>JBBPBO010000005.1:45473147-45865703 GCA_037974295.1 Cicer cuneatum | reverse complement strand
ATGTTAAAGCCGGGAAAACGACTCGCACCCAAAGCCGAGAAAACGACCCGCATGTTAAAGCGGGGAAAACGACTCACACTCAAAGCCGAGAAAACGACCCGCATGTTAAAGGCGGGAAAATGACTCGCACCCAAAGCCGAGAAAACGACCAGCATGTTAAAGCCGGGAAAACGACTCCATCCAAAGCCGAGAAAATGACCCGCATGTTGAAACCGGGAAAACTGACTTGCACCTTTCTAAACGTTCATTTCGGACAAAATTAGAGTCGTCATCTTTACTTATCTTTACTTTGATTCTCAAGTAAATTCTAAGTAAAGAGGGGCAGCTGTTGACACCTAATTTTGTGTGCTTTATTTAGACATTTTTATATAATATTATATATAAAAAAAAAAGAAAAATATTATAAATACAAATAAAAATAAATAATTAGACTATAAACTTTATACAATCATGAGTGTTTTGGTTCTTATTTGTCTCTGATTCCTGTTCAGGCGTTCACTCTTTTCTAAAACAAAAAAAAGGTACATAATCGAATAAAAAGAAATTGAAAGGAAATAGATTGATGACAATAAAAATCAGCATAATAGTGACCATTTGAATGAAAGGAAACCGAAAACAAAATAATGAATAGTAATAAAAATCAGCATAATGGTGACCATTTGAATGAAAAGAAACCGAAAACAAATTGATGAATAGTAATAAAAATCAGCATAATGGTGACCATTTGAATGAAAAGAAACCGAAAACAAATTGATGATTAGTAATTGATAATTAATCCACAATTATTTCTTTGTCTTTTGTAACCTTCAACCTGAAAGTCTATAAATAGTCTACACCATGAGCAGAAAAAGAGGGAGGACGATTGAAAACAAAAACAGAGAGAACAAGAGGCAAAAATAGGGAGGAGTAGACAATTGGTACTTTGATAAAGTTAGTCTAGCAAAAACCAATTGAGCAGTAAGGTATCAATATTCTTATCCTCCTCTTATTTTCTTTTTATTATTGCTTCAATTTAATAAAATAAAAACGCAATTTAGTTTCTCTAAACTTTCATTTTTTTAATCTATTGTACTTGTTCATAAAATTGTTATGCAACACAGATACTAAAAAAAAAATATAAATAATTTATGCTTATAAATCAATCACCAAGTAACACAAACTTCACCCAATTGTAACATAACAAAAAATTCACATAATGATTTATCAAATAAATAAAAAACAATCATAACAACGAATAAATAGTTTTTTTTTTCTTTTTTTAGAATTAATAGTCGCCGCCGCCGGATGAAATTCATCCTCGCTCGCTGCGCCACATCACTTAGTGGCCTTTGTGCCGCGATAGATCCGACAACGCAAAAGCATATCCTTTAATAGTCTGCTTCACCGTCGTGTCCATCTGTTTTGTGCATAAACCACCACATTACTGTTGTTTTTTCTAAAAAAAATCAATTATTCTTTACTTAAAAACCAAAAAATACATAAACAAAAATATATAATTTGTGAACAGACATCTCACATTTTTTTGTTGTTGTTATTATTATTATTATTATTATTGTTATTATTATTGCTATTGTTATTGTTATTATTATTATTATTATTATTATTACTATTATCATTATTACATTTTTACTTCTGGATACGTATATAATAATAACTATAATAAAACAATAGTCAAATATAATAAAATCGGATAACACATAAATATTTTCTACCCAAGAACTACGTGTGTTTTGATTTCCCTATTGCACTTGGGGATACGTAGGAGCAAGGTTTTCTCCTTGTCAAACCAAATTATAAAAAAAAATGTTTTTCTTTCTTTTATTAATGTAAATAATTTATTGTCATTTTTATTATTCTTTTAGGGGGTAAAATAAATAATTAAGTAAATAAATAATTTATATACAATTAATTATAGCGTAACCGTTTTAACGGACGATGTAGGGTAATATTACTTTCTCTACTCGTAATGGACTCCCGAATCTATTTTTTGGTTCAAAAACTTTATTTTAGGTTTTATCTAATTTTTCCTTTTTTTTTAAAAAATAAAATAAAATTGGTGGCGACTCATTTTTCGCGGACAAACCGGACGCGACAAGAGCCACCATGATCAGAGAAAGAATTTAGAGGCAACCAGAATGAAGGAAAATCAGGGGCAGCTAGAAGAAAGAAAAACATCAGAAAAAGTATCGAATCAGGGCAGCACATAAACATTTTGGGGGGTTTCGGGAATGTATTAATACCATAACTATCCTAGTCCATTTAACTCTCATACCCTCAATCATTAAGATAATATAAATCTTCACACAACAAAGGCATTATGGATGTTTTAAGAGAAATTAAATGCAAACTCTCAAACATTTCCTACATGCTAAAAACTCAATGTTTTTTCCCACTCTTAGATTTTAATAAAACTCAATATCAAACCCAGTAAATAATTTGTAACATAAATTGAAATTAAAATTTAACCCACAAAATCCAAAGTGTACGGGTAGAGATAGATTAAATAAAAAGTAGTTGGAGATGTTTTTTCAACAATTATCAAAGAAAGAATGTAGAGTGTCAACTAGAATATAATTCAATTGCCTTTTTAGAATACTATAGAAAACAAATGACCCAATGGAAGTTGTCGTCTTAAGTGAGATAACCCAAATCGTTGTTTCTAAAGAATGGAAAGGTGAAATAAAAAATATTTATATGACTTATAATCAAAATGATGAAAACAACATATGGTTCGAATTAAAATCTTGATGCATGCAAAGCAATCACAATAATTAGAAGAGCTTCACTTGTGACTAACTGAAAATTGAAATGTATAACCTTAAAGTTAAAAAAGTAATCATAGGAGAAAGAAACAACATTTGATTACGATATATACAGAGGTAGACCAAACTTATAGACATCTTCTTCTGATCAGCATCCATATCTCTTCTGGAAATTTTATCACCATCAGCATCTTCTAGAGCAGTATAACCATCTTCCACCAAGTCCCAAAATTCAGGATCTTGTGAAATAAAAAAAACTTCTCAGCCTATCCTTCTAGTATTTAAATCGTTCTCCATCAAACAGAGTTGGTCTGTTGACGTTTCCTCTAGTAGCTTCTTCATTGAATTCGGACATGTTGATCCCTTGGATCTTTCCTCAAACACTGTAAAGTGCTCAGCCTTGAGACCGAGCTTTGATACCAATTGAAGGTGCAGACACGAGAAGGGGGGTTGAATTGTGTTTGTCAAACTTGATTACTTTTACTGTTTTTTCGAATGTTAATGTGAATTATTTATAGGTAACTAATCAGATTCAACAGCGGATAATAATAACATAATAACACAACAATTTATATTGGTTCACCGTTAACTAGGCTACGTCCAGTCCCTTCCTCCAGAAGGCCTTTTCACTGATTCAAACTCCTTTGAATTACAACGCCACTGACCCTACAAGTCAGTCTTCTCAAACATCCTGACAACCCCAGACTTTTGAGGAACACCAACACCTTGACTATACCAATCAAGTCTTCTCAAACAGCCTGACAACGCTGGACTTTTGAGAACAACACCTTGACTAAACCAGCTAAGTCTTCTCAAACAGCCTGACAACCCCAGACTTTTGAGGAATGATAACAACACCTTGACTCTACAAGTCAAGTCTTCTCCTACCAATCTGACAACCCCAGATTGAAGAAGGAATCTACATCACTATCGGGTTATATAATAAAGGTTTGGAACTTTGCAACGCTGCTTCTGGAAAGCTATTTGCTGCACTGATTCTTGCACTCTTTTGTTGCTTCTAGAAAGCTAATTGATGCACTTATTCTTGCACTCTTTTGTTGCTTCTGAAAAGCTGATTATTGCACTGAATTTCTCTCTCAAAAACACTTAGCAAATATTGCTCTTGCACATTTGTGTTTGTCTATTTTGAACTCTCAGATAATGTTGAATTTAAGCTTGAGTTCTCATGGTTTTCGATACTCTAATCTTCAACATTAAGTCTCTATTTATAGTTGAACTTTAGGACTTCACTGATGCTTTACTTCTGGAGTGTATTTTCGATTAATATGTTTTGAGAATATTCTGGAGTAGTTTGCTCAGATTCTATTTTGAGTCTTTTGCTCACTGATGCTTTACTTCTGGAGTGTATTTCAATTAATCTGTTTTGAGCATTTTGCTCCGCTTCTGTTTTGAGCATGCTTTTAGCTAGATTCTGTTTCTCGAGTCTTTTGCTCTAATTCTTTTTTGAGCATTTTTCTCAGATTCTGTTTTGAGCATATTTGTAGCTAGATTATGATTCTCGAGTCTTTTGCTCCAATTCTATTTTAAGCATTTTTCTCGGATTCTGTTTTGAGCATTTTTCTCAGAATCTGTTTTGAGCATATTTCTATGACAGATTCCTCTATTGATATCCTCTGGAGACATCATCCTCTGATTTCTGCTTTTGTTGACTTCATCTTCTGGTGACATCCTCTGGTGACGTCATCCTCTGATTTCTGCTTCTGGTGACGTCATCTTCTGGTGACATCATCGTCTAATTTCTGCTTCTGGTAACATCATCCTCTGATCTATTCTTCTGGTGACATTTTTCATTCTTCTTCTAAGTCAAATATGTTATTTTCATAAAATACATTTGTTAACATCAAAACTTTAATTGCAAGAACCAACTTGGTTCCAACAATACTTCACATTTTGATAACCTTACATTCCATATAAACCATTTAAATTTGTATGCTTAACCTTACATTTTTGCAAACCATTTAAATATTCTTTAATAATTTGACATATAGTTTCGCTGGTTTCCCTCAATCTTTGACTAGTGGAACATATTTCATTTGATTTACCCTTCTTATAGGGAGTCCTGCAATTCTTCTATACACAAGCCTAAACTACCTAATGAAATGCTCTACCACTTTTCCGAAATAGGTGCCACTCATGTAAAAACAATTCATATTTCATCATATTTTCGAGGTCTTTCTGCCATAGTCTTGCATACCAAACACAAAATATAAAGCTGATTAGACTTAATATTTGGTGAAATTATACTTAAAACATGTAGCAAAAAGAAAAACATCCTAAATTTAACCCACTACTCAATCCAATTGGTTCGATGAGCTCTAATACAAAAATATAATAACCATTACCATGTATCTAGAATATGGTAATAAATTTATATATTCTAATATTTCAAAAGCAATCATTCCAAATGTCATAAGTTCAATCATCAAAATAAGTTGTAACTACAAAATATATAGTTTACAAGTTATCTTCTGATCTACTAGAATTACAAAACAATTCAGCTCTTAAACTCAACATAGAAATAAAACTACATAATATTGTTGTCATTCCAGCTTCCCCCCCTTTTATCTGCTATAATACATAGAAAATAAGGGGTGAGATAATAATCTTTGTGAATTCTATAAAAAAAAGAGGGGTAGTTCTAAAAATTCATTTCCTTATATGCAACATAAACCATGAAAGGAATATGAATTTCATGCTAAAAAATTATTTAACCTTTACTTACCTTTAAAACATGTAAAATGTCATGATCCTCTTTTTTACTTAAAGTATGGAAAAGTTTTCCCAATTATCTTGACATGGGTCATCAAGATAATTGAGACCTCTTGGTAAAGTTGGTCAGGCCATGACCCCAGCTGGCGTCCCGATCGTTCATCTTTTACCCATTATTTCATGCTTAAAATAATCCTCAATGTCCCACCGTATTTTCTTGGACCATGCATGTCATGACATTACGCATGCAATGCATATCTCATTAATACATCAAATGCAAGTTATTAAATCATCCTTAACATAATAATATGTAAACTATAAGATTAACTTCAAGTCATTCATCACGAGGAGTCTTAATTAGAGTGAACATTTAATTGGAGGAAGTCATTTAATTAAGTATTCTGATTCGGGAAGGTTTGATCAAAGGGAGCGTGACTAGAGAAAGGCTAGGATTAGAGGTAGACTCGGATAAGAGGCAACATGATCATTGGAAGACTTGGATTAGAGGGAACAAGATCAGGGGAAGACTTGGATCAGAGATAGACTTACATCAGAGGCAACATGATCAGAAGAAGACTTGGATCAGAGGCAGACTCGGATTAGAGGCAGCACCATCAGTGGAAGACTTGGATTAAAGGGAACAAGATCAGAGGCAGACTCAGATCAAAGGCATTATGATTAGAGAAGGATTAGATCATAGGTAGACTTAGATCAGAGCAAGACTTGTATCATAGGCAACATGATCAGAGGAAGACTTAAACCAAAGGCAGCATGATCAGAAGAAGGCTTCGAAAAGAGGCAGTGCGATTAGAGGCCGACTCATATCAGAGGCACCATGATCAAAGAAAAGATTTAGAGGCCACTAGAATGAAGGAAAATCAGGGGCAGCTAGAAGAAAGAAAAACATCAGAAAAAGTATCGAATCAGGGCAGCACAGAAACATTTTGGGGGGTTTCGGGAATGTATTAACACCATAACTATCCTAGTCCATTTAACTCTCATACCCTCAATCATTAAGATAATATAAATCGTCACACAACAAAGGCATTATGGATGATTTTAAGAGAAATTAAATGCAAATTCTCAAACATTTCCTACATGCTAAAAACTCAATGTTTTTTCCCACTCTTAGATTTTAATAAAACTTAATATCAAACCCAGTAAATAATTTGTAACATAAATTGAAATTAAAATCGAACCCACAAAACCCAAAGTGTACGGGTAGAGATAGATTAAATAAAAAGTAGTTGGAGATGTTTTTTCAACAATTATCAAAGAAAGAATGTAGAGTGTCAACTAGAATATAATTCAATTGCCTTTTTAGAATACTATAGAAAACAAATGACCCAATGGAAGTTGTCTTAAGTGAGATAACCCAAATCGTTGTTTCTAAAGAATGGAAAGGTGAAATAAAAAATATTATATGACTTATAATCAAAATGATGAAAACAACATATGGTTCGAATTAAAATCTTGATGCATGCAAAGCAATCACAATAATTAGAAGAGCTTGACTTGTGACTAACTGACAATTGAAATGTATAACCTTAAATTTAAAAAAGTAATCATAGGAGAAAGAAACAACATTTGATTACGATATATACAGAGGTAGACCAAACTTATAAACATAATAAATTTGTAAGTGTTTCTAATTTGATTTAATTTAGAAGCATTAATATTTATTTGGATTACACAAATACTCACACACATATATAATATAATATTTCAACTAAGTTATTGCGAATGATAGTTAGGAGGTGTGCCAATGAAATTAAATTATCTTCCTTTGTTGTGATGCTTTTGTACCTTTTTAGCCTTTTATAAACAAAAAATATGAAGCAAGCTTAATTTTTCTTATACTCCCATTTTCTTATTTGTTAGTTTAAATTGACGTGAAAGTCATTCCATGTTCCACATATTGCAAAGTGATATTTAGTGATAAATTTTTTTATAATATATCAAACATAAAGAAATATAGATGTTCCTAGAAAAATAAGTTTATTCATCACCAATTGCATAAAACTTTAAATATTATTTTAGGACTTCTACAACACGGAAGAAATCATTCAAAAAATTAACATATGCCTCATTATGTGATGAATACATGAAATTCTTTAGTAAAAAGCGAAGGAATAGTTCAACTTGTACTCACCACAAGGTTGTGTGTAAATCAAAATGGTTGTTGTATATTGATGTTGACATGAATATGTTAGTGTTAGTGATTATTTCCAACGTGGAACTAAATTCTTAGCATGATAACATAACAAGACTACCTTAATATCCCTTATTATTATTGTGCCGCAAATCCGTGATTTAGACTTTAATCCTTTCTATATAGGTTGCAGTACTAATATATTATATTCCCATTTTAATATATTGTTGTTTCTATTATTTTGTTTTTAAAAATATGTTAAATAATGGCCTACTCAAGGATTTTTCATCTACATCCATTAATGAATATTTCTCCCAATGAGATTATCTTGAATATAAACCTGCATCTTGGAAAATCTTCTATGTGAACAACATAAATATTGGATACAATCTAAAAGTCCATGTTCTTGTCATTAATTTGCAATTTCTTGCCAGGTTATTACCGCAGAGTAATTAGAAAATTCTCTCAAATAGCTTTACCCTTAACTAGGCTAACCCATAAGGAATATGAGAAGACTAGGGTAGTTTCTTTATCCATAGTTGTCATTAATTTTGACTAAATTTAGCACGACTCTATCTAGCTTTTCCAGATCCAAACAAAAGATTTGAAGTTTTCTGTGATGCTTCTTTCATAGGCCTAGGTTGTGTTCCGATGCAAAGTACTAGGGACTAGGGTAGTATCTTATGCTTCCCATCAATCGAAACCGCAAGAAGAAAACTACCTCACTTATGACCTTGAACTTGCAGCCATAGTTTTTGCTATTAAGATTTGGACGCATCATCTATACAGTACCCATTTTAATGTTTTCAATTATCATAAAAGTTTGCAATATCTCTTTGATCAAAGGGAATTCAACAAGACACAATATAGTTAGATGGGAATCCTTAAAGACTTTAACTGTGAAATGAGATACCATCCAGGCCTGCCTAACGTAGTGGTCCATGTCTTAAGTAAGTAGAAAATCACTTCACTTCTCTCACTTGATGATTTAGGAAATGGTTCTAATAGAGTATTTTAGGAATCTTAAACTTGAAAATGACTTAGGTGCAGGAATTCTATAAAACTTTTCATAAACCTTTGAGAATGAGTTCACCTTAGCATTGCTTACCACCTTAAGCTAAAGGTCAAAATGAAAGGATAACTCAAACTTTAGAACTTCATTGGTTGCCTGCGCTATTTTTCCTAGGTTTTTGACTAGATCCGAACCATAAACTAATGCGCTAAATCAGAGGAAGAAATTGACCAGATTAGATATTCAATGTTGACTCGGTGATTTATTTTGCATACATTCTCACCCCTTTACAAAAGTGGGTACCCCTTGGAGCACACCCCAATTTCCATACCTCTATTTTGTAAACATTACCAAAATGTGTAATCCCTCCTATATGGGACTTTTTTATTTTTTAATTCACATATTAGCTCAAACTATCATCATTTCCAACATCATGTGTGGTAAAGGATGGAAGAAGTTGAAATATATGCATTTGCCTTGGTCGAGTTGGATATAACAAAAGCAATCAAGCGCATAGGAAAGGCATCTTATGAGGCACTGTATGGTCATCAATATAGAACACCTGTGTCCACAGGAGAATCTTTTGTGTTAATCAATAGTAAGTGACAAGAGAATCTTAGGATCTAAAATCATCGAAGAAACCATTGAAAAAGATTTGAAGTATTTGAGGAAGAATGAAAGTGGGTCAAGTAGTATAGGTACCTAAATCGACAAAGAATTTAAGATGTTTGAAGAATATCTAATTTTAGATATGTAGGTTCTTTCTAGTTGTCCAATGATTAGGTCGAGTGGTATGTATTTTGGCTTGTTATATATTATTTCTTTTGGAGCACGCGTGTTAAATGTAAATACATACTACAAAAACTTATATATATATATATATATAAACATAAGAAATTTTTTTACATATGTTGTTCACAACTATTAAAATAAGAGACAATGAAATACATGTTATTTTGTAGATTGTTGTTTTATTGTTTGTGCTTGATAACAATGAATATACTATACAACTATGTAAAGTGTCTCTAATCCAAATAAAGACATGGTATGGAAACATGATTCCATATTATAATAAACCTTGAGTAGTTTACTCTAGGCATCCTAAGTCCTAAGAGTACAATCCTGATAGGAAATAAATATATTTCTAGCTCTCCGTATACCACCCGGCTGCAGCTGAAGTGAGTAAATTGAAGAATTTTCTATCTTAATATGAAAATAGTATTGGAATCAAGTTGATTTTATACTTAGAGTTTTGATGTTAACAAAAGTATTTTATGAAAACAATATGTTTGACTTCACAGTTTATGAAAGAAGATTTGTCTTTTTGAAGACAGTCTAAAATAAGATTTGATTCAGATTTATAATTGAAGAAAATCATTGAACAAATTAAAAGGAACATATGGTAAAGATTTGAAGAAGATATGATCAACATCTTATCAACAATAAGATATGAATTATTTACAAGAAGATTTGATCAAGATTTATCTACAGGAAGATATGAGTTATTTACAAGAAGATTTGATCAAGATTTATATACAACAAGATATGAATTATTTACAAGAAGATTTTATACAGATTTATCTACAAGAAGATATGAATTATTTACAAGAACATATGATCAAGAATTGTTTACAAGAAGAAACACTCACCAGAAGATACATTTATTATTTGCAAAGATATGATTCATATTTTGACAAAGGAAAAAATACTGAATTGGACTTAGTCATATTCCTACTTGTGAAAGTTCAAGAACCGGTCCAACACTATGTTCCAGCACAGATCAAAGCAAACAATAGAAAGAAAGTTTCATCTGAAGAATTTGCGAAAACAATCTTCACAATATATGGACAGTATCAATCTGAAGAATTTACAAACTCAATCTTAACAAAATATGAACGCTATCAATCTGAAGAATTTACAAACTCAATCTCAACAAAATACGAATTATATTAATTTGAATAATACTAATCTAGATGAATTGGCTAAAAAACATGTTATCAAAACTTATTTTTGAATAAGATCATTGTTGACTAAGCTAGGAATTAAGATGCAATTCAGAATTAAACAAGGACAAAAATGAAGTTCTAATTTTTTCTATAAATAGATACTCATGGTTGAAGAAGAAGATCATCGAAAAATCAAAAAAAGTGTAGAAGAACTCAAGCTCAAAATTCCAAATGCATTTAGTGTACAAAAAGAGAAACACTTGTTAGAATGAGAAATATTTTCTTAGTGTTTTTCTTAGAGTGTGATAGTCATTGTTATATTCAGCTTGTTAGAAGTCAAGTTCCAAATCTTTGTACTCAAACCCAATAATGGAGTTAATGTGTCTTCAATAATCTAAGGTCGTCGTCAGATTGTGTGGAGAAGACTTGGCTGGTAGAGTCAATGTGTGTGTGTTCCTCAAAAGACTGGGGTTTGTCAAGTTGTTTAAGAAGATTGGCTTGGACGGTCGGGTGCTTTGTATTTCAAGTTGTTGAAATGGTGGATTAAATGGATGTAGCCAAGTTAGTGGTGAACCAGGATCAATTACTTGTGTCACTTTATTCCACACTCCTTAATTTTGTTATTGCTTCTACTCCAAGTAAATCATCAAGTCTGAACCAGTTTAATCAAATAATGAAAAAGTTATCATCTTAGTCAAACACAATTCAAACCCTCATTCTCATGTTCGCATATTCAATTGGTATCAGAGAACGGTCTAAAGGCTGAGCATTATACAGTGTTTGAGGAAAGATCCAAGGGTTCAACATGCTGGAGGAAACATAAACATACCACCTGTGTTTGATGGAGAACCTTGAAGGACAAGCTGAAAAATTTATTTATGTCACAATATCCTGAACTTTGGGACTTAGTGGGAGATGATTATACTGCTCCAAAGAATATTGTATTAAGATTCCAAGGAAATAGATGGATGCTAGTCACAAGATGTTCAATATGCATCATAAGTCCATAACATTCATGATAAATGCAATCACTTTTAAGGAGTTTGGCAAGTGCACCAACAAGGAGACTGCAAAGAGTATTTATGATAGTCTGATTCTAACCTATGAATGAAGCAAGCAAGTTCAAGAAGCAAAGGCCAACCTCCTAGTAAAAAAGTATGAGCTGTTCTAGATCGAAGACATTGAAATAATGTTTTCTAGAATCCAGACTCTAGTCTTAGGATTAAAGATACTTGAGAAGAGTTATACTACTGCTGAACATGTGAAGAAGATACTAAGAAGTCTGCCAAGCAAGTGGAGAACTAAGATCAGCAAAGGATCTGAATACTCTTAAGCTGGAAGAATTAATCAACTTTCTCATATCACATGAAATTGAACTTGCAGAGGATGAGCCCCTGAAGAAGCAACCAACCTTGGCTTTAAAATCCAAGCAGAAGAAAGTTCTAAAGGCAATAGCAGAATTAGAGGATCAGAATGGAGACTCAAAGGAAGAGGAATTGGCTTTCATATCCAGAAATATTTAGAAGATGTGGCATAACAGAAAGAAGAAATTTCCCCAAAGATATTCCAGACAGTCCAACAAAGGATGAAATGATAAATCTAAGAAGAAAAGCATCATCTGCTATGGGTGCAATGAACCTAGATATATCAAATCAGAATGTCCAAATTTGAAGAAAGGGAAACAATAGAGGAAAGATTCCAGACCCAAGAAGAATAGTCTGATGGCTACATGGGATGATTATGATGAATCCTCTTATGATGACGAGCAAGTAAATTTGGCTCTAATGGCTCATACCAACTCTGCCTCTGGATCAAACACAAATTTTGACTATGGAAGTGAATAAGCAAATAAAGAAATTGAGGTATTTTCTTACTTAACTCGATCTGATTTAATCATTGTTATAAATAACTTCATGAACAAGAATCACAAATTGTTTTTAAAATCGAATTGGTAAGCATGAAGAAGTAAATATGCATGAAGAAGTATTTTAAGATTTTCTTGCTAATGGTATGGAAAGAAGCAAATATGCTTCTATGATTTGTGGAGTTAGTAGAAATGGTAAAAGCGATCTAGAATTTGAAGAAAGTGTAACTCAACCTAAACCTATTCCCTCTGATATCTTGTGTATTGTTTGCTCTAAGAAATGTCACTCTAAATTATCTTGTCCCGGGTTAAATACAAGGAAAGACAAGAAATCTTTCAAGACTAATAAACCAGGACCCGACCAAATTTGGGTACCTAAGAACAAAATTGTTTATGCTGTAGTTGTCCTTGGCAATAAAGTTAAAACATCAATCATGGTACCTAGACAATGGATACTTGCGACACATGACGAAAGAAAAGTCAATGTACCAAGAACTAACATTGAGCAAATGACGCACATTGAATTTTGGAGGAAAGCAAAAAGCCAGATCACTTTTCAAGGTACATTTGGTAATGGTACTTCCCCTTGTATTAAAGATGTCTTGTTTGTTAAAGGTCTTAAGCATAATTTGTTAAGAATAAGTCAGTTAAGTGATAAAAATTATGATATTATATTTAATCAAAAAACATGCAAAACAACATTTATAACATAAATCTGTTTAGTCTAGAGAAACAAGAGGTTAAACGTCTGATGTCAGTAAATGAAGAGAAAATAATTTGGCACAAAAGATTAGTTCATGCAAACCTTAGATTAATTTCAAAACTGAATAAACGTCAACTAGTCAGAGGTCTACCTAAGCTTATTTGCAAAACCGAAATTATATGTGAAGCTTGTCAAAAGGGAAAACAAACAAAGAATTCATTTACCCCTAAGAACTCATTCTCTACCTCAATTCACGTTGAGCTCTTACATATAGATCTCTTTGTGCCAATGAAAACATCCTCTCTATATGGAAAGAAATAGGACTTTGCTATAGTAGGTGATTACACTAGATGGACTTGGGTAAAATTCATAAGAAGTAAGGATGAATCCCACAAAGTGTTTATCACATTTTGCAAACAAGTAATGAATGAAAGGGGTCTTAAGATTGTAACAATTAGAAGTGATCATGGAGGAGAATTTGAAAACAAGTTGTTTGAAACTTTTTGTGATGAGAATGGAATCTCTCACAACTTCTTCTCTCCTAGACCACCCAAACAAAATGGAGTTATAGAAAGAAAGAATAGATCACTCCAAGAAATGGCCAGAACTATGTTAAATGAGATGAATGTTGTAAAACACTTTTGGGCTAAACCAATTAACACTACATGTTATATTCAAAATAGAGTCTTAATTAGGTGTATATTGAAAAAAAACACCCTATGAATTGTGGAAATGTAAAAAGCCTAACATCTCTTACTTTAAACAATTTGGTTGTACTTGTTATATTGTGAACACTAAAGATAACCTTGGTAAATTTGATTCTAGATCTCAAAAGTGTACATTCATTGTAGACTCTGAAAGATCTAAGGCTTATAGAATGTTTAATAGGGAATCTCTGATTGTGGAAGAATCAATACATGGTAAATTTGATGACAAACAACTTGACCTTGAAAAGTCAAAGCAAGATGATGATAGTGTAGATTTACCAAAACTAGAGGAAACAGACGCAGACAAACCTGAAAAATCATAGGATACAAACAAATTAGAAGAAGATGACAAATCTTCAGATGATGAATCTGATCATATTAGAAACAATCAAGATTGGTCAGAAGGAAGATCTGAATTGAAATACAAGTCATCTCATCTTGAAACTCTAATCATTGGAAGTGCAAGTGATAATTTGAGAACCAAATCATCGCTAAAAGATACCACTTTGTTTGGCTTATTCTCATCAATTGAGCCTACCTCTATTAATGAAGCATTGCATATGATGGTTGGATTCTTGCAATGCAAGATAAGTTAAATGAATTTAAGAGGAATGATGTTTGGGGTCTAGTACCTAGACCAAATAAGAACATTAGTGGAAACAAATGGATTTTTAGAAACAAGCTAAATGAAAAAGGTGATGTGGTCAGAAACAAGGCAAGACTTGCTGCACAAGGCTACAATTAGCAATAGGGAATTGATTACACTAAGACATTTGCTCCATTAGCCAGATTAGAAGCTATTCGTACTCTACTTTCTTTTGCTACAAAAAATAACATTAGATTATTTTAAATAGATGTTAAAAGTGCTTCTCTAAATGGTTATATAAGTGACAAAGTCTATGTTAAACAACCCCCAAGTTTTGTATCTCCAAATCATGTCTTTAAACTTTGGAAATCTCTGTATAGTCTAAAACAAGCACCTAGGGCATGGTATTATAGACTTAGTAACTTCTTGCTTAAAAATACTTTTTAAATAGAACAAGCAGATAATACACATTTTAGAAAATCAATTGGCGATGACATTCTTATTATTCAAATTTATGTTGATGACATTATTTTTGGATCTACTAATGACACTCTTTGCTAAGAATTTTCTAAAATGATGCAGCTTGAATTTCAAACGAGTATAATGGGAGAACTTAAAGTCTTCTTAGGGTTACAAATTTCGCAAAATCAAAAAGGTATATACTTTCATCAAACTAAATATACAAAAGAGCTTCTCAAGAAGTTTAAGATGAGTAATTGCAAATCTATGGCTACACCAATGCATCCTACTTGTTCACTTGAAAAAGATGAATCAAGCCAAAATGTTGACCAGAAAATCTGTAGAGGAATGATAAGATCCCTACTTTACCCTACTACTTCCACACCTAACATCATGTTTAGTGTATGTGTATGCGCAAGACTTCAAGCTGGCCCTAGGGAATCACGTGATACCTAAAAGGCACTACCAACATTACCTTGTACAACAAGAAATCTTCTAAGTACAAACTAAGTGGGTATTGCGATTCTAATTATGTTGGAGATAAACGTGAGAGAAAAAACACAAGTGGAAACTGCACATTTCTAGGTGACTACTTAATCTCTTGGTCAAGTAAGAGACAATGCTCAATTGCCATCTCAACAGCACAAGCTGAGTACATTTAACCAGCTGGTTGTAGCTTTCAACTATTTTAGACGAAACATCAACTAGAAGACTACCAGATCCTAGAGACCAACATTCCCATTTATTGTGACAACAATTCTTCCACTTGCCTAACCAAAAACTCTATAATTCATTATAGAGCTAAACACATAGAAACCAAACACCATTTCATTAGGGACTTATTATTTATTTTGTAGACGTCGAATATCGATGGGCTAACATATTCACCAAACCACTAGCTGAAGATAGGTTTGACTTCATAAAGAAAAACATAAACCTTATTCTTTTGCCTAACTCATGATGTGCCAATCTTAAAGTAGTTTAGTTTCATACTTAGCATAAATTTCATGTTTTATGTTTATGTTATTTTCATTGTATTAAAAAATATATATATAAAAAGGGGAAAGTTTCACTTTCAAGTCTTTTTGTCTGATAACAAAAAAGGAAGAAATCTGTTTGATAATGTGGGGAGAAAAAATACTTAGAAAAATATTTCGACTTAGAGTGAGCCTGAAGTAAGGGGGAGTCAAAGTATTTAAAAGAAAAGTTGTTATCAAAAATACAATTTTGTCATCATCAAAAAGTTGTTATAAAAAATACAGTTTTGTCATCATCAAAATTGGGGAGATTGTTGGAACCAAGTTGGTTTTATACTTAGAGTTTTTGTGTTAACAAAAGTATATTATGAAGACAATGTTGGAACCAAGTTGGTTCTAAGTACTTAGGATTTTGATGTTTACAAAAGCACTCCATGTAATCTTATTTTTTAGAATTATTATATAAAATGTCACCAGAAGATGACATCACCAGAGGCAGAAGATGCCACCAGAAGATGAAGTCACCAGAGGCAGAAGATGAGTAACCAGAGGATAAAATCAGACCAGAGGATACACCTCTAGAAGATACCAGAAGATGCATCCAGAAGGCACTAGAGGATACACCTCCAGAGGATATCAGAGGATGTCAAAACATCATCAGAGGATATCTTTCCTGGCCCAGATCAGAAGGAAGTAGAGTCCAGATGGAGACCTGGTCCAGACCAGAAGGAAGCCTGCCAGAGGAAGACTTGTTCCAGACCAGAAGAATCATAAGTCAGACTTGATCCAGACTTAATTCTGACCAGAAGATAGCCTGGTAGTAATTATATGAATCGGTCCAGACTTAATCCAGACTTGGTTCAGACCAGAAGATAACGTTCCAGAATAAGTGACTTGGTCCAGACCAGAAGATAACATGTCCAGATCAAAAGGTAAAATTCATGTCCAAATTAAATGATAAATTTCTGAGGATAATTGTAAAATGGTCCAGACTTAAGTATCATGGCCCAATGTTGGCCGAGATCAGAAGATCATAAAATAGTCCAGATTAGTTCATATGATCCAGTGTTGGCCGAGATCAGAGGATCACAGAAGTGGCGCAGATCAGATTACACAAGTCCAGAGTTGGTCGAGATCAGAAGATCAAAGTATTAAGAAGATTTGATACAAAAATAAATTGAAGTCTTGTGGGAATTCAGAAGCTATTGGCGGGAAGAAAGATTTGGTCCAGAATTAATCAAGAACAGGATTGGCCAAAGTTATTTTCGAATGCAAATCTGAAGCTAAAAAGATATGTTTTTTATTTAAGTGAAACTCGATTGGCCAAGTTATTTTTGCAAGAGAATCTGGCAAGATACAGCTCGAACTTAAGCATGGAAGAAACCCTAATTATTCATCTATAAAAAGAGGCTCAAGGCAGAAGACTTAGCATCGAAAATACTTGAGAGTCATACACTTCCAAATGTAAAATACTTGAGTTTTCAGTGAGGTCAATTGTGAGTATCCGCTTTCCAGAAGCAAGTACTCTAAGTTTTTCTTTCCCTTGTGTTAGGTCTAAGTTGTTGAAGTAGAGTCTACAATCTGAGGGAGTCAGAAAGAGTAGAAGATTACTTAGCAATTAGATTCAAGGTTCTTTTCTTCAAAAGTCTAGGGTTGTTAGACTTTTTGAGAAGACTGACTTGGAGGGTCAGTGGTACTTTGTAATTCAAGGTTTTTGAATTAGTGAAATCCTTCAAACTGAAGGGACTGGACGTAGCCTAGTTAACGGTGAACCAGTATAAAATTCTGAGTTTTTATTTACTTAATATCCGCTGCTAACTCTGTTTTAATTCATACATAACAGTTTTTGTTTTAAAACTAAAAAGTATTCAAGTTAGTCAAACACAATTCAGCCACCTTTCTTGTGTTTGCACCTTCAGACAACGTATTTCAATTCACAGTGTATGAATGAAGATTCCTGTTTTGAAAGACAAACTAAAATAAGATTTCATTCGGATTTATGATTGAAGAAAATCTTTAACCAGACCGAAAACAAGATACGGTCAAGATATGAAGAAGACGTGATCAACATCTTATCAACAATAAGATATGAATTATTTACAAGAAGATTTGATCAAGATTTATCACAAGAAGTTATGAATTATTTAAAAGAATATTTAATCCATATTTATCACAAGAAGATATGAATTATTTACAAGAAGCTTTGATCAAGATTTATCTACAAAAATATATGAATTATATACAAGAAGATTTGATCAAGATTGATCACAAGAAGATATGAATTATTTAAGAGAAGATGATCAAGATTTATCTACAAGAAGATATCAATTATTTACAAAAAGATATGATCAATAATTTTTTACAAGAAGAAACACTCACAACAAAATACATTTATTATTTGCCAAGATATGATTCAGTTTTTGAAAAAGGGCAAAATATTGAATTGGACTTAATCATATTCTTCCTTGTGAAAATTCAAGAACCGGCCCAACACTATGTTCCCGCACAGATCAAAGCAAACAATAAGAAACAATTTTCATCTGAAGAATTTGCGAAATCAATCTTACCAAAATACGAACAGTGTCAATATGAAGACTTTACAAAATCAAACTTAACAAAATAGTAACATAATCAATCTAGAAGAACCGCTCAGATTGGACCCAGAAATAAAAATTGGCAAAAGAACATATTATCAAAAAGCATCTTGTTCAAAATTGTTTTTGAATAAGATCATTGTTGACCAAGCATTGAATGGAGATACAATTTAAAATTAAAGAAGGACTTAATTGAAGCCTTAATTTTATCTATAAATGGATACTCAAGGCTAAAGAAGAAGATCATCGAAATATTTCTAACTGTTTTTCATATAGTGTGATAGTCATTGTTATAATCAGCTTGTTAGAAGCAACTACTCAAGTTCCAAAATTTTGTATTCAAACTCAATAGTCGTGTTAGTGTGCCTTCAACAATATAAAGTTGTTAGATTGTTTGGAGAAGAATTCGCTGCTAGAGTCAAGGTGTGTGTGTTCCTTAAAAGTTTGGGGTTGTCAGGTAGTTTGAGAAGACTAGCTTGCAGGGTCAAGTGCTTTATAATGCAAATTGTTGAATAACTGGATTAAATCCTTCTGAGTGAAGGAACTGGATATTGCTAAGTTAGTGGTGAACCCGGGTAAATTAGTTATGTCATTTTATTCTTGCACTCCTTAGTTTTGTTATTGCATCTACTCAAAGTAAATCATCAAGTTTAAACTTGTTTAATGAAATAATGAAAAAGTTATCATCTTAGTCTAACACAATGCAACCCCCACTCTCATGTTTCCACCTTCAAATATTCTTACCTTTTGTAAATTGAAATTTTATCAAATTTTGAGGGCAAAATTTATATCACGAGGGGGGTGTAATAACTCTTCTACTAATCATTCTGAATTTTAGCTTCTCATGGGATAACCATTATAATCATATTTTGGGAAGATACGCATTTAGTGAGGAAATAAGGGACTAGTAGTGTTAGTAAGGAGAAAGAGTTAGAAGAGAAAAGAAACGGTTATCCCTTCCCTAATTTATAAAACACACACAAACACACTCTTCATTTCAACTCCGCCTTCTCATTTCAACACAAACCATAAAGGTAAGAGCTTTACCTCTTCTTCCTTAATTCTTCTTCAACCCAAATATGCACCAACGCCATAAAACCTCTTAAACGCATGTCTTCCTTCTTCACCATCAAATTGTTGAAGGTTATGTTGATTGTCTATGTGTATGAATGTTTATAGCATAAAATGCCTACAAATTTGGTATTTGATGCATTTTACCGTGTTGTTTTGTGTGCTGAAAATGTTGAGATGTTGTCAAATTCGTTTAGAGAATTATAATTTCTCTTAGCAAATTTTTCCTGGAAAATTTCCTTTCGTCCTTGTAATAATTTCGCTGAGCGAATTTGTTCTAACAGAAATAGGTACAATTTTGGTTGTTTGATCCATGCATTTATGTGTTAATTAATGAAGCATTAGTATTTGACATATATTGATATTGTTGACTATATAATGAGTAAATAAATTATTATAAAATGAATTCAATCAAAGAATGTATGTGGATTGGATTGAATAAGTATCATGAATAGTCTGATATATTCCTTTCGAATAACACTATAAGGGCAAAACAAATTGGATGCCAATTGGGGTTTCGGCCAAAACCACCCTTACAAAGTAATCGAAGCTAGCTTGGCACCCACATTGAGCTAATGGAGTAGAAAAGAGAGAAATTTGAAAGATAATTGTTTATAGAAAATCAACTGTGACTGAATATGTTAAGTGTTTGTGTGTGATTTATTTTTTGAAAAATACTTTTAAACTACCCTACACCTTTTTATATAACTCACTGAGATTATTCTCTCACCCTTTATTTTTATGTATTATAGCACATAAGAAGGATTGATGGATTGCCGACATTTAGAAGTCATGATTTACTTAATATTTGATGTAATTGTTGTATCGTGACACTATGTGTAATGTTTAAAATACTAAATTTATCTACTTTTTATTTATTAACAACTACATTTTAGGTTGTAATTACATTATGTGAGATACCCTTTAGTGTACTACCTTTGATTATTGATATGGAAGTATCTAATTTTATTTTCTAGATAAATATTGTTTGGGTATTACATTTTGGTATTAGAGACGGTTGAATCAATCATATTGTGTGTAGTGGTTTAGGCTGGGATGTTTTGTCTTTTACTATATATTCTAAGTACCACATCCCTGAATATTAAGCTTAATGAACTTAATATTTTGGTCATGGTATGCATGATTATGGTAGAAGGGACAAGACTACCTGAAAGGCTAAGATGTAATCTTCCACAAGCAGTTAATGTTCCACCACCATCCCCACCTAATACTCCTAAGCAATGCGAACAAATATTAGAAGTTATTCAACAACAAGAAAAGGCTACCACCAACTTGGTCTAGCATCTGGCTCTACTAGGGGGTGCCAATCAAGCCGCAAATACGACTTCCTTAAGATGAAGCCTCCAGTCTTTGAAGGGAATTATACCCCAATTGAAGCTCAAGCATGGCTTGAAGGGATAAAGAAAGATTTTGAAGTAGTACAGTGCTGGGAGGAGAAGAAAATGGTATTTGGCACTCACCTATTGAAAGGTGAAGAAGAGCATTGGTGATAAGGGAAACAGCTCACATGCTGACTTTGGAGACACCATTGGACGAGGAGCACTTCAAGCTAATTTTCTTGGACAAATATTACCCAAAGAGTGCAAGGAAGCAGAAAGATTTAGAGTTTGTTTTTAGCTGAGTATGTGGTCAAATTTGAAGAACTAGCAAGATTGTTGTTCGACGCTCGGTATGCACCGGAGGAAGAGTGGAATAGGGCTTGAAACCAAAAATAACAAGTAATGTGGGACAACAGGAAATCACAAGTTATGCCACCCTCGTGCATAAGAGTTACTTTATTGAGGAAAATTTGAAGCGGGTGCAAGAAGATAAGTAGGCCAAGTGGAGAATCAACAAGGAAAAGGAAAACAACCACAAACCTCTAGTTCGCCACGAGGAGGAAAATGTGATAAGTGTGGAAGAGAGCACGTAAAAGAATGTTTAGCTGGAAAGAATATTTGCTACTAGTTTAAACAGCCAGGACACATGTTCTCTAACTGCCCAAGTTATAAGAAGAGGGACAACTCCAACTCAAGTAACCCGAATGTGGGAAGGGGTATGTTTTGGACAGTAAACATGCTAAGGGCAAGAATGTGATCACTGGTACGTGTTTCATTTAGCATGAACCTTTAATTGTCTTATTTGATATCGGTGCAATGCATTCTTTTATATCTTCTGAATGTGTCCTATGACTTAATCTTCATGTAAAAACTATATCTACTCTTTTAATAGTATCTATTGTTGATCATAAATATATAGAAACCTCTTTTGCATGTTGTCAATGTCTAGTAACTTACTCTGATAAAAACTTTTTAGTGGATCTATCGTGTGTTCCTCTAAAAGGTATGGACATTATTTTAGGGTTGGATTGCTTGTTAGAAAACCATGTAACTTTAGTCTGTCATGGTCATGTAGTAATAATCCTACCCTCTAACTTTGGTACAAAGAATCCTATATCCTTCTCATCATCATCTAATTCTAAACTTTTCCAATGTTTAGATGATGGAGGTTAAGGCATTATTTGTAATAAAGAAGGACAGTAGCATGAGACTTTGTATAAACTCCCGTCAATTGAACAAAGTGGCCATTAAAAACAAAAACCGATTACCTAGGATTCATGATCTCTTGAAACATCTAGGTGGAGCCACAATATTTTCGAAAATTGATCTTAGAGCCAGATATCATCAAATTTAGATCAAGTCTAAAGATATACCAAAAACTGCTTTTAGGATGTTGTATGGACATTATGAAGCTTTAGTTATGCCTTTTGGTGTAACGAATGCTCTAGCCGTGTTCATGGACTACATGAATAGGATCTTCAGACCTTATAATGATAAATTTGTTATGGTTTTCATAGATTATATATTGATCTATTCAAAGACTCCTACTGAAAATGCATAACATCTCAAAATCGTGTTGCCAATTCTATGGGCAAAGAAACTGAAGGTGCTAAAAAACACAAAAAATAGGGTGTTTGAATTGTGTTTTTCCATGTATGAAAAATATTTTGATTGCTTAACAAAAAATGTGTTCTTTATCAAATCACTCAACTTACGATTATAACACAAGTTTCGTAAAATAAAGTTGAATCATAAAGAACATAGATTAGAGTAATCAAGAGAGAGAAAAGGAACAAAGAGATTTTTATACTAGTTCACAACAGATTGTTGCTGCATCTAGTTCTCCACTTACAGAGAGATTTTGCCTCTGTACAAACGAAGACTTAATCTACTATTTCAATAATAGCATACAAGTATTGTTTACTCTACCTTATCAGGCTTTGAGTATTATTCTTTATCATCTTCAAGATGTAACCATTTGAATCACAAGTTCATTGAACATCTTCTAGTCAATCTAATTGTGTTCAAGTTGTAGAACAAGAAACACAAGAAAGGGGGGTTGAATTATGTTTTATTTTTAAAAAGAATTTCAGCAAGATTAAAACAAAGAAATAAAACAGAACAAATAAAAACGATAAGCACGTAATAACACAAGCCAATTTATTGTGGTTAACCACTAACACAATAGCTACGTCGAGTCCCTACAAACTGAAGGATTTAATCCACTATTCACCAACGATATAACATGCCCACTGAACTTCTGCTAGTCAACCTGACTGTATTCAAGTCTTCTCAACTTTATAGCTTTGTACAATCAAGTTCTTGAAGAATGCAGTCACTGCTGGGCTAGATTACATACATAAAGTGTATATGGGGTTTTTCTGAATAACTTTCACAAGAGTACATTTACAAAGCTATGCTCTCATAAAGTAAGAAGATATCTCTCAACGTAACACCCCAATTGCTCATTATTTGATTTTAATAGTATAATCGTACACTACTAATATTATATAGGTGTTAATATGTGCTATAATTTATTCATGTATGTCTTGTGTGTTTGCCTTAGTAATTGATTTAAATAATAAATATTAACTATATTTAACTTACAATAGCAATAATAATAAAAGTATTGGAGCCTTAGCCACACATGTGTGTGTGTGTTGCCGCATATATAAGTACTAGGTATCAGTCTGTGAGAAGACATTGGCCGCTGCCAACAAAAAAAAACTCATCCTATTACTTTTATATATATATATATATACACACATGTGATGGCTTTGTACCGATACCGATAGAAAGATCAAAAGAAATATTAGCACCTCTTGCCGATTCCAATTGCGATCAGGTATGATTGTGTCACAATTCATTAATTAGATTTTGATAAATACATAGATTTTGATAGAAGAATAGAATAAATCATACAATTAAAATTGGCACACAAAGAATGACAATCTTGATTTATCACGATTAGGAATCTGAGTTGTCCTTTTTAGCATTTTGGTGGAAAAATGAGAATTACTTTAGGTGTTTGATATTTTTACCATTATTATATAAGTGATTTGTAATCAACTCACCATCTAGTGAATTCTAGGAAAGTGAATTGCTGGTTGTTGCTAAAACACAAAGAGGGAACTCGTTATAGGCATTGAACTAGAAAATTGATTAACAACATTTTCCTGAGGCAATACATGTAGGATAATATGTACTATCAACAAGAATGGCAATTGGAAAAAACAAAATTATATTAACATAATTTTGTCATATGTGTAGGAAATACTTTAGTGATTTATGAATATTTAAGCTAAACATTTAGAACAATATCAATGATAGAATGTAGGGGAGAGAAATGCTTAGTTTAAATAAAATCTAATTATGTCATATGTGTTTTTAATGATATTAAATATATTTTTGAGTTATATTACAAATAGGTGATAATTTAATTATGTATTATTAATAAATAAATTATTTATCTATTGGAGCAAGTAATTAATTTGTATTTGGTTGTTGCATTGATTTATTCTCTTTCGCGGACTGTTAGAGACGGTGATTGGCGAAGACGCGACACATTAAATAAGCGGATCGACTTCGTTGGAAAAAAAACATCTTCAGCCAAGGTAAGGGGTGAGGTGAGGTTCGAATTTATGAGTATAAAATAACATGAGATGAACGGAAATGTTGAATTTCCCATATATCCATTCGGGACTTACTACGTACGGTTGAACCCTATTGAGTAATAATAATTAATTAATAATATATAAATGGTAATAGTGATGACTAAAATATATTTTACAAACCTATAGAATTGTTGTGAATTTATTTACATCAAGATTGCATATTGTTTGATTTTATGAAACCTTGTGTTGATTGTTATTATATGGATGATATGTACTTGAGTGCTCTTGTTTACTTGATTGAAATTGTGATATTACTTGAATGCACTGCCTGTTTGATTTCTTATTCTATGATTGATAAAATTGAACTGTGCATTGTGAGTGGTGTAAACCAAATATTGGGATTTTATTGTGATTGGATAATATATATATATATATATATAATTATGTAAATTATGATGAATATTTTGAATTGAAATTTATTGAGTTATGACAATCGAGTAAGTATGAAATAGGTGTTGTAGGTTTTGGAGTGAGGATTATTTTGTCATCATATAGGGAGGGTATGACAAACCTAGTGATTCGGAGAAATACAACTGAATGAGCTTGATCGTGGAGGGCTACAGTCGAACCGTAAGGTAAGACTAATAGACCTTGGGGGTACCTCTAGTTGGGAATTCCTGAGTGGATTAGTGGGTTATTCCCTAAGGCCGGGAGCTACCGTGCAAAACAAGAGTACCCCGACTGTCGCGTATATGTGTCTCGGGTTGAGTTGAGGGGATCTATGAGGACTTGGCCATTCATGAATTCTCAGTCCACTCTTGTAGTGGTATAGTATCAAGTCTCCTAACCAAGTACTTTAGAGTAGAATGGTACCAAATGATGAAGAAGTATAGAGTATAGGACATGCATAACATTTCATTCTTGTGACCGCTTAATTGTGATCGATTTATACTACACTTTGATATAATGACCTTGAATGTTTCTCATGTTTGTGCTAATTTGACTATTTTCGTGTTCTCCTCGTTTATATTATACTGTTACATAATTTCTATACTCATCCCTCGTTGTATGTGTTTGGCGTTTTTGATGGATGCAGACGAGCTGCTAGCTACAGGTGAAGACTAATACTCTCAAAGTGTAGGAAGCTGTCTTATCTTGAAGACTTTTATTATCTTCCTTTTTGTTAACTTCGTATTTGAATGTCTATTATTTTGGGAACTCCCGCTCTAATAGTGACATCGGGTTGAGAATACGTTGCATTTATCATTAAACTTATGTGTGTGCACTTCAAAAGGGATTTTTTTGTCTAATGTTATGATTTCGAGTCGCTAAGTTTGGTGAAAATTTTGGATTAATGTGACGTGTTTATAAATAAGTGATACTCTTTGCCTTAAAGAAATGTTTGAAAGTTTATTTATTTATTTATTTATTTTACTATTTTTAAAAATTAAACTTTAGAAAGAAAAAAAAATTAATATTAAATTGGGGTGTATGGTGTCACACTCAATACTTAGAAAAGTAATAGTATTAACAACAAAGGTGTAAAGAAGACAATATATTAACTTTTCGTAGTATTTTTTGTTATGTTCTTCCGTAAAAATTGCATGCCCTTTTATAGAGAAACCTCAGGGTTATTAGGGTTTTCAACCGTTGTCGTGATTGCAAGAGATCAACATGTATAATAATATTTTGTATCAAATCTTAATAAATTGATTTGTCATTAAAATTTTCCCAAATCTATCCTCATAAATGATACGTCTCATGATAATGAGAAAGGAAGAGCAGAGGTTGCCATGATCATCTCAAACTAACTTTGTTCTTCAAACCAACTTGATTCTAACACAAGTCTTCTCAACTTTCTAGCTTAATACGGTCAAGCTTTTGAGGTTCATAAGTAATTTTATACCTCTTTAGATACCTCTTATGGGTGAAGAAGTTTTTGCCACCATCAGGTTGATTTACATCATTCCAGCTTGTGTCAAAATTGACACAAAGATTGTTTCTAGGATTCTAACTCTCATTGAGAGGATATTACAATTCAAATCTAATATCAAATCAATTGTATAAAACACTTTGACTTATTTACATCAATTTAGGTAACTCTACTAAGACAATTTTTCATTTATTCTTTTCGTTTGACATATTGTAGGCTTTTTACATAATGGCTTCTTAACACATTGCCTTTTTCATTTTTCTCCCTCTATCTTGATTGATTGATTTCTACATAAATATTAACAAATACATCCGTTGAGAAGGTTACCATTGGAGATCTTTGTGACACCTTAAACCCCAAAAAATATATATAACAATTTATACCATATTTTTATAAAAATTTGCAGCGGATAAATAAAAACTCTTTCAAAGGAAAAGAAACGTTAATGAGTTATTTAGGATATCACATTTCTCAAAATAGAAATGAAACACTTTTAAAAAAAAATTCCTCCTACAAAACAGTGTAATCTCCATAAACTTGATTTAACTATAATTTCTTAATTTAATTCCATATAATTACTAGTACTTATAAGGTTTTCATACAAAGAATCATTTCTAATTAAATAAGTAAAATACAACATAAACTCTCATTCCCAGTATCACCTATCAGAGTGGGGCTTCTCAAACTTGAACTTCAAGACTCATTAACCTGTAATAACTACAATTTCGCAAACACAAGGCCAAGTCAGTCAACACAAACAACGAAGGAGATGAGTTTCGAAATCATGTTGATAGTATAATGTAAATAAGAAGAACACACAAATAATCATAATAGACCGTATCATAACATATCATGATATATCAAAATATTCAAGGAATAATACCATATTATAATATCAAAATCACTAAAAAAATCAATATCTCATTATAATATGCATCAAATCATCCAAAATAAACTATTATCACTTTTGAAACAAATTAATCACAACAAAACAATCACAAGAAAAGGCAATGTTATGCATGAGCTTAGACTCTACTTCTTCTCAATTTGGTGTAATTCTAACTATAAAGTACATGGTTATGAGGCTTGATGCTATGCCACCACCCAAGTGGATAGAAAATTCAAATTGGCCATGTCCTCATAGATCCCTTCAACTCAACCCGAGACACATATACGCGACAGTCGAGGTAAACGTGTATTGCATGGTAGCTCCCGACATTTGGAGGGCTACCTCCAAGTCACCTAGGAATTCCCCACCGAAATACGTCCATGGTCTAACAATCTTGCCTTAAGGTTCAACAATTGACCACCACGATCAGGCTCATTCAGTTGTACTTCCCCAATATCACTAGACTTGTCAGGCCCTACCTATATGATGACAAGATAATCTCCACTTCAATGAAATATCGTCTAGTTTCTCCCCTCGTTGGCCTATGATACTCCATTAAGACCATCATCTCAAGCACAAGTTGGAATCACCATTATTTCATCAACTATGGGGTCACTTCAATATTCTCATCATAAATTTATAACATCACTATCCTCAATCATACATCATCATCATCACATGAACTCATCACAAATATATAACATCGATATCATCAATTATACATCGCCACCACATAAACTTATCACAAATTTATAATATCACGATCATCAATCATACTTCATCATCATAACATAAACTTATCACAATGCATCCATCTTTTATCATCACATCACATAAACTCATCTAATGAAACATATGCACAAAATTCATTCGACGCCTAATATCAAAATAATATCAAATACCACACATTTAACGAAATTAAATCAATCAACACCTTATAAATGTTTCTATTCCATATTTTAATCTCATAATTTTCATATTTTCACATTAACTAATTTATCACTCAAATGGCTATTGCCGTACGAAGCGAGCCCCACATGAATTGTTGGGAAATACGGCTTTTCGGTTCATCTCACAATATATTATACTCATGAATTCAAATGTTCTCTCTTCACTTACCTTATTTCTACGTTTTCACACGCGAATACAAGTCCACAAGCAAAAAGCTTTTGTTCTTTGACTCATTGTACTTCAATCAATCTAACTTGACAATATATGGGTAAACGTCAAAAATAAATTACGAGAACACACTCTAAATTGTCAATTACAAAATGGAGTCTAGTAAACTTATCCTAAATCGGAAAATAATCAGTGGATAATAGACTTGGTTTCACTCCAATCGGACTTATGGTGAAGAAAAACGGTGCAGAAAAACGAAATCCATAAAAAGAGAATTCGGGTATTTTAGAGAAAAATCGAGATGGCTAAAAATATAAGTATATTTAATTGACTAATTAAATGAATAAAACAACATTATGAAATTTGGACAAAAATAGAGAAAACTCTTGTGGGACCATCGGAACCAATTTTCTTCTCTTTCCTCGTGCGTCCGCACCAATTCTGCTATGTTCCTCTTTTATTTTCACGGACTGCACAATTAGGTTATTGTTTCTTTCTATCACAATTAGAGGGAAATAAAAATCATTTTATTGAATATACAAAATTATTATAAAACGAAATTAATTATTTAATTATAAAATAATTATAAAATATTATATGTTCCTCATATATTCTAAAATAATTATAAAAAGAAATTAATTATTTAAAATCCTTTTTTTTTAATAAAATGGTTTCATATAAGATTTGGGGTGTTACAATCTTAAATCATCATTTTAGGAAAATCAGCATTTCAGACATATATATATATATATATATATATATGATTCAGCGCATCTTCAATTTAAGAAGACAAATCTTAGATGATGTCATTCACTTCTTCAGTCAGAGGATAAGTCCATTATGAAGAGCAAAGGATGTTGGAGTGTAGACTTCATATCAAAGCAATGACTTTATTATAGTGTTGACTTGATATGTTAATCGGAAGTTAGGTGATAGAGTTAGACACAACTTCAACAGATTTTTCAGAGTCATTGTGAACTTTGTTTATTATATTCTCTTTTATTTGTTCATCAGAGGATCTAACTTGTACACAAACATAAACTTTACCAAATGCTTCACTTAGAGTTTTCTTCTTTTGATGTTTGGGTCAGGGGGTCTAGATTCTTTTTAGAAAGAGGCAAATAATCATTATAGCTTTCTTTACTTTTGTCTTAAGAGGAACAATCATTGACTTGTATTTCTTTTGCCTTTACTGCTTTGACTCGAATTGTAGATCGTTGGATGCACAATGCAAAACTTTTTATTGCTATATTATGATTTGTTCTATTAGTAAACATAATTACTTGTTTATTAGGTGATATATTCTTTGTTTTAGAAACACTTAGATTATTATCTCTAACTTACTCATAATTTATGCTATTTACAGAAATTGTGGATTAAGCCCTCGAATGCACCGAGGCAAAATCTCTTTGTAAAGGGAGGATTAGATGTAGCAACTAGTTGTTGTGAACTAGTATAAAATGTATGTGTCTCCTTTATCCTCAACTATTTCTCATATCCTAGTTCTTTATGATTCAACCTTACTTTGGCTAAGTCTGCCTTTGAAAGTAAGTTGAATGTTTTGATAAAAAATAAATTTTTGTAAGGAAGTTAAAGTAGTTTGAAGAAACGACAAACACAATTTAAACCCTCTTTTCTTGTGTTTTCCAGCCCCGTCAAAAACATCATATGAGACTCACATATACAAAATCAAAGCACTAGAACATATGATTGCATCTGCTGATTCATAAGAAATATTGATCATAACCAAGCTAACTCTACATCTCGTTAAAAGATCATCTAAAAGAAAAGTCTGAAAAACTCTGGCAAAACAGAAGGACAAATTTTTAAATTGTCCTCGTCTTTCATTAGTCAAGTACATTGCAATTTATTTCATTAATCTATATGTACTTGTTTGTCATATCGCGTTTTTTTGTTGTCGTTTATGTCGTGGTTTGTGTTGACCTGTCCTTGGTTGTATCATATGTGTTGTTTTTAAAATTGTTCTTTGGTTACTTTCATTAAAACATATTTCTTGATCTCTTTTCTATGGTTATTTAAACTTTTCTCATTTCTAGTGTTTTTCAAAAATCATCATTTTTCGTAAAAAAAAAAAAAAAAAACCTTTCTCTTCCAATGCAAATCCCTCTTCATCCAAAACATTTTAAACGTGAAACTCTCTAGCAAAAACCAATTTTATATTGCATCTTTTATTAAGTCTTCATCTTTCTAAGTTAACCTCTTCTAACAATGCACTCTCAGAAAACTTTAGGATTTTCATAAAACACGAACTGCTCAACCTCAATGGTGAAATATTCATAAATCTTGAAATCGTTACATCTGTGAACTACGGTCAACATGATGAATTATAGAAGAAGGTTCACAAAATGCATTCAAAGGTTCACTTTGTGCAACCCAAGGATGTTAATGTCTCCTTCGTTCAATACAAGGAGGAAGTAAGGAACATATAATTGAAAGGTGTGTGCCTCATTTTGTCAGAATCCTTTGTATTGGGTGGAAATCTAAAAGCAATAACGAAGAAAGGTTGGAGCACCTACAATCTTAATAAGGATATATCTTTCGAAGATTATATCTCCAAATCTATGTTCAGAGAAAGTCCCACTAGACAAACCAAAATAATTAGGGAAAAGGGAAGACTAAATCATATCCTTTTCCTTGGTTACGTTTGACAAGTCAGAACGTAGGACCCTAAACATGAAAACTTTGTCATCATTGTATCAAAAGTTCAAAGAAGAAAGACTCTAACTGAAGAAAATGTTAAATAAAGAAACTTAATTTATTTATTTATTAGGATTTGGTTATTCAAACCTAAAATGTATTATAAATTAATGGATTTGGTTTAGATAGCTTTAGAAAGACCTTAGGATATTTTTTCTTCCTTTTAAGCCCTTTGGTAATAAGTATTACATTTGTAATGTAATATGTATGAATTACAAGGGTAATATGAGTTATGAATTGAATAAATGTTATCATATTTTCTGACCTTCATGTTTCTATATGTTCTATTTTGTTCTCCACTGACTTTTGTTTTCTCTATATGTTTCTATATGTTTCTATAAGTATTACATTTGTTTTCCTCCACACCCTCATCATTATGTCTCCTCTTTCATAAATGTTTTATTTTTCATTCTCGAGAAATATGGCTATTTATACCTCAAATGTTTTCATTTCCCCTACTTATGTCTCTTCAGTCTTCTCTCGACTCCCTATGTTTTTATTTTTATTCATCCTTTATGTTTCTCAAACTCATCAACCATGGAAGTTGGTTCGTCTTCTAGTAGGAAAATGAAGTTACCTTCCTTTCCCAAGAAGAAGGAAATCCCACCATCTGAAGTGGCCTTGATGGTAATGACATTGCTCTTGAAAAATTAGTTGTGCAAGAAGTCAACCACAAGCTAGACCTTTTCACCTCTCAAATGGATGAAGCAGTTGAACTCTTAAGGAGTGTTCTTAGATGTTGTAAGACCCTTAATTTTAAATTCTAATTTATGCAGTTTTAGGGTATTTTGTGTTAAAATTGCATGGGCATTTTGCCCAATTTTAAATTATTTTATGAATTAAGTACCAAAAATATATTTTGAGAGTTTGTAATATGTTTAGAATATGTATATATTTATATATATATATATATATATATATATAAATATATTTTGAGACCCGATTAAAATTATTTGTCGAAGAATAATTTAATTATATTACAAGGAATTTAATACCGGGCGGTTTTTAAAAAAAAAAATATTATCTGTCAATTGAGTTGCAAGATCTAAGCTTCCATTCGAGAAGTGTCAAGAGGGAAAGTTACTCCTCTCCACACTACGGTGTTTGTGAGCTAACTTTTGAGGTGTCGACGCCAGCGAGAGTTTTCACCGTATTTGATCGTGGTAGCGGAAAACGGTTGAGAAAGCGATAACGAAGGTAAGAAGCTTCCTTCCATCTAATGAGAAAGTTATTGAACGTATACTGAAATGTAGATTTTTCTTTGGTCATTATCATGTTATTAGAAATATTAAGATATTGATTGATGATGGAGTTACTGACTCGAATGTTAGATATTTGTTACTTAAAAGACCTTATATTCTACTGTCTTATGATATGAGGGATGCTTTCGATGAGGTTAAGGAAATTGGATTTGACGATCCTTCTAATGTGAATTTTTGTATAGCATTGTTAGCCAATAGGGCCATGTCGATATCTCGATGGGACGCGAAAGTTGTTGTCTTTAAGAAATGGGGTTGGTCTGATGAAATGGTTCTCGAAGTGTTTAGGAAGCAGCCCTTTTGTATGCTAGTGTCGACAGATAAAATTAATAAGGTTATGAGGTTTTGGGTGAAGGAGTTCAGTTGGTAGTGATATGATAAAAAATATTTCAAGCTTAAAGAAAAGTTACACCATTATGTTGATTGAAGTATTGAACTCAATGTTGGGGAGTAAAAAGCTACTAGAAAATAAAATCAACGTTACGGAAATGAATATGCTACTATTTTGTTTAATGCTACTATGTTTCATTAAAACATCAAGCTGATGATTTCCAATTGGAACATTAATTGAGATTATTTCGAACATAAAAAAAAAACTCCAATAAAATTATAAATGGCAATGTTTGACTGAGAAGATATATTCTTTTACTGTTAAGTTAACATTGTATAGTATGAATTTGTGGAGATTAAGTTGAGGTGATTTATGTGTGATTTAGGTGTGATAGAGTACGCTCATGCATTTCATAGCTTGTGGTGACCGTGATGGGCCACAGTGTCAATGGTGACCGCGATGGGCCACGGTGTTAAGTGGTGACCGTGATGGGCCGCGAAGTTAAGTGGTGACCGTGATGGGCCACGGGGTGGTTCCATGTGATAGTTGGTCCATCTTATCCTTACAAGGATTTAACTGATGTGTAAGGCCTGTGACAGGCTACACTCTAGTAAATCGTGCTAGTCTGTGAGAGACTGCACCTCAATAATTAGATCTAAGGCTTGTGATAGGCGGTACAATTATGATTTACGCCCCACGAGGAGGGTTTTGTTTTGGGAATTCCGAAATCATGTGCACTGGCATATAAGAATTGCATTAGGGTGCTTGGCACGCGAGTCATGTTTGTTATGATATGATATGTGTGTCTACTTGTTCTGTCACTGTTTGTTATCTTGCAGAAACAGCAAAGTGTTTACTGTTTGTTTTTTTGACATAATTGTTAATTGTTAACTGTTAATTTCAGTTGGTGACTCTTTACATTATTTTGGAAATCGGGCTTTGCCCTTATATGATACACGAGTTCGTTCCACCGACGGTTACCCTGACGACAAACACGTCGTTAGACTTCCCTAATTTATTTGCTGACTGCTTGGGTCTACGACCCCATCTCAAGCAGGGCTACATATACAGGGAGGGTGGTGAGGACAAGTAGGAGAGCTGGGGCAGTGTTGCATGTAGAATTCACTCACGAGAGGATCAACTTTCCTATACCTTCAGGACTAATACTCGAGGCAAATAAAGTATGGGCAGATGCAGATGAAGGTGCAAACACGACAAGGGGGGTTGAATTGTGTTTGTCAAACTTGAATTCTTTTGATGTTTTGTTATATGTTGATGTGAGTTATTTGATGAATAATTAATCAGAATCAGTAGAGGATAATAACAACATAAGAACACAATGATTTATCCTGGTTCACCATTAACTTGGCTACATCCAGTCCCTTCACTCCAAAGGCTTTAATCCACTAATTCAAAACCTTTGAATTACAGCACCTGGCCCTCCAACCCAGTCTTCTCAAATAGCCTGACAACCCCAGACTTTTGAGGAATAACAACACCTTGACTCTACAAGCCAAGTCTTCTCAAACAGCCTAACAACCCCAGACTTTTCAAGAACGATAACAACACCTTTACTCTACAAGTCATGTATTCTCCTACCAATCTGACAACCCCAGATTGAAGAAGGATTCTACACCACTATTGGGTTAGATTACAAGGGTTTGAAACTCTGCAACGTTGCTTCAGGAAAGCTTATTGCTGCACTGATTCTTGCACTCTTTTGTTGCTTCTGGAAAGCTAATTGTTCCACTGAATTTCTCTCTCGAAAACACATAGAAAATATCCCTTTGTTATCAGACAAAAAGGATTGAAGGAATAAAGGAGATCCTCTGATTTTTTTTATTTTTTTATTTTTTATCTTTTTGCTTCTACTCTTTTATTTATTTAGTTTTTGCTTCTGCTCTTTTTTTTTGTGAAAAACAATACACGAAAATAATAATAATAAAAAAAAATACAGTAAAAAACATAACTAGGCTATTGGTCAGGGATGAGGGTAAGGTTTAGGTTTTTCTTGATGAAGTCAAACCTATCTTCAGGTAGTGGTTTAGTGAATATGTCAGCCCATTGATGGTCAGTGTCTACAAACTGGATGTTGAGTGTCCCTTTTCGAACATAATCTCTGATGAAGTGGTGTTTGGCTCTAGAATGTAGGATAGGGTTTTTGGTTAGGTTGATGGCTAAAGTGTTGTCACAGTATAAAGGGATGTTGGTCTTCATGATTTTGTAGTCTTCCAGCTGATGTTTCATCCAAATGAGTTGAGAGCTACATCCGGCTGCTGAAATGTATTCAGCTTCTGCTGTTGACATGGCAATAGTGCTTTGTCTCTTGCTTGACCAAGATATTAGATTGTCTCCCAAGAATATGCAGTTTCCACTTGTACTCTTTCTTTCAAGTTTATCTCCAGCATAATCAGAGTCACAATATCCACTAAGTTGGTATTAGGAGTTTTCTTGTAGAACAAGGTGAGGTTGGTAGTGCCTTTCAAGTATCTAAGAACTCTCTTAATAGCGGTTAAATGGGATTCCCTAGGGTCAGACTGAAATTTAGCACATACGCATACACTAAACATAATTTCAGGTCTAGAAGCCGTGAGATAGAGTAGAGATCCTATCATACGCCTGTAGGATTTTTTATCAACCTTTTTGCTTGAGTCATCCTTTGCAAGTGAGCAGGTAGGATGCATTGGGGTAGCCATAGGTTTGCAGTCACTCATCTAAAACTTCTTGAGAAGCTCTTTTGTACATTTTGTTTGATGAATGTATATACCTTTTTGACTTTGCTGAATTTGTATTCCTAGGAAGAACTTAAGTTCTTCCATCATGCTCATTTGAAATTCCTGTTGCATCAATTTAGAAAATTCTTGGCAGAGAGTGCCATTTGTAGATCCAAAGATAATATCATCAACATAAACTTGAATAATCAGAATATCATCAACACAAAGATCCAAAGAGTATTGTCTACTTGTCCACTTTCAAAGTCATTTTTAAGTAAGAAGTTACTAAGTCTATCATATCATGCCCTAGGTGCTTGTTTTAAACCATATAAAGATTTTTTAAGTTTAAAAACATGGTTTGGAAATTCAGAACTTTCAAAACCTGGGGGTTGTTTAACATAGACTTCTTCACTTATATAACCATTTAAAAATGCACTTTTAACATCCATTTGAAATTATGAAATGTTACTATTAGCTACAAAGGAAAGTAGGATACGAATAGCTTATAACCTGGCCATTGAAGCAAATGTTTCAGTGTAGTCAATACCTTCTTGCTGACTGGATCTTTGTGAAACACATCATGCCTTGTTTCTGACAACTTCTCCTTTTTCATTCAGCTTGTTTCTGAAAACCCACTTAGTTCCAATAATGTTCTTTTCTAGTCTTGGAACTAGATCCAAAATATCATTCATTTAACTCTTCTTGCATTGGTAGACTCCATCTATATTCTTCTTCTGACTCATCTTCAGGTTTATCTTCGGAAGATTTGTCGTATTCTTACTTGTAGCTTCTACTTTTCCAAGTTCTTTTGCCTGCATCAGCTTCTAGTTCTGGTAAATCAGCTTCTAGTTCTGGTAGATCTGTATCAGCTTCTAGTTCTAGTAAATCAGCTTCTTGTTCTGGTAATCTGCATCAGCTTATGGTTCTGGTAATCTGCACCAACTTCTGGTTCTAGTAATCTGCATTAGCTTCTGGTTCTAATAAACCTGCATCAGCTTCTGGCTCTGGTAGATCTGCATCAGCTTCTGGTTCTAGTAAACCTGCATCAGCTTCATCTTGCTTTGACTTTTCAAGTCAAGCTATTTGCATATAACATAATACAAATCAAATAATTTAAAAATGAGCTCAATACAACCAAACCAATTAATTCTGCTTCTAGTGGTTTCTGCTTGTTTTTGAAACCACTGAAATATTATTTCTGTTGAAGTGTTCACATCACGTGGATCACTTGGTTCCTCTAAAAGTTTGAAAACCTACAGAATACTTATCTAGCTTTGATTTTTAAGATCAAGCTTCTTGTTATCACAGTAAACATAAATATCAAACAATAATAGTATTTACAGCAAGATGTAAATTCTATGTCAACAATTTTAGTTTTACTCTGAAAATCCTCTTGTTTCTGATTTTCGGATTCTGAATCTGTATGTTCTGTGATTAGATGTTTTGGATGAAGGGCTTTGCATTCCCTTCTAGATTTGTAGTCTTGATGAATTTCACTAGAGTGTTCGAAGAACTCTCCTGATTCTGATTCTTCTTTTTTTGCTGATATATCAGGTTCCTCTGATAATTCTGGAACTGATGATAATTCTGTTTCTTCTGGTAGTTCCAGTTTTGTTGATATGTTTGCTTCTTCTGTCTTTTTTGATATTTCTTGTTCTTCATATAGTTCTGGTTTTGATAGGCATTGTATTTACCAGTTCTTCTTCCACTAGAGTCACTTTGCTTCTGCTTGATAAGTACTGGAACATAGACCTTTTTCATTTCATATATTGCCAACATCCGTTAACCAGGCACCACGACTGGTGTTTCACTTTGGTTGCTCAAAACATCTGCAACATAAACAATTTTATCTTTTGGTACCCAAATCTGGTTGGGTTCAGGTTTGTTAGTCTTGAAAGGTTTCTTGTCTTTCTTTGATTTTATCATGGGACAAGACAAATTTGAGTGACCTTTCTTGGCACAAACAGCACACAAAATATCAGAGGGAATAGGTTTAATTATAGTTATAGATTCATCAAATTCTAAGCCTCTTTTACCATTGTTACTAACTCCAAATATCATAGAAGCATATTTGTTTCTTTCCATACCATTAAAAATAAAATTTTGTAAAACTTGTTCATGCATATCAGAATTACATACAATATTTTTACTTGATGTTGAACATAGATTACTTTTTAGAGTTAGGTTTTCAGACTTAAGTTCAGCAATTTCAATGTTAAGAGCTGTATTTTCTGTTTTACATTCTACATTTTGATTCTTTAAAATATCAATTTCTTTGGTCAGAATTTTATTTTCTTTCCTAAGTGTTTTCATATTTAAAATCAGTTTGTTATTGATATTTAAAATATCATTCATTGCAGTAATTAAATCAGATCGAGTAAGTTTAGAAAATACCTCGTTTTCATCTTCTGATGATTCAATTCCAGAATCAGATTCTGTATCGGATCCAGAGGTAGAGCTTGTGTGAGCCATCAGAGCCAGTTCTATTTTTGTTTCACTTCTAGAGTAGGATCCAGAGGCAGAATGAGTGCGAACTGTCAGAGCCAATTCTGCCTCTTCTGATTCACTTCCAAAGTTGGATCCAGAGGCAGAATGATTGCGAACTGTCTGAGCCAATTCTGCTTCTTCTGATTTCCTTCCAAAGTTGGATCCAGCGGCAGAATGAGTGCGAATAGTCTAAGCCAATTCTGCTTCTTCTGATTCACTTCCACAGTCAGATTTTATGTTGGATCGAGCGGTAGAATTTATGTGAGCCATCATGACTAATTCTGCTTCTTCATCTTCAGAAGATTCATTAGAATCATCCCATGTTGCCATCAGATTCTTCTTCTTGGGTCTGGAGTCTTTCTTCTGATTTTTCCCTTTCTCCAGATTTTTACATTCTGACTTGATGTGCCCAGGTTCATTGCATCCATAGCAAATGATACTCTTCTTGTCTTGTTCATCCTTTCCTCTGTTGGAATGCTTGGAATACCTCTGGGGAAACTTCTTCCTTATGTTTTTCCATATCTTCATAACCTTTTTGGTTATGAAGGCAATGTCTTCTTCTTCTGGTTTCTAATTCTGACCCTCAGAATCACTATCTTCTGATTCTGCTTATGCTTCTGCTTTTAGAACCTTCTTTTGTTTGGATTTTAAGGCTAGGGTTTTGTTCTTCTTCCTGGGCTCATCTTCTTCCAGCTCTATTTCATGTGACTTGAGGGAGCTGATTAATTCTTCCAGCTTCAGAGTGTTCAAGTCCTTTGCTTCCTGAATGGCAGTGACCTTTGGTCTCCACTTGGTTGGCAGACTTCTAAGAATTTTCTTCACGTGGTTACCAGTGGTATAGCTCTTCTTGAGTACTCTTAATCCCGAAACCAGAGTCTGAAATCTGGAAAACATTGCTTCAATGTCTTCATCTTCTTCCATCTTAAACAACTCGTACTTCTTGACTAGAATGTTGGCCTTTGCTTCTTGGACTTGCTTGCTGCTTTCGTAAGTCGAAATCAGACTATCATAGATGCTCTTTGTTGTTTCTTTGTTAGTGCACTTGTCGAACTCCTTGAATGTGATTGCATTGATCATGAACGTTCTGGATTTGTGATGCATCTTGAACATCTTCTTCTGGTCAGCATCCATATCTTTCTTGGGAATTTTAACACCATCAGCATCTTTTGGAGCAGTATAGCCATCTTCCACCAAGTCCCAATGTTCGGGATCTTGTAGAAAAAAGAAACTCTTCAGCATGTCCTTCCAGTACTCAAACCGTTCTGATGCCAATTGAAGGTGCAAACATGAAAGGGGGGTTAAATTGTGTTTGCCAAACTTGAATTCTTTTGTTTTTTTGTTGAATGTTGATGTGAGTTATTTAATGAATAATTAATCAGACTCAACAGCGGATAATAACAACATAAGAACACAACGATTTATCCTAGTTCGCCATTAACTTGGCTACATCCAGTCCCTTCACTCCGAAGGCTTTAATCCACTAATTCAAAACCTTTGAATTACAGCACCTGGCCTTCCAAGCTAGTCTTCTCAAATAGCCTGACAACCCCAGACTTTTGAGGAATAACAACACCTTGACTCTACAAGCCAAGTCTTCTCAAACAGCCTGACAACCCCAGACTTTTGAGGAACGATAACAACACCTTGACTCTACAAGTCACATCTTCTCATACCAATTTGACAACCCCAGATTGAAGAAGGAATCTACACCTTTAACGAGTTTGATTACAAGGATTTGGAACTCTACAAAGTTGCTTCTGGAAAGCTGATTGTTGCACTGATTCTTGCACTCTTTTGTTGCTTCTGGAAAGCTGATTGTTGCACTGAATTTCTCTCTCGAAAACACTTAGAAAATATTGCTTTTCCACTCAATTGATTCTCTCTTTTGAACTCTCGGATTATGTTGAATATGATGCTTGATTTCTTGTATTTTTTATGCTTATTACTGCTGCCGGAAGCCTTCTTTTATAGCTGAAATTTGGGCTTTGTCGAAGCTTATTTTCGTGATGAATCTTGCTTAGATTTCCTTTGAAAATTATGTTGGCCAATCCTGTTTCTCTTAATTTCAAAGCGTATCTTTTTAGCATCAGATTTCATTTGAAAATTCTGTTGACCAATCTAGTTTCTCTTAATTTCAAAACGTATCTTTTTTAGCTTCAGATTTCATTCGAATTTCCTTCAAGTCTTCAGTGATTTTTGAATCAAATCCCCTTAATACTTTGATCAGATTTCTATCAAAATTCAATCAAGTCTTCTTTGAATTTTAATCAAGTCTTCACTGATCTGTATCATGATTTAAATTCTGGACCATATGATCTGCTGATCTCGACCAAGTCTGGACCATGTGATCTGATTTGAACCATTCTGTCTCATGATCTGGACTGTGTGATCTTTTGATCTGGACCATTGATCTTCTGATCTGGACCAAGTCTTTATGTTCTGGACCATGTTATCTTCTGGTCTGAACCAAGTCTGGACAATGTTTCCTTCTGGTCTGGACCAAGTCTCCTTCTGGATATGTTTCCTTCTGGTCTGGACCAAGTCTCCTTCTAGACTCTGCTTCCTTCTGATCTGGGCCAAGAATAATATCCTCTCATAATGTCAATGTTTCTTCCCTCTGATGATGTCATCTGATTGATGATATCCTCTGATGTTTGCCTTTTGATGACATCCTCTGATTCTTGCTTCTAATGGGATCCTCTGGTGATATCCTCTAGAGGTATCTTCTGGTATCCTCTGATGATATCTTCTGGCCATATCTTCTGGTGGCATTTTTATCTTCTGGTGACGTCATCCTATGGTGTATCCTCTGGTGATGTCATCCTCTGATTTTTCATACTTCTTCTAAGTCAAAATATGATTTTCATAAAATACTTTTGTTTACAACAAAACTTTAATTGGAAGAACCGGTTTGGTTCCAACAGTTCTTTGACAGTTGACTTTTGTTGGTGGGTCCGTTTTGCTTTCTTTTTTATAATGTCAAACGAGGAGAAATAAGTGCAACATTTTATACCAAAAGTTTCAAGTCATGCATTAGCACGAACTACACAAATTCAGGGGGACCATTCCAACTATTTGAGAAATTCATCAACAAATTATTCACAAAGTGTTACAAATTTTTTCATTATTCTAAAATGGGGAGAATTTAATTGTAAGGCTTTCTTATTTAGAGTTAGTGTTTTGAGTGATGTCAAAACTAGGTTTGTCTATTAGATGGTGTGTGTATGTCTCTGTTGATTCCTATTTCTCAATATTTCATGTGAGTGTATCGTCTCTTAGGCCTAGACTTACTTTATTTAGAGTTATGAGAAAACTATGTTTAGTTTAGATTATGTAATTCAGGCTTTCTATATAATCTTGCAAATCTAAGAATATGAGAAAATCAACATTTTAAATATGCATTAAAATCATTTTTAAAGTCAAATTCGTAATTGTAAGGTGTCTCCTAGTTAGTTTAGTCTTAGACTTTGTGTTTTGAGTGATGTTAACTTGCTTAGTCTATATGTTGCTTTGAGTGTGTGCTTTGTTGATTCTCATTTTCTAGCTCTTGCATAGACTACTTGATCAAGAGAGATTGCATAAGAAAGAATTTTTTATCAGGCATAAGCTTATTTACAAGTCTTTTAGCATGCACTAAGTTTCAATCATGATCATAGTGCATTAGTAACCTTTGAAACTCGTTTAAAATCATTTTCTAAGTGTTTTTTACATTGCAAATTGACTCATGAACTTCAAGAACACAATTTTTAGAGTCCTAGTACTGTGAATCAACTCACAATGAATGTGAATTGACTCATCAACAAGGCAGAGAGTTATTTGAGTCGACTTACTTTGAGTGAATCAACTCACACACCTTCGGATTTCATTTCTAGTGTTTCAATCAGTGTGAGTCGACTCACCTATCTTATGAATCAACTCACACAGTTTTAAGGTTGCTATGACAACTACAAAGTGGTTATTTCTCTTAAAACTCGTGTTTCATTGAGCTACATCTTTCATGCATCATACAAAATTTTTCTCATCATTTCTAAAAACAAGAATAATTTCACTAGGTCTTGGCAACTCTTTGGCAAGTGTACCAAATCACTCAAGTAATAAAGTGATAAGTAAAATCGTATCCACATGGATTGTTATTAATTTTGTAATGCAACAAAATTGTAACACTTATATAACAAAAAGTTTATAAGTTGGTTAATAATTTAGGAAAAACGTAAAATTCAATAGAGAATATCCAATAAGAGAAAAATAATTAAGGACTCGAATCACCTTCTTTTTACCATGTAATTACTGATTTACTATTTTAATATTCTAACATATTTGATTACGTCAAATTAATTAACCAATTAGACTAAGATCAATTCCTTGGCTCAAAATCCCTTTTTATTAACAACAAACCCTAATTCCTTAGGTGATCATACTTTTTACTCAACGTATATATGGACATAATTTATTAGACACATGCTCACACTTTATATTCCTATAACAATACTGAAACATGAACATATATTTTGATTCGAATAATTATAGCCTATTTCCCAATAACAAAATAATTCTTAGGTTCAATTTTATGGTGATCAAGCACAAAAAAGTATTAAGAGAAAAAATATATGAATAATACAAAACATTGTAATTGCATAAATAGCATACGAAAACGAGAACTACATAGATTCAAGAAGATTCATCTAATCACTAATCAATAGAAAAATTAGTTCATGATTAAGAACATAGTAACAATGAATAAGATGAAATTACACATGAGAAAGATGGAATAAATCTTCACTTCATGCTTCCTAGATTGAAGTCTTCAAGTTCTTAGCCTCCAAGATGTGCCAAATATGATGTCCAATGACTCCTAGGTCAGAACCCTTGAAAAATTGAGTTGTAGCTTAAATAAGGCTTTAGGACGTGTGCTAACACATTGCTACGATTCTCAACATGTTGCTATACTCTAGAAAGAAAACCGTGCCACCAAATGCACTATAGCGCATGGCTAGGCGCAAAGGCTGCTGCAATGATGTGCAATGTTAAATAAACACTTTTGTTCTTCCAAAATTACTCTCCCTCTTATTTGACTTGCATTTTTCACACTTTTACAATCCCAATTGAGTTTCGATGTATGACTATAAGTTGTAGCTATGAATGTTAGCTTTCAGTTGAAACTAATTTGACTCCATTTGGACGTCTGCAACTCCATATATGATTAAAATACTACATAAGGGTCATGTTGCTTTTTCACCAAAATTCAACACTGCACTAAACCAACGAAACAAAACTACACAAAATAGTTGGTCAATCATGAAAATGAAAGAATAAACAACTTATTTTATCAATGGATCATTTATTCAAAATAACTCTAAAACGAACATTAAATTTAAAGAAATAAGCTAAACAATGGACTCAAAATGACTCTAAAAATATTGAATCATAAAGGTTCATCACTTCCTCATACCTAAGAATTCAGCATCATATCATAGATTGAAAACTCACCATCGAATAAAATTTTGTTTTGAACATTGCAATTCACCATCTTAGATTCATTGAGTCTTTATTTGATGATCTTTATCATATTTGATTGAAGTGCTGAAATCTTTTTTTTTCTAAACTACTATAATTAATTTTACGTTTTCTTGTATAAGTCTATTGAATTTTGTGTTGTTTATTTCATACCATCATCGAATCAATCTAAATATCCTATATGGATAATCAACGAGTCCATAGCATCAAAATATTTTTAATTTCTGTTGTGCGACTTGAAAGTTTTCAAAACTATTTTTCAAAAGTATCGAACTATATTCAACTCTCCATTCTAGAGTTCGTTGTCGATCATTTCTTGAATAAGAATGTTAATTTATGGAAATGTTGGATTTCAAAAATGCATTAAAATCACATATTTTACATTTTTTGCTTGTGTGATTTGAGTCACTGAATTGAAATTATGTTGATTCGAATCACCAATTAATTTTTTAGTTTTAAATCACATATGCATGATTCGAATCACTCTCTTTAGCTTATTTGAATACTTTGAATTGAATTTATGTTGATTTGAATCACCGGTTAAAATTTGGCAATATGATTTGATCACCCAATAAAAATGGCTTTGAATTAGATTTATGTTTATTTGAATCAACATATACTAATGTGTTTCGAATCGCCAACCCATTTTTTATTTTTGTGTGCATTAGATTTGTTTTCTTATTATCCATATATAAACACTTTTCCCATATATCACAATTTTCTCTCAAATTGTCATTCATCACAAAAACTTTTTGAAAACTCACAATCTCTTTGATGTGCTGGAACTTTAGGAATAATTTTTGGACCTCTATAAATTGATTTATCAACATATGAGTTGATTTACAAAGTTAAAAATCGTTTAAAAATGATTTTTAATGCATTTTAATGTTTGACAACTTGATACTAACATGCAATTAAGATTATGCATGCTAAAATATGGTTTTCATGCACTTTTTTTTAATTCAAATTGCATTAACGAAATGTTAGACTATGTGGCAACCCATAATTACAGGGAGGGGATGAATAGTTTACGATAACGCAAGCAAAATTTCGTAGTTTCAAATCATTCTTAAAAACTTTTAACAACATGATTGCAACAATTAAGAGTTTAACATAATTGTGAAATACATAATCTTAACAATAGGAATTCACTGTTGAGTAAAAAAAAAACAATAAGAATTTCCTCAAGTATACAATTTACTTATTGAACATTGACTCCATAAGAGAACTATTTACACTACAAGAAAATTAAAAAAGACTTGCGACGGTTCTCTTAAAACCGCCTTTATTTTCGGATTGCGACGGTTTATGTGACGGGTTTGGGCAACCGCCGCAACAATAGAAGGAGACGCGCGTTTCTTTTCATCTATCGGCATTCTATTTTCGTAAGTTCTCCTCGCGAAACCCTTCACTCACCTTTCCCCCCCAAACCTAAATCCCGTGTTCTGATATTTCCCACATCAAACTCTCAAATCTCCAAATTCCCAAATCATCCAATTTTCTCTCCAACTCTCAGATCTCCAAGTTCACCCATCGAGAAACCTTAATGTTACCATACCTCAGAGTTTGTTGAACCCTTTTTTTTTCTTGTCACGAAAAAAGAACTCATTTTCTCTTTCATAAGTGTTGTGTGCTTTTCTCCATCGCACTATCGCAACCCAACATTGTTGTCATCTCCGATTTCCTCTATGCCAGTTGACGCTGTCCTGTTCAAGCGGTGCCTTTGTTCCTGTCCGCGTCCTCATCCACTCTAGTTTCGTTTTCCAATTCGCGCCCACAACGTCGAAAGGTATGGTTCGATTATCTTCTTCTTCTAGGATACTCACACTATCACAATGTTATATGGAAAAAAGGTGTTATCTTTTTAGGGTTTTGTTATGATTGAAGCTTAACAACTTCCTTTGATTTTGTGGTATTTATGTTAGATCCTATTGATTTTGCATTCACTATCTCTTTATGAATAATGTGAATTATCTGATTGAGACAATTTTTTTTCCATTTAAGGTTAATATTTATCAAGATATAACTTGTGAAATCACAACATTAGTAGTTTTTTTGAGGATTTGTTCTTGTGATACGGCATTACAGCTATTGATGAAACTGTCTTGTTTTTGTAAAGAATGCAATTTGGTAAGATTGATATTTGATAGATCATTGGTTGCTAGTCATTCTTATATGAATGAAGCAATTGTTAAAAGAAAATTTTGATCACATTGTTATCGATACCACAAGTTTGTAAACTGCATGTGTTTTTTTTTTTTAAATGAAATTGCTTGTATTGAATATATCAGTTTTTCCATTAAATATTGTGTGTTGTTGGAATTGAAATTGGTATGCTTTTAAGGGGTCCTTTTGTTTAGAGAGTTTTGAAATTGGTTTTGTTTTGAAGGGCAACAATGCAACATGCTTGTCTTTATTTGCTCTTGACAATGCCCTAGTTCTCTCGTTAGAGAATGGCGTTGAAACATTGATTCTGATTTCTCGTGGAGCTTGACTTGTGCATCTACTTTGTTGTCTTTTATAATAGAAAATATAGGCTTAGTATGCAGCAGAAATCACCGTCATCGTGATTCTGATACTGAAGAAAATGCACAGGTTTGTTTGACTTGATAAATTGCATACTTATTCAATTACAAATATTCATATACTGAAAATAGGCCTTAACTTGATAAATGGGGCGTGGATTTGCAGGCAACAGAAATTGAAAGAAGAATAGAGTCAGAAACAAAGGCTAAAACACACATTCAGAAACTTCTACTACTAGGTCTGTTTTCCCTTTTCATCTTAGTTGCATATATACTTCACATATAGTTTTTTAAAAAATTAATGCTCATCAATTTAGAGCAACTTACTGAAGTTCTTGAAATTTTATAGTCTCTTTATAGTCTGTTTCTTCCTATATAATTACTTTTATCGAAGTGTCAATGTCTCTATTGTTTAGGTGCAGGAGAGTCGGGGAAGTCTACAATCTTTAAGCAGGCAAGAAGTTGCATTATCTCAACTTTCTATGATAGCATATGATTGCAAGATTATTAATATTCATTTGTTTGTTTATGCAGATAAAACTTTTGTTTCAAGCTGGCTTTGATGAGGCTGAGCTAAGAAGCTACACACCAGTCATTTATGCTAATATGTATCAGACTATAAAAGTACGCAATACCTGAAAAGGTGTGTTGATATTTATTTTTTCCTCTTAAAATTAGATAGAGTTCATTGTTCATATTCTGAAGATTGTTTTTTTTTTACGTGAGTTGAGTTTAATGGAGCTAGTCGAGAAAACTGTAGTCCTTAGTTTTTACTTGATGTGTTTAAACAGATATTGCATGATGGGTCAAAGGAGTTGGCTCAAAATGATCTTAATTCTTCAAAGTTTGCTATATCCGATGAAAACAAGGTAGTTCACTACTAACCTCTCCTTAATTCCCTATTATGGTTTGTCAATAAGGGTGGTTTATACCTTGAATATCACTTTTTAATTTTTCCAAATTCATAGAGTACAACTGATTTTATAATTTGCTATAGTATTTTATTTGTCCTAGAGGGAAATGGCTTAGCTTCACAAGTTGTGCGTGCATGCTTTCCTTTCATTAGTGATAACTAGAAGTTAGTTAAGAAAATACATGGTTTTTCGAATACAATTTAACTCCTGGTAATGAATCTGGCCTTTAAGTAATTGGTACTACATCGTCTATCTTTTTTTGTCAAACTGTTGTCTTCGTTTTTTCCGATTGTTTATTGTTTATTTTGCACCTTCTCATCATTTTACTTCCTTAAATATCTTATGGCAATTTAACTATCTCTTAGCATCATGTCCCTCTTCATTTAAGTTAATGAATACATTAAAGTTTGTTGTGTTTATATTAATTTAACATTATGCTCTTGAACCTTTAAAATAACAAACATTATGTCCCTAAAGCATCACCCTCCCAACCCTACTTTTATTTATTTACATGCTTAAATAAATTTAGTTATGCATATCATCCCAGCCTTGCTTTTATTCATATACATGCTTAAATAAACTTAATTATGCATTTCCACACCATCCTCTTTTGCGGTTCTCCAGGGCATTGCTAAATCATGAAATCAATTAAATAAGGTTGATTGTATTGACTATTGAATTTTGCAATGTATTGTATATTTGATTGTATTGACTATTGAAATTTACAAACTTTAATTCGCTGAAATATTTTATAGGAATTTGTTGTAACAAGTAATGAAACTAGTTGAGCTTGATTCTTTGAGACACGCTTTGGTTGGTATGCCGGGTAGTTCTGGCTTATCAACAGAGCAAAGAAAGAGATTAACAATTGCTGTGGAGCTTGTAGCAAACCCTTCCATTATTTTTTGGGGCCCTTTGTTTGGGATGACTTCTGCTGGATAGTTGATATCCAAATGGATTATCTTTATATTGTAGTTTTTCATTTTTAAGCATGAGCACACTTGCTTTTCTATTCACCATGCATTATATTTATGTTTTATAGTTTTGAATTGAAAGAATCTGTGTGTTGAATTTAGCTCTTGAAACTTGCAGTTTTTTAAATTTATTTTTTACTTGTTTGTTGAGAGAAGTTAAATCCATATAATGGTTGCATGTTTTGTGTATGCTTGTTGCAGTGAATATGGGAAACCAAAGACTGCATTTGTGACATTTAAAGATCCAAGAGCGCTTGAAATTGCATTATTGTTATCGGTAATGTCTCTTCTCTTTCTATAATTTTGTCAGTGGTGCTGTGTCTATTGTCAAGTTTGATTTTTAGAGTCACTTTGGATAAATTTTTCAATAAAAGCTTGTTTGGAAGTGAAGTTGAAATGATCCTATCATATGATTATGAGTCTTCTAACTAATTGCTTTTTGCATAAGTTGAAATTATTGTTTGTATCTCAACGTTTTCAGAAGCTCTATTATCCGACTTCTTCATAACCTAAACTTAAAAGGGCATTTACTGTTTCTTAAGAGTTAAATACTTATCTCAATTGAGAAGCTCCCATTAGGCAGAGGCTAATCTAAACTGGGTTTTAGTCATTATGAAAATGACTATGTCATCAAAGGGTACATGTTTTCATTTGGTGTATAGTTTATTTTTGTTCTTCATGTTGAAAAAATGTTTCATTGCATATTTTTTAAGGATAATTGGACTGAAGTGAATCCTTTTAACTTTTTTTCAGATTGAAATCCTCAAGAATCTAGATGTCATTTTACAAGCAGTGCTCCTGCCATCTTTATTTGGCAAAAGAGACAGGGTCAACACTAGAAGAATTGGACTCCCACAAGCTTTCTGTTATCGACAGTTCCTCACGAAAATACCAAGATATTAAAGTTGCTGATGATTATGTATCTGTTATGTCACTAACATTGAAAATCCAAGTTAGTCTTCTGTTAATTTCTTGTACACAGACACATAAAGAAAATCATTTAGTTCTTATGAGCTTAAAAATACAAAGTGGAATGATGTTAATTCTTCTTGGTGGTATTGACTGGAAAAGGTGAAGAATTCTGGTCGATTTGGGGTCCATGCTGTCAGCGAAATTGCTGCAGACTTAAGTCCGGAATATCTTGAGCATCGTGGACTCAAATCAGTTCCTAAATCTGTTGCTTATGGTTACATTGCTTCAGGATATGGATTCATACAAGACATGCCTTATGCCTATGTTCATGAATTTACCAGAACGTCCATGGCTGGAAAAATTCGACGATTTAAAGGTGGATATACGAGTCTTTGGCAGAAGATTGCTGAATCACTTCCTATAAAACTTCACTGTAACACCGAAGTCTTGGCAATAAGGCGAAATTCTGATATTGTCGCTGTTAACGTCAAGAGCTCAAATGAATTTGAAACTATGAAATTTGATAAGATCATAGTCTTTGGTAACTTTCCATTAAAATATGGAAGAACTTATAGATCATCGCCTTCAACTTGCATAGGTATGCAAACTTCTAACTGCTCCATATTTACATATTATGTTTGTTGATTGCTTCAGCCATATATATAGATACCTGATGAGGTTAAGTCTTGTGGCAGATTGTGAAGCAGAAGTGATGGATTCTAGTGATATTGAAAAGGAGCTATTCAAGATCAAAGGGCTGGATCATATGCCAGTTGGATTTTATTATTTTAATGAATATATGGAAGATCCAAGTACGATTGGATTTTATTATTTTGGTTAAGTTCAGTGTATGAATTGGTGTTATTTATTTTGAAAAAATTATATAAGTTGAATTTAGCTACAATAGTTATTTAGTTGTGTATTTAAATTATGTGGATGATATTAATTTATAAATATTTTTTATTTTATTTAATAAAAAATCAGAAAATATTGTATAATAATTTTTTAATTTAAATTATTAGTATTGCGACGGTTGATAACTGTCTTAATGTTTTGGATCAAATTGATCAAAATGAATATAGCGACGGTTGATAACTATCGCAAAATTTTTTTTTAAAAAAATTTTAACGTGTTTTGCGACGGTTTGAACCGTCGCAAAAAAAGGAATATTGAGGCGGTTGAAACGACGGTTTTCAAAACCGTCGCAAAAATGCCTCGCGACGAGTTGACGAACCATCGAAAACTCACATTGGAGGCGGTTGTAACCGCCGCAAAAGCCATCAAAAACCGTTGCAATTTATTTATTTCTTTTGTAGTGTTACTTGCAAGCTTTGATTTACAAACAATTGGTTTATTTTTTAGTACAACTATATCAATTGGTTTATATTTGATTCTTTTGTGGAACTTTGATTGAAATCAATAGCAAAATTATTTGAAGGAAAAAGAAGGAAATTATTTTCACCTAGAATTGGGGATTCTAGATTTTTAGATTTTCATTGGTCTTCAAGGTTGAAGATGGAAACATTCACAGGAGTTCAAGATTCAAGGTGTTGAAATCTTCAAGGTTGAAGTGTGTTCCATCAAATTGAAGATTCAAGATCAAATTTGTAGGGTTAAAAATTTGGGAGTTTTTGTTCAAGATTCTTTAGAATTAGAAGGCAATTGGTTCAGAATTTTTAGAATCATTAAAGCTCAAGTGTTGTAATCAAATACATTCAATTTTATGATAATGTATGAAAATCTCTCACAAGTTGTGAGGGGACGGGAGTAGGCCCACAAGTGAGGATGAGGTGGCTAAACCATGATAAAATAGTTTTGATTTTTCTTACCTTATTATCTCTTTAATTTTGTTGATGCAATTTGTTAAATTTGATTAAGAAATTTTATGGTTCTTGGATAATGTTTTGCATGTTAATTCTTGTATTTTAGATAAAGAATTTTGATTCATTAATGTGCATAAAATTGTACCTAATTAATTGAAAATTTCTTAGTGACTGAGTCAATTAAAACTGTCTTTTGCATAAAATTTTATTTGAATTAAATTCTGATTTGTACCAAGTCAGTGTTGATACTTAGGTAAAATTCATAATCTTGATAGTGCAGAATTTTTAATTGGCTTATCCCTTGAAATTGCATTATTGTGTAATTTGTAAATTTATTATTGTAATTTGTTTGATATAGTTGTACTAAAAAATAAACCAATTGTTTGTAAATCAAAGCTGGCAAGTAAATAGTTCTCTAATTGAGTCAATGTTCAATAAATAAATTGTATACGTTGTGTTTTTACTCAACAGTGAATTCCTATTATTAAGATTATGTGTTTCACAATTATGTTAAACTCTTAATTGTTCCAGTCATGTTGTTAAAAGTTTTTAAGAATGATTTGAAACTACGATTTTTCGCTTGCGTTATCGTAAACTATTCACCTCCTCCCTCTAATTATGGGTTGCCACATAGTCTAACATTTCGTTGATGCAATTTGAATTAAAAAAAATGCATGAAAACCATATTTTAGCATGCATAATCTTAATTCCATGTTAGTATCAAGTTGTCAAACATTGAAATGCATTAAAAGCCATTTTTATATAATTTTTAACTTTGTAAATCAACTCATATGTTGGTAAATCAATTTATAGAGGTCCAAAAGTCATTCCTAAAGTTCCAGACCCTATTAACTTTGTAAATCAACTCACAACCTTTGTATATCGACTACAACATCTGCAGAGTTAAAATTTGATAGTTTTATGACAGTTACAAAAGTTGTTACTCCCTCCGTCTCACAATCAGTGTTACTATAGTAAAAAAAATTTGTCTCAAAATGAATGTCATTCATATTTTTCAATGCAACTTTAGTTATTTTTTCCTATACTACCCTTCAATGATTTTTAGATACACAACTTTCAAAGCATTATATGTACGAACAAGTAGATGAACTAGTACACATCGTTGTGTATTTTTCTCTTTCCCTTAACTTATTTAATTTCAACAATTTAGTTCTTTATCGATTTTGATATATTGTAGTTTGGAGGCCTAAAACTTTTTTTTTTCTGTTTTAAATGATAGAAAGATTTAGATCATTAAAAATTCTATTTTGAATCAATTTCATGTTTTGAGTTGTCGAGTAAAAATATGTTTTGATCAACCTCAACAATTGTGATTTTTTTCTAAATTGAAATTTTTATTTTTATTTGTGTTTCTATCGTTGTACAACATTAAATGGTTCTAGTACTATTGGAACATAATGTGTGAATTTAAAAATTGTTGAAGTCCCACATTGGTTAGAAAACATATGTGGGTTTGCTTCCATCACTATATAAAGAGTGTCAATTTATTGTGAAAAGCACACCAAAGTTGGATGCCTTTCCCAACTTTTTCTTTTCTCCCTCTTATATTCTACTCGATTGTTACTAAGCCACTTATCCCCTTTCTTTTTCTGTCCCTTCGATATTTTAGAGCGGTATTGTACCGTAGTCCCTTCGATATTTTAGAGCGGTTGTTATACCGTAGTCCCATCGATATCTTAGAGAGGTTGTTATGCCGTAGTTACGTCGAGTTTTTGAGTGGTCCTAATACCACTATCCTTTTAGAGTGGTTTTATACCGTAATCCCGTCGATTTTTGAGTGGTCATAATACCACTATCCTTTTAGAGTGGTTTTTATGCCGCAGTCTTTTAGAGTGGTTTTTATGCCGCAATCCTTTAGAGTGTAGTCATTTTGATTTATGAGTGGTCATAGTACCACATTGTGAGGCTTTAACCGCCTTATTGAGAGTGACTTTAACCATCATATTAAGAGTGGCTTTAAATAGTCATATTAAGGGTGTAATTCTAGAACGGTTTTCTACGGTGCAGTGGAACTCCGATACAGTGAATTTGGGCTGTTTTATCCTTGGGACGTCGTGGTTGATAGTCTGCCTTGCACAATTTGGGCAGTGTCGCGAAACGTCTTAAAGAAAGTGACCTAGTCCGCGACGCAACCCAGTAATATCTTCGGTGGCACAAATTGTGATTTTTAAACAGTTTTTTCAAACTAAAAAAACAACAATTTTAAGACGTTTTTTTGCCATGTCAACCGAAGACATTATTGGATATGTTTCTTTGAGGCAAACAAAAAAGAATAAGAAAGCTGAAATTAACCCATGGGAGGGTAATGATTACCTTTATAAGAATTATATTCTTAATAGACTTGCTGGTGATTTGTATGAATACTACAGTTTTAGCAATAGTGCTAGACAGGTAGCCTGAAATGCTATAAAGAAGAAATATGATACCGAGGAACTTCGATTTAAAAAGTGTGTTGTAATCGCTACCTTAAGTATCAGATTACCGATGAAAAATACATGGAAAAATTCAGAAGATAGCTCAGGAGATCATCTTATGGTATGACTTTAGATGAATTTCAAATTGATTGTTATTATCGAAAAACTGTCTCTGTTTGGAAGGATTTCAAAAATTCTTAATACAAAAGAATTTTCTCTAAAGAGTATGATAATCTGTCTCTAGAAAAAAAAATTATTTTTCTGAATTAGGCAAAGTTTACTTATATTCGAGGCATGTTTAAATTTAAATGTTAAAATTAAGAATGTCTCCTTCTGTTTACATGTTCTGTGATTTTAATATTTGACATGCTAGACTTTGTCATGTGAACACATGTTATTTCAAACTTAAGTAACTCAGGTTTCATACCAATGTTATCTTTAAATGATTTTGAAAAAAAAATGTGATTTTTGTAGTCAAGCTAAAATAATAAAGAGTTCACATAAATCTGTAGTTAGAGAATCTGAGTCTTTAGATTTATTACACTCTGATATATGTGAACTTCATGAGACGTTAATAAGAAATGAAAATTGTTATTTTATCACTTTTATTGACGATCGTTCTGCCTATACTTTTGTATATCTAATGAAAAATAAAAGTGAAGCGCTTGACATGTTTACAATCTTTGTAATTGAAATTGAAAATCAATTTAGTAGAAAGATTAAGAGATTTCGTAGTATAGAGGAATAAAGTATGATTCTAGTTTATTTAATGAGTCTTATAAAACTCAAGGAGTTATTCATGACACCACAACACCTTATTCAATTGAAATGAATTGTAAAGCTGAAAGAAAGAATAAGACTCTGAATGAACTAGTTGTTGCTATTATGCTTAACTCTGGTGCTGCATCTCATTGGTGGGGGGAAATTATTTTGACTGTTTGCTATGTTTTGAATAGAGTTCCAAAATCTAAAAGCAAAACATCTCCTTATGAGATAATAAAGAAAAAACAACCAAACTTGTCTTATCTTCGAACATGGGGTTGTCTGGCTTATGTCAGAATCCCCGATCCCAAACGAATTAAACTCTCTAGTAGAGCATATGAATGTGTATTCATTGGGTATGCAATAAACAGTAAAGCGTATAAGTTTTATAACCTAAATGCGAAAGTGATCATGGAGTCAAATGATGTTGACTTCTATGAAAATGAATTCCCTTTCAAATCGAAAAATAATGGGGGCAGCTAACCAAGTCATACTCCCGTGACAAGAAGCATTGAAAGCAACAAACAAGGTGAATTGGAAACTCGAAGAAGTAAGAGAATCAGAGTTTCTAAAGATTATGGGCAAGAATATATGGCTTATAATTTAGAAGAGGATCCTGCAAATCTCAAATAATCATTGTCATCATTGGATGCAGAACTTTGGAAAGAAGTTATAAACAATGAAATGGATTCTCTAGAATCTAACAAGACCTGACATATAGTACAATTGTCTCTTGGTTGCAAACCAATAGGTTGTAAATGGATTTTAGAAAAGAAACTGAAACCTTATGGAACTATTGATAAATACAAGGCACGCCTTGTAGCCAAAGGTTTTAGGCAAAGAGAAAATATAGATTTCTTTGACATTTTTTCACCAGTCACTACAATAACATCCATTAGGGTACTCATTTCTCCAGCAGCTATTCATAACTTGGTGATACACCAAATGAATGTTAACACAACTTTTTTTTAAATAGTGATCTAGAAGAAGAAATCTATATGGAACAACCTGAAGGTTTTGTAATTCATGGACAAGAAAACAAGGTCTGTAAGTTAGATAAATCTCTATATGGTCTTAAACAAGCTCCTAAGCAATGACATGAAAAATTTGATAACTTAATCATATCAAATGAGGTTAAAGTGAATGAAAGTGACAAAAGTATTTATTACAAATATGAAAATGACATTTGCACTATCATATGTCTCTATGTAGACGACTTACTCATATTTGGTTCAAACCTTCATGTTGTGAAATCATTGTTGAGTAACAACTTTGATATGAAAGACTTCAGAGAAACGAATGTAATCTTAGGATTCAAGATTACTAGGTTGGAAAAGGGAATTTCTTTGGATCAATATCAATATGTTGAAAAAATCCTAAAGTAATATAAATACTTTGACTGTAAACCTGCTTGCACACCATATGATCCAAGTGTGAAACTTTTTAAGAATACTGGTGAAGGTGCTAGACAAACTGAATATGCGAGCATCATTGACAACCTCAGTTATGCCACTGATTGTACTAGACCCGACATTGCCTACGTCGTAGGACTATTGTGCATGTTTACCAGTAGACCTAGTATAGAACATTGGCACGCTATCGAAAGAGTCATGAGATACCTAAAAAGGACCATGAGTCTAGGATTACATTATCAAAGATTTTTCTACCGTCCTTGAAAGATACAATGATGCAGATTGGAACACCTTATCAGATGTCTCCAAAGCAGCCAGTGGCTATAATTTTAGTATAGTCGATGGTGATGTATCTTGGAAATCGAAGAACAGAAGATATTGGCTCAGTCCACTATGGAGTCTGAAATGATAGCACTAGCTACTGCTAATGATGAAGCGAGCTGGTTGAGATGTTTGCTAGTTGAGATCCCTTTATGGGAAAAACCTATGCCAGATGTGTTGATCCACTGTGTTAGTACCGCATCTATTGCAAAAATTGAGAATCGTTATTACAACGATAAGAGACGACAAATACGTCATAAGCACAACACAGTTAGAGAATTACTTACTAAAGGAGTCGTAATAGTGGATCATGTACGCACTGATGATAATTTAGCAGATCCTTTGACAAAAGGATTGGCTAGAAAGAGTCATAAATACATCCAAAAGGATGAGACTATTGCATATAGATCATTCAGTCACTTATGATGGTAATAGACTATTGCATATAGTTCAATAGATATATAATAGACATATAGTCTAACAAATTAACCAACAACTAAATTGTCTCAAGCCTTTTGATTTGTGTGTGCCCCAAAAAATGTTTGATAATGGGCAAATGCAACATAATGGACACGTCGTCCATTACCAACATCGTTAGGAAGATGATAATACATTCCAAAGATAAATAATGGAACAAGAATTGTTTGAATGTGCACATGAAATGGACAAATTTGTCAAAAAAATATAATTTAGAGTGCAATTGACATACACTGGTAATGTAAAATTATTTACGGTGACAACAAAAAAAGGTGTTTATGTTGTTATGATATACAATTCAAGTGGGGTAAAGTTAGATGATTTGACGGAATACACAATTGTGATTAGATGACAATGTAAAACACTTTTATATTATGAATGCATGTCCCTTTTTCTTTATAATTTAAGGATTTTTAAAAATAAAGGAAATAAGTTCTCCATCATTTATTTATTACCCCTTCGTCACAAAATAATATTATATTTGACCATTTTACAAATATTAATAAAAGAGGACAAATGAAAAAGAAATAATATGAATTTGACAAAATTATATGGTGTATTCTAATTATGATAAATGCAAAATCAAAGAATAATAAATTGATAATATTTATTAAAAATATAATTAAAAAAAATTAAAATTCGATTGAAAATTAAAAACATTCAAATATTTTTTTTCCAAACGTCATCTTATTGTAGTCCTATTTTACAAGTGATTCATACCTGGCAAACAAGTCACAATTTGTACCAAAACAACAGCGTTTGAAACCAGTATAAAATCGAAATGAGTTTGACATGGAGAGCGCAAACCGTAACCGAAACTTGAGTTCCAAATTACACGTCCTCACATTTCATAATGACTTTCTCATCATTCATCAAACCTCATTCTTCTTCCCACATTCCAACGGTTTTCTCTCTCCATTTTCCATTTCTCAAATCTGCATTCACAACTACAATTGCAACCAGTTGCAGAAGCAACAATGTCGCTATCGGATTCTGAAACTTCCTATGGCAGTGGTGCATCGGAATATAAGCCTTTTCGGCATATCAGCCGTGATAGTGAGATCCCTTTTGCATCTCTTTTCTCTCTTTTTTTTTTCCTTCATTTTCATTTTGTTTCTCGAGAAAAGTGGGGAAATGTACATGAAATGTTTCTGTGGCTCTGAAGGTTCGAATTATTTTACCATTCCGAGCTACAAAACAGAGCTAAATATCGACATCTATGTAGCACAATTCTAAGTTACTGTAGCAATTGTAGTAATGTTGCAAATCTTGATATTGCAACAAAATGCAAACAATTAGAACTATTCCGTTGGGGAGACCGGAGACCTATATTGCGACTGTATATCACAATTCACAACTTATAACTATGCTTTGTAATACCCGACGTTTTATATCGAATGCTGGTCCAGGTGTCAAACACATTGTCCGACACCAACACTACACCAGGACATGGAGTTACAATCGATCACTTTTATTTTCTTAAAGTAATAATGATGTGTACATGTCAGTGTTAGTAACATATTATGTTGTTATGGTTAGTGCTTCACAGTTTGAAACACCTCCATACTGGAAACACCGTAGACCATCTGCATTTCATTTGGTTATGAAGTTATATTTCTGAATCTGTCAATTGAAACTAATATGAATTCTTCAAGTTTATGTTGTTCACCTTTTTAGGAAAAGAAATGAGATTTTATAACCTACGCTTTTTTGTGATCTCATAGTTCAGAATACAAGACAAAATCCAACTTTTTTAAGAAAAACTTAGGGATGGGGAATTTTTTATATATTAAAATGACACTAATGGTCATTTTACGATTGTTATCGAGGAGATTTGAACTTTGTCCTTTGAGTTTATAAGGTCAAGCTCTTACTACTAACTGACCTTATACTTTGTGGACAGATGACAAAATTCAATTAAGGAGGCATTTTTAGTAAAAAAAGAAAAAAGGTTCAACAATATTGTACTAATACTTATGTCTAAGTTGCTTTTACAATGGAATAGTGAATGAAAGGAATGGCCGAACATAAGTAATGTATAATCTATTATGGTAAACTTATAAAAATAAGTGAAAAAGCTTATAGAGTATAGACATGTTTTAACTTTAAAACTATTTTCATAAGCACTTCCAAATACACCAAAATAACTTACTGCGCCTTCACTTTTTTGACTTGGTTCCTAATTCTTTTCATGGTTGTATGTTCATAGGATTATTATATGAAATGCTTAGATCAGCAAAGTCAGGGGATTCAAAAGCATGGAAGGTGGGGATTTAATATGGATGTCTAGCATTTCTCCTATGCGGTTCATCTTTAGTTAATTCAACTTGAAAGATGACGTTGGTCATTTTTTCTGATTTTCACAGGTGCTAATTATGGATAAAGTTACTGTGAAAGTTATGTCACATTCATGTAAAATGGCAGATATTACAGATCAAGAAGTTTCATGTAAGAACTCTTAAATGATATGGCTTTTCTGAGTTTACTTCTTTTTCTGCATTTCTTTTTTGAGAACCCATTTTCTCTGACTAATGGCACAGGAGAAAATTTAACTAGCTTCATAAGAAGCATTTCTCATTGTCAATAAATGGACAAACACTTTAGAAGGGAGTGTTGGTGCTAAAACTCTTTACTTCCTAGAATTTTAAGAAACTTGACAAAGAGATTAGATTTATAAGTGTTTCTTAGTATGTGCGATTCTAAGTGACCAGGGGCGGATCTTCTTAGGAGCTGGGGAGGCCACGGCCACCCCAAAATTTTCTTCTTCAGTAAAAATAGGTATATCTACAATAATATTTATCTATAATATATGGTATATATAATGAATGTCTTGCCAACTATTTCAAATTGTGGAGTGGCTCAATGGTATATATAACGAATGTCTCGCCAACCCCATGATAGTGGTTTTTGTTATTTTTATTGTAAATATAGTAGTTTTTTTGACAAAAATGTAAATACTTGGATTTGAACCGGACATTGTTAATACATCTAAAAATTAGAATTACCACTACACCAAGATAAAATATTTGAGATTAATTGAAAATGTTTTATATATAATCTATTTTGTATTGGCCCCCTCAATAAAACTTGTCAAGATCCGCCACTGTAAGTGAGTGGAGAAAAACAATATATCATTCACGACAATATTTATCATTCATTTAAGCCATATTATCATGTTGCACATGATGTTAGTTAATCTTATACTTGAATATTGAGCATTGATAAGACGTTTTCTGCTGTTTGTTGTTTTTTGCATTTTCAGCCATTGTCAAGATTTGCCACTGTAAGTGAGTGGAGAAAAACAATATATCATTCACGACAACATTTATCGTTCATTTAAGCCATATTATCATGTTGAACATGATGTTCGTTAATCTTATACTTGCATATTGAGCATTGATAAGATGTTTCTGTTGTTTGTTATTTTTTACATTTTCCCCTGATATTCAGCTAACAAACTTATCTGCATTACAACTTATGTGGTTACCCTGTTAAAATATTGATGTAATATAACTTGTTGGTATCTCAATGCAGTGGTGGAAGACCTTTTCCGGAGAAGGCAGCCATTACCATCATTGGATGCTGTTTATTTCATCCAGCCTTCGAAAGAAAAGTAATTTTGTTTCTCAATTAGAATTTTACATTTTTTATGCCAGCAGCTGATACAAAAAATCATGTAAAAATAAAAAAAAAATTATTTTATCGTTCAAGGAAAAGTCTTCTTTAATAACACAAGATTAGTTCCAATTTCATAGATTTATAACACCACTTTTATCTTACACTTGCTTCCATGTACTCATAGCTAGCCTGTTTGTTTGCTTCTTTTCCATCACTATTTCAATATTCATGGAAGCAAAGGGTTTCAAACTCTATCGAAACAGGAAGTTCTCTCGTTTTGTTTAATTATTTATTTTGAGAAAGATTTTTGCAAGAATCTTGTTGGGAACTTGCATTATATTATCAATGTTGAAATAGGTTGATATAATTTTCTATAATTTAATGACAAATATCTTTGTAAATAATAATGATTGGAGAGAGAGGGTATGTTAAATAAAATTAAAAAGAATAAATAGGATTCCTAACGTATCATTCTTCTTATTAACTTATAGAGACGGACAAAGATTAATGGGCAATCCTCATGGAAGGATTGTCAGGTTGCGAGGATTTTGCTATTCAAATCTTTTCTTGTATTTATTTTTAGGCAAATGTTAGTAGGTTGTGTTTGTTTCCAGGATTGGAACCTTGGACCTCCTAGTTAGTACTTCTGTTAGCTCACCAACCGAGCAACCTATTTCAGACGAATCTTTTCTTGTATTTACATAAATCATAGAAAACTTCCTTAAGTATTGTTGTCTGCTCCAAAGTTTGCGAATTAGTAAGTTGTGACACATACATAGCATGTGTATTTGGAGTGCATAGGGTGTTAGTAGAGATACAAAAATTTACAATAGAAGGACAACCTTTCCCACGAGACTTGTACAAAATAACATATTTGTTGAATATGAGTGATATTCAGTTAGCAATGAAAATGTTGATCTACTGTATTATGGTAAAATCGAGTAAAACAGAATGGAGGGAGGCTCCAGACAAACTCAGATGTCTAATCCAAATACAACACAAAAATAGACTGAAAATATAATATATATGTGAAAATTGGTCTTTTTAGCCATTTGGAAATGAATATGATATTATAATCTGCAAGATAGTTGAAACTTGTGAAGCACTGACAATTATATTCATACTATTTTTTCCAATAAATGTATTTCTATTAAACTTTAAATTAACAAAAATGAATCTTTATTTATTTATTTATTACATTCATCAACATCACATGTAAAACAAACAAAATTCTAGATCCGTCCTTTCCCATCTTAGATCTATTGGTTTTACAGGTGCACAAGTATTTTTATTTTGTTCATTTTTTATTTTTAATCTGGATTAAATTATATTTTTGATCCTCTTTATCTCTGTTTTGTTTTATTTTTAACCCAATCATTTGTTTCACACTAGCAGCTACATATAAATAATTTCTTCCAATGAACATCACTCTATCAAACTTTAAAATAAGAAAAATGCACCATTTTTGTCCATAACATTCATCAATATCACATTTAAAGCAAATCAAATTGTAGATATTTGTCTTTTTCCATCTTATATTTCAGATTCTATTTAGGGGTTAAATTATATATCTGATCCTCTTTATATCTAATTTTATTTTCATTTTAACTCAATCATCTGTGTCATCTTCCATGCATTATTTTCAACTGATTTTTTATGATATTTTTTTTCCTGCTTGTATAGTTTATCCATATTAAACATCTCTTTTGCTAGCATGCAGTGTGGTCATGTTCTTGTCTGATATGTCTGGAAGGGAGCCCCTGTACAAGAAGTATGCATAGACTTTTGGTTTTCACAAATAAGTACCATATCATCTTTATACACTTGGGACCAAACTGATTGTTTCATTTCCTTTCTCTTTTTTTTCTTCTTTTCGGGGTGGTCCTTTGTTCCTATGATACTTTTCAGAGCCTTTATATTTTTCAGTTCACCGATCCCAAAGGAACTTGTAAACCACATCAAATGTGATACAAGTGTCTTACCTCGCATAGGTGCATTGAGAGAGGTCAAGATTTGTTTTAACCTTCTATCTAGTATGAGCAGATAATCGTTGTCAAGTTGTTTTTGACTGATTACTTTTGGTTTTATTTTGCAGATGAATTTGGAATACTTTCCAATAGATAGCCAGGTATATAATGATAAAAATATTTCATGTTTCTAGCAATGTATCTCACTCATAAGATATTGGATTTGCATCGTTGATTAATAGTTTTGTCCATTAATCTGTCCACTCTCAATCTAGACAGAGTATTATAAATCCATCTTCAATAAATATTCATGCTATTGTCTAAGATGTAAGAATAAACTATCTGCATGAGTTTACTGATTAATGAGAGAAAATTCTATAGGCATGATTTTGTCATATGATCTCAAGGCTTCATTGCTTTTTCACTTTTGAAATCTCGATATAGCAATGTTCTCATGGAATTTGTGATTGCAGTTTGCAATGAGATCGAAGTTAATAATTGACATGACATGAGCAATATATATTACCTTAACAACTTAACAAAAAGTAAAGGCCTATGGAAATATGACAAATAAAGTAATAGAATACGTTATATTTGCTTTATAGGCGTAGTGATAGACTCCTATTAGCTTCTTTTGTTCTTGTTTTATCCTGTGTGGAAAATCAATTGTTGCTTTTTCTCATGTTATAATTATATTTCCGTAGTTTTGCACCACACTGATGAGTGTTAAGAGTTGGAGGTTTCTTTTGGAGAATAATTTGATAAGTTGAAAAAGTAAGAAAGTATCAATTCCTTTACGACCATAGTCAATCATGCAATTTAGTTTCTAGCTGGTAAAACTTTATGATAAGGGGTATGATCTTTCTGATATATGCTAGTATGGTGGAAAAACTTTTAAAATAAGAGATGTTTCAATTATTTGAAAAATAAGGTGGATTGGTTGATATGGATTGGCTTCCTGGATGTAACCTGTATGCACCTTTCCAGATACTAGACTATTCTATAGGTATAAGCAGGGACTAAGAGAGAGTAAGGAAACAAAAGCAGAAGAGAAGGGAGGATTTTAGGGGAAGGAATAAAGTTAAGCTTCAATGTAGGCTTTTGTAGATACATTGACAATGTAAAACATACCAAGACAACTCTGAACATAAGACAACGACAACCACAACAACAACAACTAAGCCTTATTCCATTAGGTGGAGTTAGTTACATTAATCAAACGACACAAATAGCAAAGCTAAAAAGAGAACAAGAAGAAGGAGAAGAACACTCTCATGTTAATTAGTTTGACATATGATCTTAGTTTGTAAATAAAGTACATTTAATGAGTCAATAACATGTAAATTTTGCTACCCACCTTGGATCAATACTTTACCCAACCCTGCAGCTGATGCAAAATATTTGACAGTTTTTTCTCCTATGAAGGTGAAATTCAGATGAATGAACTATTACCACTGTAAGTAATATCCAAATTTTCAAATATGATTTTTAATGCAAGACCCCAAATTACATAACAAAGTGATGCTGCACAAATCAGGTTGCCTACTGGGTGACCAAATGAAAACAAATGACATAGATAGAGAAACGCTAGAACTGACTGTAAGTACCAAGTGCCAAAGCACTGCACCCCCTAAAGATGACATATGCTAACTACTATTTATGTATATATGATCCAGGCGTGCGAGCACATAATTAATCCCCTCTATTGGGAAAAAAGCTAAAAGGGATTTTGAATGCTCCCTACTTATGGAGCTAGATAAAAATAATAATAATGCAAGCATAGAGTAGAGTAGGATCAAAACATACCCCTAGAATTCCCGAGTACATAGAATAGGATCAAAGCATACCACTAGAAACCGATTCATCTAATGACACGTAGATTCTTCAACCTATACACAAAGTTATGCATATCTACTTGCTTGCATAGATAGAGTAGAGTTTGACATATTGAAGGTTGGAGTATGCTTACATGCATGCTCTTTTTATCCTAAAAACTGACAGTCTTGTGTTATAAAACTCCCGCCACAACTCAAACTCCTCAATGATCACACAAAGGGTCGTGCCTAGACTTTTAGGGGTCTTACTCTTAGGCAGTCCTGAATCTTCGATGTGCATTTTAATTAGTAGTTCAAACTTTATAGACAAACAACAACTTCAAAAGAAAAAAGAATTGCAATGTGTTTGTTTTGAGCATTTCGATAATTTAATTAATATTTAATATTTTCTACTTTTTAAAGTACTAAAGTAAGGAGTTCAACAATACAACCATTACAAATATTACACAATTTAATACGGGGCCTAAGGTGAGGGTCTAGTTCAACTTGGCCATTACACGACCCACAATAGCAGCTCCAACCGGTGCACCAGGGCTCCCCTTAGATTTACGTGCGTTGAAATGCTCTAAGCACAAGCTTCTCCTAAAACCCTTGGATGTCATCCATCTTTAGTGAATGCCATTGTTTTAAAAAGCTACTTCTTCAACTATGGTTACACTTGTTTTTGTATTTATTTTTAAGGAAATAGTCCCTTTGACCTTTTTACATAATGCTTGAATGAGGAAAAACATTGATTTGTCTTCTGAACTCTATATTGTGTAGGGGTTTATCACTGATCAAGAAGCGGCATTGCAAGAACTTTATGGAAACATTGACAATACTCGAAGATTTAATACCTGCTTGAATAATATGGCGATTCGGATAGCTACAATTTTTGCTTCATTAAAGGTATTACTCTAATTTAATGAGAGATAATATGATGGTTGAAGTTATACCACCTTTGGACTCAAATATCAGTACACTAATTAAGAATGTTAGTTAATCAATTTCAACTACCATTTCTCTTCATTTAATTTTTAAGAGAACTTATTTCATTGAAACATTATTTGAAGGGTATTTTTGGAATGATAACATCAAATATAGAGAAGTTATTTTAAATTTGCTTATATTAGAGTTTACCAAACATAACTTGTTTTTTGCTTATATTGAAGGTTATTTTTGGAATGATAACATCAAATATGGAGTAGTTCTTATTGTTTACATTGTATCCTATATTCTTTTTCTCCATTTTCCTTTTGCATCTTTTTATATGATGTACTTTTTTCTAATCTTCATGCACTTATGAGTGCACATATATTGTAACAACTTTTTTCTTCCCACTATTTTAGTTCAAGCATCTCTAAAGCATATTTTTGGAATTCTAATATACAATTCATACTTGATTATCCCTTAATTTACTTTGTTATCTCGCATGGGTATATCTTAACTAAAATTTTATCTTCATTTAAATTTGAAACAAGTCTTGACGCCGAATTGTTCAACTTCTTAATGAATCCTTATTGATTTCTCCAAATCAAACTTAACTACTGTTTTGTACTTTTTTTGACAGAACTACTGTTTTCTACCTAGAACTATGTGCTTCCTTTTTCTTTGGTTATAGTTATATCTCATGGAAAATATTCTTTAGGTGGGACATGTTAAAATTGTCAATTCAAGTTTTTTACAAAATGATGTGTATTGTCTTATAATGCATACCTTTCTTTATGACTCGTGCTACAAATTGGTGTGTACAGAAAGTATTAGATAAGTCCTCTCTCTTTAGCTTTATTTTATGCATGGAGTTTTGTGAAATATCTAGTTGTAGTCATATAATTTATGATTCATTCTATAAAGGAATAAGTTGACAATTTAGTGTAATTCATTTATAAGGATTTATGTAATCTATAATTTCTGAAAGATTATATCTTAATATCTCTATCTCATTAGGAGTTACCGAATGTGTGGTATCGTGCGGCTAAGGATTGTGACGAGTCTACACCAACACCAAATCGTGAATTAGTTCCTACCAAACTTGCTGATGCAGTTTGGGACATGGTTTCTAGATATAAATCTAATATTCCCAACTTTCCACAAAGTGAAACATGTGACCTGCTCATTGTAGATAGATCCATTGATCAGGTTAAAAAAATTTCTCTTCACTATAAATCTTTCATTTTATATCTCACTTTTGATTAACTGTGATGAATCTGTACCACAGATTGCTCCTGTCATTCATGAATGGACCTATGATGCTATGTGTCATGATTTGTTGAATATGGATGGAAACAAATATATACATGAGGTATGACATTCTCCCTTCCTAACCTTATCTTGTAGACAAGTTTTACATTTTGTTTGTTTTGATTGAGATAGCAATCCTTTTAGATTCCCAGCAAAACAGGGGGTCAACCTGAGAGTAAGGAGGTCCTTCTGGAAGAACATGATACAGTCTGGCTTGAACTTCGCCATACACATATAGCAGATGTAGGTCTTATTCACTCTTTATTTGCTCACATTTTATTTGTCTTAAAGCAAATCTCAATGCTCTTTTACCCAACTTAAATTCCAGGCTAGTGAGAGATTGCATGAAAAGTTTACCAACTTTGTATCAAAAAACAAAGCAGCACAAATCCAACAAAGTGGAAGGTTCGCACATACCCTAATCCATGCTTACAAAAAAATAGTGTCCATTTTGTGAAATACCAGTCTAAATTAAGGCCCTAAATTTCCCTGTACTGTCACTATTTCTTTTACGTATAGTATGTAAGCCTTTTTGTTGGAAAATAACCTCTTGTTTTTATTGTAAGATCTCTCATGAGGTTTTTTTATTCAAATTTCAAACACACCTAGTTTTCACCTGAAATACTTTATTGTTTTATTTATATAACAAGACTTAATGTGGAGGACCCGATACTGAGATATCCATGTTGGCAGAAATTTGATATATAAAATAACTTAAATAGCCCCCTATATATAAAGAAATGTGTCATAATAGCTTTTTTCGTTGTGTTTTTAACCACTACTTTTTTCCCACTACTACCACTATGTGGACTCGTGCGATTAAATGTACTAAATTTAATTTCTTAATTAAAGTATTTTAATTATTAAAATGTGCTTAATGAAGTAATAAATTAGTTTTTATTGTAATTTAACATTTTTAAAACTTTTCATGTTTTAAAATATATCCATGCATACCAACAAATATTCATCAAATTTGATTAAAACTCGCACAATGAACATTCTTGTAGATATTCACCCGAAAAAACAGGTGGCAAGGGGATTACTACCCACCCCAACTCCATTACCATCTCTAGGCTCAAGCACACATTGAATGAGGCTTTTTGTAAAAATTATTTGTAATGGATATGTTTTTACTCTACAAAATGAGTATTAAATAAATTATATTTGTCCAAGACAAGGAGTTTTGTTTATTTATCTATTAAATTTTACGAGTATAGATATTATTAGTACTTAACATAATATATTTATTATATTTTGGAGTAGATTATACATTTCTCTCCTCTTATTTTAAAATTTACATTCCTTTTAGAGATAAATATGTATTTTATTGTAGTTATTTTAATTTCAACAAACCTTTTAATTATATTAAATGACTATTAATGATCTTTCTGGTGAATACAATACCTATTTTATTAACTTTTAAAACTTTTCGCAAAGCATTTATTTTATCTTCTAATATTTCATAGTTGTTTTTAAATTACTACTGTACGTTAATGAAAAGATAACTGCACTTCTGTGGAGTGAGATAAGCACTTTTGACCTATACATTTGATACTTCGCAGAGATGGTAGTGAATTATCTACACGAGATTTGCAAAAAATGGTTCAAGCTTTGCCCCAATACACTGAGCAAGTGGAAAAGATTTCACTCCATGTAGAGGTGATTGGGTTTTTCCACCTTACTTTTGTCGTTTTTTAATTTTGTCTTTATTGTTATCAGGGAGGAGTGTTTGACAGCATAAGAATTAAGAATAAGGGCAGTGGAATGTAAGAGGACTGAAATTGCATAGTTTTTTAATAAGCCATGCTCATCTAAGACACTCAAACAGCTTTGTAACATACAACTCTTTTATGTAGATAAGGGTCACAGCTGTTAAAATTAGTCACATGTAAATATGCTCTTGTGTAGTTAGTTGCTAATGAGATTGGAATTAGCAATCACATTAACTTTCATATATGGTGAATACATTATAAATACAGCCTTGTGTAGTCTAATTAGACATACAGAAATACAAATAACAAAACAAAAGAAACATTTCTATTCTGACCACACTACTTGATTAATTCAAAGCAGATAGCTGGAAAGATCAACAAAATTATCAGAGATACAGATCTTCGAGAGCTTGGACAGTTGGAGCAAGATCTTGTTTTTGGGGATGCTGCAGCCAAGGACGTTATTAGCTTTTTAAGAACAAAACAGGTCTTGTACTGAATCCATCTGTCCGACTAGACAATATAATATACTTCTCAAATCTCAACGTACAATGTTAAATTTTGTTTATAATTTTTTTCCACGTGCAGAATACAACTCCTGAGTATAAGTTGCGGTTGTTGATGATCTATGCATCTGTCTACCCTGAAAAGTTTGAGGGCGATAAAGCTACGAAGCTAATGCAGGTTGGTACCAACTTCTACAAATCATACATGGTTCATAAATTCTCCAGATTGTTTCTTTATTAGGCTTATGATTTAAAAATATGCCCGATATTCCTGCTTTCCCTAACTCTAGAATCGGTAAGCAAGCATTATTGATGGTTTTGTTTATCTATCTAGTTGGCAAAACTATCACCCGATGACATGAAAGTTATCAGTAATATGCAACTGCTGGCGGGATCGTCAAAGAAGGCGGCAGCTACTAGTGGTTTCTCACTGAAGTTCAGTAACCAGAAGGTAAACATTTATATTCATTTCAAGCAGAAGTCAAAAGGAGGAAATATGTTAAAATGTAGACTTATATGCTTAAGAAATAAAAATAAAAATGTAAGATTTATAGATTTCTTTTTGATAAAGATTTTAGATATTTCAAGTTGTTGTATTACAAAATGTTATATTGCGTGCCCGAGAGTGAATTCTTTATTTTGTATCAAATTATCTGTTATTTAAAAACTTCGTTTTTCTTGCATAGACAACACAAGCAGCTCGCAAAGATCGTACTAACGAAGAGGAAGAAACATGGTCACTATTTCGATTTTATCCCGTTATAGAGGTATGACTAAAGATCATGCATGCCTTTCTTTACCATCGTATCAATAACATTTATTGTATTTAGGTGATTTGAGTGGGTGTTGGTGGGTAGCAAATCTTATAGGATATAGAAATACGGATAATTAGGAGTAAAGAGTTTGTTAATAGTTGTGTTCCTAGGTTGTTAGAAGTTGTACAGGTGTAACTATTTTGGTGTTTTTGTTATTAGTGAATTACCATAGACCTAATTCCTATTTTAATATATTGGAAGTCTTTAAATAGAGGCTCCCACCCCTTTAGAAATGATCTTTTAAGAACTTTAGAAATTGAGTGCTGGAAACCATTGTAAGAGCGTATATACTCTTGTGTATCATTTTCTTTAGAGAGATTATCTCCTATTATTTTTTATTTTTTTAAAATATTAGTGTTCTTCCTCTAAATTCTTAGGTTCCTGACAAAACCCCTAGTATATGTTCCATTATTTTTATTTTTATAATAGAAATTTAGGGTGAAGGGTGGTGAATGTTCCATTATGTTTGTGCCTCATTTTTAATATCTTAAGATAGATCCTAAATTAAGATGCAATATGTAGAAATATTATAGACATGGAAAGCTTCTGTATGTGGAATAAGTTACAGTGTATATTTATGTTCGAAAGAGAAAGTTTTAGGAAACTTTTAGAAGTAGTGAAAGACGATAGGATAATTTGGTAGAAGACTACTTATTGATTCTTGAAATTTTTGGCATTTGGCTTGGTCTTACAAATGAGATCATCAACTTCTTGTTTAGCCCTTAAGAAAGAGTTCTACACACACTTCTCCCAACTAACCATTTCAAACCTCGCATTCCACATAATTTCTACTCATTTAATTAACTACCAACTAATATATCTTCTATCTATTAAATTAACACAAACAAATTCTCTAGAATTTTCCTAGGGCCAACGATTCATTTAGACACAATGGGCCGAACCATTTTGATAAGTCCAATAGGCTAAATCAAGTTGCGATCCAATAATTCCTTCCTGTGTGTAGGTAAAGTTATATTAGAGTGAATTTGGACAAGTTGAGGTGAACACATGCAAAGTCATTCATTAACCACACCTAATGAGAAAAGTTTTTGTTGTCGTTGGAATTATATGAGATGCATCTGAGTTAAACTTACTAAGGAAATTGCATAGGAAATCTGATAGGTACTCAATTTATAAATGCGACAGTAAAAATTAATGAGAGATTAATCAACATATGATAGTGTATTTTATTGATGATAAAGAGAATTGAGCAAAGGAAACAAGCCTTCCTTTTACTCTTGAGAGCTATGCTCACTCCACTAAGAGAGAATCCTCTCTCTACTCACCACTAACAGAATTTTCCTCCTTTCCCTCCTTACCCACATCTCCCCTATATACGTGGGGGAGCCAACTCACCTTTCTTGGATTTTCTAAGATACACTCTCCATACCTTAGGTGTACTATGTGTCCCACTAGACACGTCATCAATTCCTTCTTTGTCCCCATCAATACTCCTCCCTTGAGTCACAGACTTGTCCTCAAGTCTGAGGGCTGGGAATTGTGTCAGCACTACAAACTCGTCCTCCCATGTGGCTTCTCCAATAGGTTTGCCTTTCCAATGAACGAGCAATTATTTGACGTCCGACCTCTCCTTAGTGATAGTGCAAGTGGCGAGCACTGCTGCTGGCTCCCATGGTGCAGCAGGATCACCGTCGAGGCCCAGGGGCAACTCATGCTCAACCTGGTAATTGCCAATTGCCTTCTTAAGCAATGAAACATGGACACCGGATGAATTCGAGCTGTAGCAGGTAGCTGGAGACGATACGCAACTGCACCAACCCGTGCTGTTATCTCAAAGGGCCCATAGTATCTTGGGGAAAGTTTCGGATTGATGCGTGCTTCAATAGAATTCTACACATGTGGCCTTAATTTGAGAAAAACCCATTCACCAATTTTAAAATTCACATCTCTTCTTTTCTTGTCAGCTTGGTCCTTCATGCGTCCACGAGCTCGATCGAGATGGTACTTCAATTGTCTCAAAGCCTCGTCACGATCAACAAGTTCCCGTGTTACAGCTTCTACCTTGGTCTCCCCTCGAAGGAACCGTGTGAGGGTTGGGGGTGGCCTCCCATAAACCAATTCAAAAGGAGTCAAATCTGTAGAGACGTGGTACGTCGTATTGTACCAGTACTCAGCCCAGGGCAGCCACATTACCCACGTCCGAGGCTGATCAGCTATAAAACAGCGAAGATATGTCTCGAAGCAACGGTTAATGACCTCTGTTTGTCCATCCGTCTGTGGATGGTAACCAGTGCTCATTTTTAACAAGGTCCCCTGTAATTTAAACAATTCACACCAGAAGTTGCTGACAAAGATAGGGTTGCGGTCCCTCACAATGGAAGAGGGATGCCATGCAATCGCACTATCTCCTTTGTAAACACCTCAGCCAACACACGGGCATTAAAAGGACGCTTGAGAGGAATGAAATGGCTGTATTTGGACATCCGATCGACCGCCACAAAGATCACGTCAAATCCCATGGATTTAGGAAGACCGGTGATAAAGTCCATTGATACATCTTTCCAAGTCTGTTCCGGAATTGGCAACGGCTGTAACAGACCCCCAGGGGCAGCAGCGACATATTTTTGGCGTTGGCAGGTATCACATTCTTGCACAAATTGCTGGATAGTCTTCTTCATGCCAATCCAATACACGTTCAACGCTACTCGTCTAAACGTGCGATGGAAACCGGAGTGGCTCCCTTGTGGGGGTAGAATGAAACTCTTTCAAGATAACCGGTATCCATGGAGACTGTGCAGAAATCACCAGCCTCCCCTCATACAACAACACCCCTCGCACATAAGAAAATCCAAACCGAACCGGTTTCTTCTCCTCGAGCGCAGAAATGACTTTCTATAGAGCAACATCTTTGTGGACCTCTTCAATCACTTCAGCCCTACCCAACCACTCAGGGACATGTATCAAGGAAGTCATTTCCTCACTATCATGCATACGGGACAATGCATCTGCACCTTTATTCTTGAGTCTGGGCTTGTAAATGATATCGAAATGATATCCAAGAAGCTTTGCTGCCCAATTTTGCTGATTCATGGTGCAGATCCTCTGTGATAACAACTGTTTTCGACTCTTTTGATCGGTACACACCGTAAATTTTCGGCCTACGAGGTAGGGACGCCAATGTTGGATAGCAAGAGCCACTGACATAAGCTCTCTTTCGTATGCTGATTTGGTCAAATTTCCCTCCCCCAAGGCTTTGCTAAAATAAGCAATTGGCCTCCCTTCTTGAATTAAGATAGTACCCAGCCCATTCCCAGAAGCATCACTCTCAATAAAGAATTCTTTCTCAAAGTCTGGAAGTGCTAAAACAGGGGTAGATGTTATCTTTTGCTTTAACAGTTGAAAAGCTTGCTCAACACCCTCTCCTCACTTGAAATTGTCCCTCTTAGTCATCTCAGTTAATGGCCTCAGCCATTTTGCCATAGTCTTTGATGAATTTACAGTAGTAGCTCGTAAGCCCCAAAAACCCTCGCACTCCTTTCACATTCTTCGGAGTGGGCCACTGTAACCCATCGCTACCCCTTCTCAAGAGATGATATGACCAAAATATTCAACACTAGGCTCCGCAAAACTGCATTTCTTCCTATTAGTCACCAGACCTTGCTGCTGCAGAATGTTCAGTACAGAGGATACATGATGGAGATGGTCTTCCAAACTCGGGCTGTACACTAATATGTCATCAAAAAATACCAGCACATATTTTCTTAGAAGAGTCTTAAAAATGTCATTCATTAGGGCTTGAAACGTTGAGGGTGTGTTCATCAATCCGAACGGCATTACGAGATATTCATAATGGCCTTCATGAGTGCGGAATGCAGTTTTGTGCATATCTTCAGTCTTAACTCTCACTTGACGGTATCTCGATTTGAGGTCTAACTTTGAGAAGTAATGAGCACCGTATAACTCATCTAAGAGTTCATCAATCACCATAATAGGGATCTTGTCGGGAATAGTTACCTTGTTAAGAGCCCGGTAATCTACACACATCCGTCATGAGCCGTCTTTCTTCTTCACGAGTATCACTGGACTAGAAAATGCACTTTGGCTAGGATGGATGACTCCGGACTGCAGCAGCTCTCTGATTTGATTCTCTATTTCATTCTTGTGGTGGTAAGGATACCTGTAGGGACGAACATTAACAGCGCCAACTCCCTCCCTGAAATGAATAGTATGCTCTTGTCTTCTCTTAGGAGGTAACCCTGGGGCTCTGCGAACACCTTTGAGTACTTCGCCACTAGCTCATGAATCTGATGAGTAGGGGTCAAATGGGAATCGTTGATTGTTTTGCTCAACTCAAGACTCTTTGATTCCCCTTGTGCTCTTGCAGATAAAAACATTCCTCTGTACCATAGCTTGGGTCTTCCCAACAAACTTTGCAAGGCCAGCTGGTTTTTATGTTCACTGCCTTCCCTATGCAGCTCCACCCATTGAGAGTTAATGGGGAAACGCAACACCTTTTGTGCCCAATCGACCCACATGCCCCCAATGGAAGCTAACCAAGACATTCTGAGGACAATGTCAATTCCATCCAAATCGAACAACCAAGCATCAATGGTAGATGTCATGTTCCCCAGATCCAGCACCAATGTCCTACAAACTCCTTTTGCCACTACATTAAACCCATCCCCCAATTTGACATTGAGAGGAGTAGTTCTTTCCGCTGGCCATCCCATTGACCTCACCAACTTGTGCTAGATGAAATTATGCGTCGCACCACTGTCTACCAACACCAACAAGGGTACTCCTTGCACTCGACCTTTTAACTTGTTGGTGTGCACATTCCCTAACTCCCTGGGACTTGGGTTATCAATCTGAGCCAAACTCATAATGCTAAGTTCAACTCCTTCTCCATCTTCCTCCTCTGTATGAGCTGCAAAGACTTGCATCTCGCCGTCGTCGTCTTCCTCCATTACCATTACACGAAGCTGACGATCTGGGCATTGGTGACAAGGATGATAGGCGCCACCGCACTTAAAACACAGGTTTTTCTGCCGCCTTTCTGCAATCTCGTGGGCTGAGATATGACGCATCCCACGATCACGGGGACCAGATCGTCGTGAGTCTTGATGGGTCTCTAACTTCGGATTCGACCCGTTTCCTCTTTTCTCTCCGCCGTCGTTCGAGCCCTTGACTACGACCCAATCGCTGTTTCGCGCTCGACCCAGGTGAGTTGACCCGGATCCAGAATTAGGGTTAGGTCTATAAGTAAAACCTAACTGGGATCCTTTAGGCCCATAATCACGAGGCCCATTCCAACGAATCCTTATCTCTTGTACCTCCGCTTCCACAGCACGTGCTAGATACATCAGCTTCGCACGTGAGATTGGACCTAGCACTTTGAGGCTACGAGCTGTTCCTCGTATCCCATCACAGAGGCCATGGATGAAATATCCAACAAATTGAGCTTCTGGTAAACGATCTACCTGTGCAACCAACCTCTCGAACTCCTTGATGTATTCCTCCACACTGCCTTCATGCTTCAACGACGAGAGTTGCTCAAACACGCTCCCGTCACCGAGACCGCCATATCTCTCCAACAACGCATCTTTGAAAACTTCCCAGGTCAAATCAGTCTCATCTTCAACCAGCCATTTGAAAAAATGGATGGTAGATCCTTCCATACAGAGTTGAGCCAAACTAACCTTGATCTCAGGACTCGTATCCTGCACTCAAAAATAGACCTCAGCTCAAGCAATCCAACCGGCGGGATCATCACTGGTGAACATTGGGAGTTCAATCTTTTTCACCGATTGAAGGAATTCATCAAGCTTCTCTCCCTGCATCTTCTGGATCAGCTTCTTGATTTACTCGTCGTCAGCATGATTCGAGTCTCCATCACTCTTTTGTTTTACAGAATCACCCATGTCCTTGCTTTGAGTGATCTGAGTGATTAGAGAGATGAGCCTTTCTTGGTCTACAGCAGCTTGCGCTAGCATCTCAGCAATTGCAACCTCGAGAGTTGACATTCTGTTCTCCAATGCATGAACCTTGTTTTCCATCTTCTTCTTTGGGGGCATTCACCAAAACTTTATACACTCACTGGTTTGTAATGTATCCGGCAGGTCGAACCAAATTGATAGGTACTTAATTTATAAATGCGACAGTAAGAATTAATGAGAGATTAATCAACATATGATGTATTTTATTGATTATAAAGGAAATTGAGCAAAGGAAACAAGCTTTCCTTTTACTCCTGAGAGCTATGCTCACTCCACTAAGAAAGAATCCTCTCTCTACTCACCACTAACAGAATTTTCCTCCTATCCCTCCTTACCCACATCTCCCCTATATATGGGGTGGGGCCAGCTCACCTTTCTTGGATTTTCTAACATACACTCTCCATACCTTAGGTGTACTATGTGTCCCACTAGACACGTCATCAATTCCTTCTTTGTCCCCATCAAAATCTTATTGTTTGATTATAGCATGACTAGTTTGTATTTTATATGATCAAAATGTAAATTGTAGATAGCATTGCATTTGTCAGGAGGTCATTGAAAATCTTAGTAAGGGTGAATTGCCAAAGAGTGACTATGCGTGTAAAAACGAACCAACAATTCCTGCTGTCAAAAACTCTACTCGAATCAGCACACGCACTCAGACAGCTCCAGCTCCAGCTCCGACTACCGCTCCTCATTCAATGAGATCTAGGCGGACAGCCAACTGGGCGCGGAGTCGTACTTCTGACGATGGATATTCAAGGTGACATGAACTATATTACATCAACAGAAATTTGCTTCTTTAACGGAAATGAAATTTGTTTTATAATGGATACAGTTTTAGTCCTGAACTAATATCTTTTCCCATCTTTCGCAGTGACTCCACGTTAAAGAACATGTCTTCTGATTTCAAGAAAATGGGAAAGAGAATCTTTGTATTTATTATTGGCGGAGCTACTCGATCTGAGGTAAAATATGATAAAGAATTTTTGCAACTATCTCCAATTGTTGTAATTGTAATCCCATCTAATGTTATTGTTTTGTTATTTTCAGCTACGTGTTTGTCACAAACTGACAACAAAACTAAGAAGAGAAGTAATCTTAGGAACTACTTCCATGGACGATCCTCCACAACATCTTACGGTAATAACTCCTCAATCATTTTTGGAAATTTCCTCCAAAGGGGTAGTGCAGAGCTCTCATAATGCAGAATTTTATCTGAGCAATGTCCTGATTATATTAATTGATTATCTTTTAAGTAGTTTTATCACTTTATGCTATTGAAGGTTTATTTATTTTTCAATTAATGAAGTGAAAGGTCATTTTATGAATTAAATCCATCTTGAATGACTGCCTTTGACATTGCCAGGAAAATTTTCGGGTCTAGTTAACATGATTACTTACCTTCATTTGAATCACAAGCTATTTGAACAGGAAATTTTTTTGTTCTTTTCTCCTGACAACCTAACATTATGTTAGTTATTCACAAGCTATTTACATCCTTTAAAATGCAATATAGAAACTATAACAACAACAGAAAAGTGATTGTTTATCCATTTGATGATGAAACTGATTAAATAATAAGTATAAACAGTACAAGTAATTTTATTATGTACAATTTAAATAGAGCTAGAAATCAGGAAACTCATTCCCTATAAATGCTATCCTAAAAGAAAATAAAAATAAAATAAAAATCCTAATTAATACATATTAATAACTATACAAATCAGAAGCCTATGATTCTGATTTTTTATCTCATAATCAACACTCCCCTTCAATTTGAGTGGTAGATATCTATCATGCACAAATTGGATTTGATATTTTCATATGTATTTCTTGGGAGAGTTTTAGTTAGGATGTTTGTTGTTTGATTGCACGATGGTACAGGATCAATACTTATAGTACCATTATCAATCTTCTCCTTTATGAAATATCGGTCAATTTCCACATGTTTTGTTCTATCATGGTCAACCGGGTTCTTTGCGATGCTGATGGTAGCTTTGTTGTCACAATATAACCTCACGGTGTAATTGGTTGGAACTCTGATTTTATCTAGTGTCTTCTTTGGCCATATTCCTTCACAAATGACCCTGTACCACAAACAGTTTCTTACTTCTCCAACATGTTTCCCCACACAAGAGAGCAGTAGCCGGTAGTTGATTTTTTGTTTGATGTACATCCAACCCAATCTGAGTCGGTGTATACTTCAATACCCCTATTTGAGTTTTTCTTGAAATAAAGACCTTTATCCGGTGTACCCTTAAGGTACTGTAGGATTTTGTTCACAACTTTCATGTGAACTTCGGTAGGACTTTTCATGTAGCGACTTGCCGTGCTCACGGAAAATCCAATATCAGGCTGAGTATGAGTTAGGTAGATTAATTTTCCAACTAGACTTTGGTACCTATCTTTGTTAGCTAGAGGACCTTCTTCAAAGTTGTTTCTATTTACTGATTCCATGGGAGTATTGGCAGCCTTACACCCAAGCATTTCGGTTTCTTGGAGTAAGTCTAGGGTGTATTTTCATTGAGAAACATATATTCCTTCCTTTGTACGAGCTACTTCCATCCCTAAAAAATACTTAAGTTGCCCCAAATCTTTGACTTCAAACTCCCTAGCCAAGAGTTCTTTCAAGTGTTTGATTTGCTCATGATCATCACCCGTGATAATGATGTCATCAACAAACACAATGAATAATGTTATCCTTCCATAAACATAGTGTGATGTGATTGGCCTTATATGAATCCATCTTCTTTGACAACTCGATTCAATCTATCAAACCACGCTATTGGGGATTGCTTGAGACCATACAAGGATTTTCGGAGCTTGCACACCTTATTTAAGGTGATGGATGATTCAAGTCCAAGGTGAATTTGCATGTATACTTCTTCTTCTAACTCACCATTTAGGAAAGCATTCTTAATATCTAGTTGGTGTAGTGGTCAATCCAATTTTCCAGCCACGAATAGTATGACTCATACTAAGTTAAGTTTGGTCATTGGAGCAAATGTCTCTTCATAGTCTATGTCATATGATTTGGTGAATCCCTTTGCTACTAATTAAACCTTGTATCGTTTATGCTCCCATCAACATTGTACTTGATAGAGAATATCCACTTACATCCAACCTGCTTTTTTCCTTATGGTAGAGCAGTAATTTCCCAAGTGTTATTTTTAATCAATGCATAAACCTCTTCTGCTACAGCTACTGCCCATTCAGGTTGTTAAAGGGCTTCTTGAACATATCTTGAATATATGTGTTATCGAGTGCTGCTACTAATGCCCTGTGTTTTTGTGATAATTTCTCTATGACAAATCTTTCAATTGGATGTTGAGTACAAGTTCTCTTCCTTTTTCTTAGAGCAATAGGAACACCACTATCAGTTGAACACGTATCGACAGTTTATGAGTTAGGAAGAATATTACTTGAGGAGATTCCATTTTCTAGAGCCTGGTTAGATTCATGTTTTTGAACTGGAGCAGTTTTCGACGCTACCACTAGATTGTTTTTCTTCTTCCTAGTGTAAACTTTCCAGTTAGCTTATTGTGCAGTACTTTCTACTAGTGCAGTTTCAAGGACAGGTTTTGATGGTTTTGGTGGGATTTTCGGTACTATTGGTGTGGAACTTATTGATTCTGTTGGTGTAGAGTTTACTAGTTCGACTAATTCAGTAGGTTCAAGATTTTCTGTTTCTGTTGTAGTTTGTTCGACCATCTCGAAACCCAAAAATTGGAATTTTGTTGTTTCTTTCGGGATTAAGGTATTCTCTCCCTGAATTTTAACTTTGGAGTAATAAGGTTGATTCTCAAAGAAAGTCACATCCGTAGTGTGGTAAAGTTTTCAGGTTGTCGGGGAGTAACACCTATATCTTTTTTGGTAAGGGGAATAGCCAAGAAAAATAAATTTGATGGATTTTGGGCCAAGGTTGTTGCAGAGAGAATTTAGGTTGTGAACAAAGGCTTAACATCCAAAAAAATTTAAATGGGATTGAGGTGAGAACTCTACTAGTTGGAAAAATAGTTTAGAGAGTGGAATAGGGTATGTCAAAGTTAAGGATATGAGAATGCATCATATTTATGAGATAGGTGGCTGAAAGGACAGCTTCTCCCCAAAAGTGTTTGGTATATTAGTGGCTAGCATGAGAGATCTATTTTCCTTTTTGGGATCCCATTTTGTTGGGGGGTAACTATACATGAACTTTGGTGGACAATTCCATGGATCATAAGGTAGGACTCTAGTGCTGAACTAAAATATTCACTACCATAGTTTGTTTTGAGCACCTTAATTTTTGTTTGGAATTCTGTTTGCACCATGGTGTTGAAAAATTCAAATGATTTTCCAACTTCTAATTTCTCTTTCATGAGAAATATCCATATGACTTTTGTGTGATCATCGATGAATGTAACAAACCATTTAGCAAAAGTAATGTTGCTAACTAGGGCTGTTCTTAGGTTGGACAAATCCAACCAACCCAGTCAACCCAATCCAGATCGACCCAAAAAAAGCAATTTGACTCGAAGAAATGGGTGGGAACGGAAGATCTTGGTTTCAAGTAATAGCAAACCGCTCAAAAAAATTGGGTACCGGTTAAAAACAGACCCAACCCATTTAACCCAAGTAACCTAGTTCATTAAAATTATTTGGTTGACCTTAGGATGTTGTACTTTAGTTGTTTTGATGCTTGCAAGCATTTTAGGCAATTTTAGGAACCTCACAACTTTGGTTTATTGATACTTGTAATGCAAGTATTTTATGATTAAATTTGATGATTTTGATATTCTCATTAATTGTATGTTTATATATATTAGATGCTAATTAAAATAGTGAAAATAGGTTATGCCATATTTTTGGGAAAAACTAAGGTTGTGTCGTTTTTTAGAAAGAATATGATGGTCCATCATTAACAATTATATTAAAAAAATGTGAGTAACTCAATATCCAACCCAATCAAACCTAGTATTAAGCGGTTTGAATCAACTTAATCCAGTGTTGTAACAGGTAGGTGCTTTACCAGACTCAACCTAGTATTCCCTACACGGTTTGGGTTATGGTTTTGGCCAAACACTGCCCAAACTGACCCATGTACAACCCTATTGCAAACTCAAGATGACCCTCATACATCACTGTGAATTAAGGAGAAGGGTTGAGAGGGTTTTATATGTTTTAGCTGAGTATGTGTTTCGGGTATGCTTGGATAACTAACATCACATTGAATTCATTAGGTTTTTACTGAATAATGAGGGAAAATTTTTCTCTAAGTACATGAGATTTGGGTGACCTAATCGATAGTGCCACAACATTACAGATTCCTCACTATTTGGAGAAACCACTGCACAAGAACTGGCTTTGAGTTATTTGGAGTAATCTTCAACTTGCAAGTAGTAGAGTCCAACACACTCTTTAGCACTACCAATTGTCTTACTCGACTCCAAAATTTGAAATTCACATAGATTGGGAAAAATTTAGAAACACATCTCAAGTCTATGATTAGTTTTCTAATAGACAACGAGTTGCAATCAAGTTTGGGCACATATAATACAAAATCCAGAGTAATATTTTTTGAAATTATAACAGAACCGTAACTTTGACAAGCTAGCATCAGCAATCCGAATAGTGGAGTTATCATGACGGGAAGAATAACTATCAAATACTGTTATATCTCCAGTCATGTTATCTAAGGCTCCTTAATCTATGATCCATGATTTTTGGTTGTCCTTTGCTAGTGTGTAAAGTATGTAGAAAATTACCTCTGTTTACTACTATAGCTGTACCACATTTTTCTAAAACAAAAATAGACTGCTAGAGCATTTTATGCAGAGCCTCTATTTGTTCTTTGTTGAATGGAGATGGATCCTGATTCTCTTCCATTTCTTGTGTGTTGCATTGCTTCTGTTGTCCCTGTTGCAAAATGGTTTTGACCTCTCCGATTGAAGGTAATTTTGGCCATTCAACTTGTGTCCAATGATGAGAAGTTCAGTCCCTTTGATTGAGCTGGCAAGATTTATGCCATTCTTTGTGGTTATGTCTTATATTTTGTCTTCTTCCATGATTGGGTTGATGAAAGAGACTAAGGATAGTTTAGATCTAGCTCTAATACCATGCAGAAAAGTGATTATTTATTCACTTGATGATGAAATTGATTACGTCAGGAGTATAAATAATACAAGTAATTTAATTATGTACAATCAAAATAGAGCTGGAAATCAGAAAACTGATTCCCTATAAATGCTATCCTAAAAGGAAATAAAGTAAAACTGAAATCCTAATTAATATATGCTAATAACTATATAAATTAGAATCCTATGATTCTGATTTTTGATCTCATAATCAACAACAAAAAGTGAAATATAGAAGAAAAATAGGAAATATTAAGAATATTATAACAAGAATAAGATGGGATAGTACCAGAACATCAGGTGGATAACTTACATAGCTTTTGTAGCCTACAGAATTCAACTGTATACCTAGAAAATAGGCAAGATTGGTTCTAAATTGCAGGAAAATGTGGTCAATGTGGCTGCAATTGCAGTTCTGATGTCATTGCGGAGACCTCTTAAACTTTTTATATTGTGGTTGCAATTGTGGTGGCAAACCATAATTTCGAACTATGGGCGAGAAGATTTGAGCATTGATTGGCTGTGTCTTTGCACAAAATGAGAAAAAAATCCCATGAAATTCATGATTGGCAAAGATTTTGGGGTAGAAATAATTCTTTGATTGAAGTAGCTGCTGATATTTTTTAAGTTTCTTTTAGAAGCTAAAATATTTATTAAACAAAAGCTAATATGTACCGCAATCTTTTTTTGATTGACATATATAGCACAATTGATTCTCCTGATATGGCATAATGTGCAGAAATTGAAGTTATTGTGCGACAACAATATTGCACTGGATGGCCTTGGAATATAAAGAAAAGTGTTTCTTAATATTGCTAACTTCAGTCGGTTGGCTATCCCTTTTGTATCAATTATTGCCCAACCTTAATTGTTTAGACATAGAAAGTTTTTGCTCCCTTGATAAGGATGACCACAGGGACCCTTCAATTTTTGTTAAACAAATTTTGTCATGAAGAACATTTGGTATAAGTATTATGATAAATGTAATTTTCATGTAAAATTCAGCTGAAAGAAATATAGTAAATTATATATTTTATATTTACTTTGTCCATGTTCTCCCTTTTCTAATGTTAAATGCATTTTGTCAAATAAACATCAACAAAAGTAAAGAATAATTTTATTTTATGGCCAAATTATTAATTTATTGAGATGGGTGTATCTCTTTCTTTCTTTCTTTGATAATGACATGTGAGTCTCTAAATGAAATAATACAATGTAGATAACAGACTCCTAGTCTATTTGTTATACACTTGTACACATGAGCTTAATGTGAATATTTGTTGATTGCAACTAAATAGGATCTATACCAATCAAAATTGTATATAGTTCCTCACTCTTGTTAGGAATTTTGGCTCGATGTCCTTTTCTTCATTGTATTTCATTATAAATAATAGTCACAGCATTCACAATTGTTAATTACAAATATTATGTTGTTTGATTTCTTTAGGCTAATATGAAAGGGTAGGTATATACAATTAAGGAACTAAATCATTCATTGATTTACATTCTCCTTCAAATTTATGCGGTTGGTCAAGAAGCATCAATATGCTAACAATAATTTTGGTATGAGGGAAACACGCACTAGATATGGTTCGATATTCAGATTCACTAGAGGTGAGCGAAATAACGTGATCATTATATACCAACTGAGCTAGATGAACTTGTTTTTTAGTTTTACTAATTACATATTTATATTTATTATTATGATTGTTTAAACACCATCTCTAAAGCCACTAATCATAGCCATTTGACACATCTTATGTCTAATTTCTTATAAAATAATTATTATTTCTACTTTTGTTTTTCGTTTTACATTTCAGTTATTTTTATGCAAGAGTTACTAATTCTTTAATATATTCTATACAAATAGTTTTAATAAAACAAAATTTATTTCCAATATTTACCTCAACAATTTCTACACTTAAGATTTTTAAGTAAAAAAAATACATGTAAATATCCATATTGGTTGAATATAGCCTATGGTGGTTCTAAAAGAAAACAGTAATTCACTTTAAAATGATGATAAGGGGCTACTATACTTGAGGTATATGCAAATTAAATCATATGTAAAGTAAGAGAAGATATACAACTCCTGCAGTGTAGTGTCTAGTTTTCCAATATAAATTTATCCATTTTCCCAATTTTTTGTTGTGTGGCATAGTAGGCTTTCTTTTCACAGGATTTTATAAAAGCATTCGATTTGCATAAATAAATTAAGAGGATTCATCACGAAAAGCAAATCACAAATGAATCACGAATGTTAAATTAACCAATAAGCCCCCACCCCCACAAACTAACCATACATTGGATAGTTATTATATTTTTTGGATTTGTTTTAAACCTGCCGTGTAAGTCGTGATCAGTTCGTGAAAATTTTTGTTGTGACTTGCAGCATTTTCCATAAATTAATACAAGCTGTGGATTACATTATTTTTAATCACTAGAGCACAAAATGTATTATGATAGAATTTTGAATCAATTAAATAGAAACCGATTTTAAAAATGAGGCAATTGATTTAAAAGCTCAAACTTTTTAAATTGGTTTCCTTAATAACTGATTTAAAAACTTTTTAATTAGTTCATAAGCTAACTAGTTTAAAAATCTTGCGACCTAATAATTACTCAAATACGTATTCCTTCTCTTTCATTCTCATCTTTCATAAACCTCCATTGTTGTTTACCTCCTTTCACCTGTGCCTCGCCCCCATTTTCATTTTTGTCTTTGTTGGACATTGTTGTTGTTTTTTACCATATTCATGTCGTTTTCTATAATGTTTCAGCTATTTCTCTCACATTTTTTTGGGTTTTTAGATTAGTCATTTTTTTGTTTGTTGCTTTGTTCGTTGTTTCTCCTCATTTCCACTACTTTTGTTGCATAGCTCTTTATCAAAAAGCTTTTATGTTGGAACTAAGTTGGTTTTCCACTTAGAGTTTTGATGCTAACAAAAATATTTTATGAGAACAATAAATTTAGATTAATGGCTTCATTAATTATGAAAAATTGGAAGAATAAAATCGGAGGAAACGGCCAGAGAATACCACCGGAAGATACCACCAAAAGATATCACCAGACGATATCACCATAGGAAGTCACCAGAGGGACTAAAAAGGTCAGAGGAAACGAAATCAAAACAGCAAACTAAATCTTCAGAATCAGACAAATGCACAATCAGGAGTGTGAGTCTGAAGACTGCCTCTAAAGATTCACCGTACTTCTGGAAGCTCAACATGTTTCTGCAGTTTCCATCCCACTCATGAACATTATTTATGCATGCCTCTGAAGAATAGTATTTCGGCATGCTCTGATGAACAGAATTTCTGCATGCTCTGATGAACGGTAACTTACGCATGTCGCTGAAGTTGAAGCAACTCTTCAAGTTTGCCTCTGAAGCAAACATTTCGCCGACTGCAACACATTCCAACAATAAAAGTCAACGATTCTTATTGAGAAAAGTCATTGATTCTGATGAAGAAAAGTTAAAGACTCTAATGGAAGGTCAAAGGCTCTAATAGATTGAAAAAAACTGAATTGAACTCAGCTGTATCCTTACTCTAAAGGTCTAAGAACAAGCCCAAATTCATTCAAGCGTATGAAGGAAGATTTAGCTAAAGAAAATCCAAATGCAATCTGGAGAAAATACGCACAATATCTTTCTAGAAGAATTGATGAGATCAAATTTAGAAATAAACATTACCTAAAGGTCATATTTTCCAAACATATATTTCAGAATTATTTTTCAAGAAAATCATTGTTGACCAAACTGGAATAGAGATACGACTCAGAAGTCACAAGGGACTAAATTCAAACCCTAATTTCATCTATAAATAGTGGATCAAGGCTGAAGAAGTAAGCAAGCACGACAATATACAGAAAACCTTACGAACTCAAATTTTTTTGAGTACTCAAAATTTAAGGTTTCAGTTTCAGCAAAAGTAATTGTTCAACCGTATATTATTCAGTGTTTAGTACTTCTTTGTTAGTGTGAGAAAATCATTGTAATAAATCTGCTTAGTAGAAGAAAAACCAAATCAGTCTCAAGCTCTTTGTAACCTAGACCGATAGTGGCTTTAGTGCACCTGAAGCAATCTGTGGATCTCAGGTTTTGTTGAGAAGACTTGACATGTAGGGTCAAGTGGGTATTTTATTTTCAACAATATCGAGTTTTCAAATTGTGTAGAGAAGACTTGGCCGGTAGGGTCAAGGTGATGTGTGCCTTCCACAATCTAGGGTTGTCAGATTCTGTGGTGAAGACTTGACTTGTAGGGTCAAGGTGTTGTGTGCCTTCAACAATCTGGGGTTGTCAGATTGTGTGGAGAAGACTTGGCCGGTAGAGTCAAGGTGTTTGTGATCCTCAAAAAGTATGGGGTTGTCGGATTATTTTGAGAAGACTGACTTGTAGGGTCAGGTGTTGTGTAATTCAAGGAGTTGAATTAGTGGATTAAATCCTTCTAAGTGAGGGGGTCTGACGTAGCTACCAAGTTGGTGGTGAACCAAGATAAATTTCTTGTGTCACTTTACTCATGCATTCCTTAGTTTTGTTACTGCTTCTATTCTAAGTCATTAAACCCTAAACAATTTTAATTAAATAATCAAAAAGAATCTAACTTAGACAAACACAATTCAACCCTGTTCCCGTGTTTGCACCTTGAATTGGCATCAGAGCTCAGCCTCAAAGCTGAGCACCTTATAGTGTTTCAGGAAAGATCCAAGGATTTAACATGTCTAGTTTCAATGAAGAAGTTGTTGGAGGAAACATCAATAGACTACCTCTATTTGATGGAGAATGTTTTGTACTGGAAGGACATGCTGAGTAGTTTCTTTATTTCATAAGGTCCTAAACTTTGGGACTTGGTGGAAGATGGTTATACTATTCCATCAAAAGAAGATGGTACTAAAATTCCATGAAAAGAGATGGATGATGATCAGAAGATGTACAAGATGCATCATAAGTCTAGAACATTCATGATAAATGCATTCACTTTCAATGAATTTGACAAGTGCACAAACAACGAGATAACAAAGAGTGTTTATGATAGTCTGATTATGACTTATGAAGGAAGCAAGCAAGTTCAAGAAGCAAAGGCCAATATCCTAGTAAAAAAATATGAGCTATTCAAGATTCCGAAATATGGTCTCAAGATTAAAGGTACTTGAGAAGAGTTATACTACTATTGATCGTGTGAAGAAAATTCTTAGGAGTCTTCCAAGCAATTGGAGACCTAAGATTACAGCTATTCAAGAAGCTAAGGATCTCAATACTCTTAAATTGGACGAATTGATTAACTCCATACAATCACATGAAATTGAGCTTGTAGAGGATAAGCCCATGAAGAAGCAGCCAACTTTGGCTCTGATATCCAAGCAGAAGAAGGTTCTGAAGGCAACACCAAAATCAAAGAATAATGATTCAGATGATCATATCTGAACTTAGAGAATGAGGAGTTGGCTTTCATATCCAAAAAGATTCAGAAGATGTGACACAACATAAAGAAGCAATTTCTTCAAAGATATTCCAGGCAACCTAGTAGAGGAAGGTATGAAAAATATGACAAGAAAAGCATCATATGTTATGGATGCAATGAACTTGGACATCTCAAGTTTGAATGCTCAAATCTAGAAACATTCCAAACCCAAGAAGAAGGTTTTGATGGCTACATGGGATGATTCTGATGAATCCTCTGATGATGAAGAGCAAGCAGATTTGGTTCTAATGGGTCATACCAACTCTGAAGGTGCAAACACGAGAAGGGAGGTTGAATTGTGTTTGCCAAAGTTGAAAACTTTTTGCTGATTTGATGAACATTGATATAAATTACTTGGAGACAATGTAATCAGATTCGACAATAGCGGATAATAAAAGCATAAGTATTTGGAGACATAGATTTATCGTGGTTCACCATGAACTTGGCTACATCCAGTCCCCTCATTCAGAAGGCTTTAATCCACTAATTCAAACACTTTGAATTACACATCACCTGACCCTCCAAGCCAGCCTTCCCAAACAGCGTGACAGCCCCAAACTTTTGAGGAATAACAACACCTTGACCCTACAAGCCAAGTCTTCTCCTACCAATCTGACAACCCCAGATTGAAGAAGGAACTTACAACACCTTGACCCTACAAGCCAAGTCTTCTCCTACCAATCTAACAACCCCAGATTGAAGAAGGAACTTACACCACCTTGACCCTACAAGCCAAGTCTTCTCCTAACAATCTGACAACCCCAGATTGAAGAAGGAACTTACACCATTATCGGGTTGGATACAAAGGTATGGAACTTGAAGAGTTGTTTATAGAAATCTAATTATCACAATGACTCTCACACTCTAAGAAAAGAACACTTAGAAAATATTTCTCTTTCGCACAAGTGTTTCTCTTTTTGAACTCTAAGATGAATTTGGATTTTAAGCTTGAGTTATTCTGTTCTTCGATGATTTCTTCTTCAGTCTGATGTATCTATTTATAGATGAGATTTGGGCTTTTCCTTGGTCCAAGTTTAATTTCGAATTGTATTTTGCTCAGATTTCTTTTGTAAATTCTTCAACTTGATTATGTTCCTTTTTAAATTTGAACCAAATCTTCTTCTGATTTACATCAAATCATCTTCAGACTTTGATCAGATCTTCTTCAAATTTCAATAAAGTCTTCTTCGAATTTGAGTCAAATCTTCTACGAATCTTGACCATGTCTTCTTTCATACTCTGACGTTTGCCTCAGATGGTATCCTCTGATGATGTCCTCTGATTCCTGCCTCTGAAGGTATCCTCTGATGATATCCTCTGATTTTTGCCTCTTGTGGGATCCTCTGGTGGGATCCTCTGGTGATATCCTTTGGTGGCATCCTCTAGTGACATCCTCTAGAGGTATCCTTTGGTGACATTCTCTGGTGGTATCCTCTGGTGACATCCTCCAGTGGCATCCTCTGGAGGTATCCTCTGGTGACATCCTCTAGTGGTATCCTCTAGTGACATCCTCTGGTGGCATCCTCTGGTGACATCCTCTGGTGGTATCATCTGGTGACATCCTCTAGTGGCATCCTTTGGAGGTATCTTTTGGTGGCATCCTTCTTCGAAGTCAAATTTATTCATAAAATACTTTTGTTAACATCAAAACTTTAAGTGTAAAACCAACTTGGTTCCAACAAACTCTGCCTCTGGATCCAACACAGGTTCTGACTCTTGAAGTGAATCAGTTGATGAAGAAATTGAGGTATTTTCCGACTTGATTAATGTCATAAATGATTTCTTAAATAAAAACCTCAAGTTGTCTCTAAAACTGAAAGCACTTAGGAAAGTAAATGCAAATTTAACTAAAGAAATCAATTCTTTAAAAACTGAAAGTGTCGAGGTTAAATATGAAGAACTTTTCCTAGACTTTCTAGCTAACTGTATGGAAATAAGCAAGTATGCTTCTATGAATTATGGAGTTAGTAGAAATGGTAAAAGGGGTCTAGCATTTGAAGAAATAGAAACTGAACCTAAACTTATTCCCTCTGATAATTTATGTATTGTCTTCTCTAAGAAAAGTAACTCTAAATTATCTTGTCCCATGTTAAAAACTAGGAAAGACAAGAAACCATTCAACACTAAAAAACCAGGACCCAACCAAATTTGGGTACCTAAGAACTAAAATATCTATATTGCAGATGTCTTCAGCAACCAAGTTAAAACACCAATCATGGTACCTGGATAACGGATGCTCGCGACATATGAAGAGAGAAAAGTCTATGTTCCAAGACCAAACATTGATCAAAGAAGGCTCAGTATGTTTTGTTGGAAAACATAAAGGCCAGATCATAGGGCACAACACAGTTGGTAATGTCACCTTTCCTTCTATTAAAAATGTTATGTTTGTTAAAGGTCTTAAACATAATTTATTAAGTTTAAGTGATAATAATTACGATATTATATTTAATCAAACAACATGCAAGGCAATTAGTCAAAATGATGGATCTATACTCTTTATAGGTCGTAGAAAAATAACATATATAAGATAAATTTATTTAATCTAGGGAAACAAGATGTTAACTGTCTAATGTCAGTAAATGAAGATAAATTCATTTGACACAAAAGGTTACGTCATGCAAACCGTTGATTAATCTCAAAATTGAATAAACTTCAACTAGTTAGAGGTCTACCTAAGCTTAGATACAAAACTGAAATTACGTGTGAAGCTTGTCAAAAGGGAAAACAAACAAAGAACTCCTTTACCCCTAAGAAATTAGCCTCTACCACAAAACCCCTTGAGCTCTTATATATAGATCTCTTGGGGCCAGTGAAAACAGCCTCACAAATGGAAAAAAGTATGGCTTCGTGATAGTATATGAATTCACTAGGTGTACTTGGGTAAAATTCTTAAGAAATAAAGATGAATGACACAAATTTTTTATTGCATTTTGTGAACAAGTGATGAATGAAAAGGGTCTTAAGATTGTAACAATTAGAAGTGATTATGGAGGAGAATTTGTAAACAAGTTCTTTGAAAGTTTTTGTGATGACAATGGAATCTCTCACAACTTCACCTCTCCTAAAACACCACAACAAAATGGAGTTGTTGAAAAAAAATAGATCCCTTCAAGAAATGACCATGAACACTGCATGCTATATTCAAAATAAAATCTTAATTAGGTCAATATTGAATAAAACACCATATGAACTATGGAAGGGTAAAAAGCCTAACATCTCCTACTTTAAACAATTTGGTTGAACTTGCTATATGTTAAACACTAAAGACAACTAAAGACAACCTTGGAAAATTTGATTCCAAATCACAAAAGTGCACCTTCATTGGATACTCTGAAAGAACCAAAGCTTATAAAGTGTGTAATAGAAAGACTCACATAGCGGAAGAGTCAATTCATGTTAAATTTGATGACAAGAAACTTGATCTTAAAAAGTCAAAGCATGTTGATGATAGTGCAAGTTTATAGGAACCAAATAAAGCAAATATAGACAAACCAGAAGAACTTGAAAAATTAGAGGATACAAGTAAATCAGAAGAAAATGACAAATCATCAAAGTATGAATCTGACCAAGTCACAAGTGATCTGGATGGAAGTACAAGTCATCCAATCCTGAAATTCTAATCATTGGAAGTGCAAATGATCCTTTGAAAATCAGATCATCACTGAAAGATACAACTATGTTTTGTTTGCTCTCCTCAATTGAACATGCCTCTATTGATGAAGCACTAAGAGATAATGGTTGCAAAGAGTTAAATGAATTTAAAAGGAATGATGTTTGGGATCTAGTACCTAGATCAAATAGAATAGAAACATTATTGGAACCAAGTGTGTTATCAGAAACAAGCTAAATGAAAAAGATGACATTCCTATCATTCAAATTTATGTTGATGACATTATTTTTGGATCTACTAATGGCACTCTTTGTCAAGAATTAACTAAGTTAATGCAGCTTGAATTTCAAATGAGTATGATGGGAGTACTTAAGTTCTTCTTAGGGATACAAATTTAGAAAATTCAAAAAGGCATATACATTCGTCAAACCAAATATATAAAAGAGCTTCTCAAGAAGTTTAAAATGAATGAATGTAAATCTATGGCTACACCAATGCATCCTACCTATTATCTTGAAAAGAATGAATCAGGCTATAAGGTTGACCAGAAAACATATAGAGGAATGATTGGATCACTGCTTTACCTCACGGCCTCCAGACCTAATATTATGTTTAGTGTATGTGTGTGTATGTTCAAGATTTCAAGTTGATCCAAGATAATGTTATTTAACTATTATTAAGAGGATCCTTATATACTTAAAAGGTACTACCAACCTTAGCTTGTTCTACAAGAAATCTACTAGGTACAAATTAAGTGGCTATTGTGATTCTGATTATGCTGGAGACAAACATGAGAGAAAAATCACAAATGGAAACTGCACATTTCTTGGTGAAAACTTAATCTCATGATCAAGTAAGAGACAAAGCACAATTGCAATGTCAACAACAAAAGCTGAGTACATTTCAGCAAAAGGATTTAGTTCTCAATTGCTATTGATGATACATCAACTGAAAGACTATAAGATTCTTGAGAGAAACATTCCCATATTTGATGAAAACACGTCTGCCATTTGCCTAACCAAGAACCCAATCCTACATTCTAGCATAACACACATAGAAATCAAACATCACTTCATTAGGAACTTTGTTCAAAAAGGAGTACTAAATATCCAATTTATAGACAATGAACACAAATGGGGTGACATATTCACCAAACTACTAGCTGAAGATAGATTTGACTTAATTAGGAAAAATCTAAACTTTACCTTTATACCATAATGATGTGCCAAGCTTAGAGTAGTTTAGATTCCTACTAGGATAAGTTTTTTATTCTATTCATATTAGGTCATGTTTTATGGTATGTTCATTCTATTACAAAAAAATGGCAACTACGTAAAAAAAAAGATTTCACTTTCAAGTCTTTTTGTTTGATGACTAAAGAGGGAGAAAGATATTTTGAGAACAATAAAGTGGGGAGATAATGAAAATTACTTGTACTTAGGGGGAGCCTTAAGTCAGCTAGAGTCATGTAATAAAAGAAAAATTGTTATATAAAATACAATTTTGTCATCATCAAAAAGGGGGAGATTGTTGGAATCAAGTTGATTTTCCACTTAGAGTTTTGATGTTAACAAGTACTTTATGAGAACAATAAATTTGGATTAATGGCTTCATTAATTATGAAAAATTGGAAGAAGAAAATCGGAGGACACCACCAGAGGATATCATTAGAGGAAGTGAACGGAGGAAGTCACCAGAGGAAGTGAAAAGGTCAGAGGAAACGAAATCAAAACAGTCAACGAAATCCTCAAAATCAGACAAATGCACCCTCTAGAAAAGAACGTGCATCTGCCTCTGATGTTTGAGTCTGAAGACTGCCTCTGAAGAATTTATCTGCCTTTAAAGATTCAGTGTGTTACTACAGTTTCCATGGCTCTAACGAACACTATTTATGCATGCTCTGATGTATAGTAACTTAGGCATGCCGCTAAATTCTGAAGCAACAATTCATGCTTATCTCTGAAGCAAAAACTCCGCAAACTCTGAAGGCTACAACACCGTCTAAGAATGTTGCCTCTAAAATTGCAATGACTCTAAAGATTGCAACAAGTTCCATAGTGTTGCCTCTGATACGCAGTCCAATATGAAGTTGCACTAACTCTAAAAATAAAATAAGGGTGAAGTTGCCCATGCCACTAACTCTAAGTCGCACTACTTTAAATTTGCCTATGACCCTGATTGTTCAAGCAACACAGCATCTGACTCCGACAATAGGTGTTAATGATTCTGATGGAGAAAAGTCAACGACACTTATGGAAGGTCAACGACTCTAATAGATTGAAAAACATTGAATTGAACTTAGACGTATCCTTACTCTAAAGGTCCAAGAACAAGCCTATATTTGCTAACGTTCAAATCCATGAAAGTGCAAACACAAGAAGGGGGTTGAATTGTGTTTGACTAAGTTGATTTACTTGATGATTTACTTGGAGTAGAAGCAATAACAAAACTATGGGGTGCATGAATAAAGTGACACAAGTAATTTATCCTGGCTCACCACTAACTTGGCTACATTTAGTCCCTTTACTCAAAAGGATTTCATCCACTAATTCAACAACTTGAATTACAAAGCACATGACCATCGAAGCCAATCTTCTCAAACAACCTTACAACCCCAAACTTTTGAGGAACACACACACCTTGACTCTACCATCTAAGTCTAACAACCCCAGATTGCTGAAGGCACACTAGCACCACTGTCGGGTTTGAATACAAAGGTTTGGAACTTGAGTAGATGCTTATAATAAGCTAATTATAATAATGACTATCACACTCTAAGAAAACACCTAGAAAATGTTTTGCATTCAAACAAGTGTTTCTCTCTTTGAACTCTAACATGAATTTGGAATTTTGAGCTTGAGTTCTTATACTCTTTTTTAATTTTTTTATGTTCTTCTTCTTCAATATTGAGTATCTATTTATAGATAAAATTAGGGCTTCAATTTAGTCCTTGTCTAATTCTAAATTGTATTTTCATTCCTAGCTTGGTCAACAATGATCTTATTCAAAAATAATTCATAACAAGATGTTTTTTAATAATATGTTCTTTAGTCAATTCTTTATATATGAATCCAATCTGAGCAGTTCTTCTAGATTGATTATGTTCGTATTTTGTTCAGTTTGAGTTTGTAAATTCTTCAAATTGATAGATTTCTTATTTTGTTAAGATTGAGTTTGTAAATTCTTCAAATTGATACTGTTTGTATTTTGTTAAGATTGCTTTCGCAAATTCTTCAGATGAAACTTTTTTCCTATTGTTTGCATTGATCTGGGCGGGAACATAGTGTTGAAAGTGCAAACACGAGAAGGGGAGGTTGAATTGTGTTTGACTAACTTGAATACTTTTACTGTTTTTGCAGTTTTATAACAAAACCTGATGTATGAATCAAATAGAGTTAGCAGCGGATATAAAGTAAAAATAAAAACCCAGAATTTTATACTGGTTCACCGTTAACGAGGCTACGTCCAGTCCCTTCACTTTGAAGGATTTCACTAATTGTAAACCTTGAATTACAACAATACCACTGACCCTCCAAGTTAGTCTTCTCAAACAGTCTAACAATCCTAGACTTTTGAGAATAAAGCACCTTGACTACTCAAGTCAAGTCTTCTCCTACCAATCTGACAACCCCAGATTGTAGAAGGAATTACAACGCCTTGAATTTAATTGCTAAGTAATCTGCTACCCCTTCTGACTCCATCAGATTGTAGACTTTACTTCAACAACTTAGATCTAACACAAGGGAAAGAAAAACATCAGTGCTTGCTTCTGGAAAGCTAAAACTCACAATTTACCTCACTGAAAACTCGAGTGTTTGCTTCTGGAAGTGTATGACTCTTTTGTGATTTTTCGATACTAAGTCTTCTGCCTTGAGCCTCCTTTTATAGATGAAGAATTAGGGTTGCTTCCATGCTTAAGTTCGAGCTGTATCTTGCAAGATACTCTTGCAAAAATAACTTTGGCCAGTCAGGTTTCTCTTAAATAAAAAACATAACTTTTTAGCTTTAGATTTGCTTTCAAAAATAACTTTGGCCAATCCTGTCTTTAATTATTTCTGGATCAAATCTTTCTTCCCGCCAATAGCTTATGAATTCCACAATACTTCAATCCATTTTTGTATCAAATCCTTTTAATACTTTGATCAAATTTAATCAAGTCTCCATTGATTATCATCATGATTAAATCTTGACCGTTTGATCTTCTGCTTTTGTCCACATCTGGACCATTACTAACTGATCTGCTGTGATCCTTTGATTTCGTCCAACCCTGGACCACACTTTCTGATCTTCTGATCTCGACCACTCTGGACTTGCAATCTGATCTGCTGTGATCCTCTGATCTCGGCCAATACTGGACCACACGTTCTGATCTTCTGATCTCGGCCAACACTGGGCCATATGGTCTGATCTTCTGATCTCGGCCAATACTGGTCCATGATGCTTAAATCTGGACCATTGATCTGAACATCTTCCCTCTGATCTGGACCAATTCTGGACTGGGTCTGGATTGAACTAAAATTAAGTCTAGACATCATTCAAATCTGGGTCTGGATATTTTAATTTGGACATTTACCTTCTGATCTGGATCAGGTCTAGATTAAATCTAGATATCATTTCTTCTGATCTAGACTAAGTTTCATACTCTGAATCATGCTATCTTCTGGTGTGGGCCAAATCTGAATTAAATCTCTTGTTCTGGACCAATTAATTTATGCTCTGATTAAGTCTGGATCAAGTCTGGACTGATTATCATTTCACTGCCAAGCTATCTTTTGGTCAGAATAAATTCTGGACCAAGTCTGAATTATGATTCCTTCTAGTCTGGAACAAGTCTCCCTCTGGCAGGCTTCCTTTTGGTCTGGTCCAGGTCTCCTTCTTAACTCTGCTTCCTTCTGATCTGGGCCAGGAAAGATATCCTCTGATGGAGTTTTGACATCCTGGTGTATCCTCTGGTGCCTTTAGGATGCATCCTCTGGTACCTTCTGGATGCATTATCTGGTATCTTCTGGGGGTGTATCCTCTTGTCTGTTTTTATCCTCTGGTAACTCATCTTCTGCTTCTGGTGACTTCATCTTCTCCCTCTGGTAACTTCATCTTCTGGTGGAATTTAATATAATAATTCTAAGTACAAAATAAGATTACATGGAGTGCTTTTGTAAACATCAAAATCCTAAGTACTTATAACCAACTTGGTTCCAACAAGTGTTGGACCGGTTCTTGAACTTTCAAAAGTAGGAATATGACTAAGTCCAATTTAGTATTTTTTCCTTTGTCAAAATCTAAATCATATCTTTGCAAATAATAAATGTATCTTCTTGTGAGTGTTTCTTCTTTTAAACAATTCTTGATCATATCTTCTTGTAGATAAATCTTGATCATATCTTCTTGTAAATAATTTATGTCTTCTTGTGATAAATCTTGATCAAATATTCTTGTAAATAATCCATATCTTATTTTTGATAAGATGTTGGTCATATCTTCTGCAAATTTTGACCATATCTTCTTTTCAACTTGATCAAAGATTTTCTTCAATTATAAATCTGAATCAAATCTTATTTTAGATTGTCTTCAAAGTCCATAACGAAATCGTGTTTGATTTCTATGTGTTTAGCTCTAGAATGAAGTATAGGGTTTTTGGTTAGACAAATGGCATAAGTGTTTTCGAAATAAATGGGAATGTTGGTTTCTAGCATTTTGTAGTCTTCTAGTTGATGCTTCATCAAAAGTAGTTGAAAGCTACAACCAGCTGCTAAAATGTACTCAGCTTCTACTGTTGACTTGGCAATTGTGCTATGTCTCTTACTTGACTAAGATATTAAATTGTCACCTAGAAATCTGCAGTTTCCACTTGTGCTTGTTTTCTCAAGTTTATCTCTTGCATAACCAGAATCACAATACCCTTTTAGTTTGTACTCAGAATATTTCTTGTAGAATAAGGTAATGTCTTTAGTGCCTTTTAGGTATCTAAGGATTCTTTTAACAGCAATTAAATTTGATTCCTTAGGGTTAACTTGAAATCTTGCACATACACATAAACATGAAGTAAGGTCTGGAAGTAGTAATGTAAAGTAGAGATCATATCATTCCTCTATAGGTTTTCTAGTCAACTTTTTGTCTTGATTCGTCATTGGTGTAACCATGTTTTTGCAATCACCCATGTTAAACTTCTTGAGAATCTTTTTTGTATATTTAGTTTAATGAACGTATATACCTTTTTAACTTTGCTGAATTTATCTCCCTAAGAAGACTTAAATTCTCCCATCATACTCATTTGAAATTCAAGCTCCATCAATTTAGAAAACTATAGGCAAATAGGGCCATTAGTAGATCCAAAAATAATGTCATCAACATAAATTTGAATAATAAGAATGTCATCTCCTATTGATTTTCTCAAAAGTGTATTATAGACTTATCCTTTTTTAAAGTTATTTTTAAGCAACAAGTTACTAAGTCTATCATACCATGCCCTAGGTGGTTGTTTTAGACCATACAGAGATGTCCTAAGTTTAAAAACATGATTTCGAAATTCAGAACTTTCAAAACCTATAGGTTGTTTATGTTAGACTTCTTCACTTTATATAACCATTTAGAAAAGCACTTTTAACATTCATTTGAAATAATGTAATGTTATTATTTGGAGCAAAAGAAAGTAGGACACCAATAGCTTCTAACCTGACAACTAAAGAAAATGTCTCAGTGTAATCAAATGCTATCTTCTGGTCTGGGCCAAATCTGAATTAAATCTCTTGTTCTAGGTACTAGTTCCCAAACATCATAGTTTTTAAATTCATTTAACTTTTCTTGCATTGCAAGAATCCATCCATCATCTGCCAATGCTTCATCAAAAAAGGTAGGCTCAATTGATGAGAGTAAGCCAAACAAAGTGGTAACTTTTAGTGATGATCTGATCCTCAAAGGAGCACTTGTACTTCCAATGATTTAAGTTACAGGATGACATGACTTGTACTTCCATCTAGATCTTCCTTCTGACTTATCTTTACTATTTATGACTTGAGCAGATTCATCGTCTTAAGATTTGTCATCTTCTTATAATTTGCTTGTATCCTTTGATTTTTCAGGTTCTTCTGATTTGTCTGCATTTACTTCCTCTGGTTCTAGTAAACTTGCATTATCATCATCTTGCTTTGACTTTTCAAGTTCAAGCTGTTTGTCATCAAATTTAACATGTATAGATTCTCCCACAATTTGAGATTCCCTATTAAACACTCAATAAGCCTTAGATCTTTCCGAGTGTCCAATAAAAGTACACTTTTGACATTTAGAATAAAATTTACCTAGGTTATCTTTAGTGTTCAACGTATAACAAATACAACCAAATTGTTTAAAGTATGAGATGTTAGGCTTTTCACCATTCCATAATTCATATGATATTTTATTCAATATAGACCTAATTAAGAGCTATTTTGAATATAACATGTAGTGTTAATTGCTTTAGCCCAAAAGTGTTTTGCAGTATTCATCTCGTTTAACATGGTTATGGCCATTTCTTTGAGTGATCTATTCTTTCTTTCTACAACTCCATTTTTTTGGGGTGTTTTGGGAGAGAAGAAGTTGTGAGAGATTCCATTCTCATCCCAAAAACATTCAAAGAACCTGTTTTCAAATTGTCCTCCATGATCGCTTCTAATTGTTAGAATCTTAAGACCCTTTTCATTCATTACTTGTTTGCAAAATGTGGTAAACACTTTGTGTGATTCATCCTTACTTCTTAAGAATTTTACCCATGTTCACCTAGTGTAATCATCTATTACAACCAAGTCATATTCCTTTCCACTTAGAGAGGTTTTTTTCACTGGCCCAAAGAGATCTATATGTAAAAACTCAATGGACTTTGAGGTAAATATTGAGTTCTTAGTGGTAAAGGAGTTCTTTGTTTGTTTTCCTCTTTGACAAGCTTCACACACAATTTCAGTTTTGTAATTAAGCTTAGGTAGACGTCTAACTAGTTGAAGTTTATTTGGTGTTATAATTCATCTAAGGTTTGCATGACCTAATCTTTTGTGCCAAATTATTTTCTCTACTGACATAAGACACTTAACCTCTTGTTTCTCTAGACTAAACTGATTTATCTTATAAATGTATTTTTGCCTCTAACTTATAAAGAGTACATATCTATCCTTCTGACTAATTGCCTTGCATGTTTGTTGACTCAATATAATATCATAATTATTATCACTTAACTGAATAATACTTAATAAATTATGCTTAAAACTTTTAACAAACAAGACATCTTTAATAGAAGGGGAAGTACCATTACCAACTGTATCTTGACCGATGATCTGGCCTATTTGCTTTCCTCCAAAAGTCATTGTGCCTCCTTTAGTTCTTGGAACATAGACTTTTCTCTCGTTATGTGTCACAAGGATCCACTGTCCAGGTACCATGATTGGTGTTTTAACTTGATTGCTAAGAACATCTCCAACATAGACAATTTGTTCTTAGGTACCCAAATTTGCTAGGGTCCTAGTTTGTTAGTCTTGAAAGGTTTCTTGTCTTTCCTTGTATTTAACAAGGAACAAGATGATTTAGAGTAATCTTTCGTAGAGCAAACAATACACAAGATATCAGAGCGAATAGGTTTAGGTTCAGTTACAGTTTCTTCCAATCATAGACCTCTTTTACCATTTCTACTAACTTCATAAATTATAGATGTATACTTGCTTCTTTCCATACCATTAGAAAGAAAACCATGAAATACTTTTTCATGCTAATCATAGTTACATGTGGTATTTTCAATTGATGTTGAACTATGATTACTTTTTGGAGTTAGATTTCCAGCCTTAAGTTCAACAATATCAGTTTACAGAGTTGCATTTTTTGTTTTAACTTCAGCACTTTGATTATTTAGAACATTAATATCTTCAGTTAGGTTTTCATTTTCTTTCCTAAGTTTTTTAAGTTTTAAAGACAAATTGTGATTCTTGTTTAAGAAGTCACTTATAACAGTAATCAAATCATATGGAGTTAAGTCAGAAAATACATCAATTTCTTCATTCGTTGATTCACATCTAGAGTCAGAGTCTGTGTTGGATCCAGAGGTAGAGTTGGTAAGAGCCATCAAAGCCAAATCTGCTTACTCTTTATAATCAGATGATACATCATAATCATCCCATGTAGCCATCAGACTCTTCTTCTAGCTCTTGAATCTTTCCTCTAATATTTCCGTTTCTCCAGATTTAGATATTTTGACTTAATGTGTCCAAGTTCATTACAATCATAGAAGATGATGCTTTCCTTGTCAAATTTCTCATCATTTCCTCTATTCGACTTTCTAGAATATCTTTGGGAAAATTTCTTCTTTTTCTTGTGCCACATCTTCTGAATTTTTCTAGATATGCAAGCCAATTCCTTTTAGTGTCCATTATGATCCTCTGAATCATCATCCTCTGGATATGCAAGCCAATTTCATGTGATCTGAGAGCTAATTTATTCTTCCAGCTTAAGAATATTTAGATACTTGTTTTCTAAAAGGCAATGATCTTAGGTCTCCATTTGCTTGACAGGCTTCTTAGTATCTTCTTCACATGATCAGCAGTAGTCTAATTCTTCTCAAGGATCTTTAATCCTGATACGAGAGTCTGGAATCTGGAAAACATTGTTTCAATGTCTTCATCTTCTTCCATCTTGAACAACTCATACTTTTTTACTAAGAGGTTGGCCTTTAATTCTTGAACTTTCTTCCTTCTTTCATAGGTCAGAATCAAACTATCAAATATTCTTTGTTGTCTCTTTGTTGGTGTGACACCCTAAACCCCAAATTAATATTAAATTTTAAGGGTAAATTTTAAGAAAATATATACGCTCAAACACATTTTTTTAAGGGTAAAGAGTATCACGTAATCATTTAACATATCACATAATAAGAAATCAAACAGGCGGTGCATTCAAGTACTATCACAATTTTAATCAAGTAAACCAGAGCACTCAAGTACATATAATTCATACAATAACAATCAACACAAGGTTTCATAAAATCAAACAATATGCAATCTTGATATAAATAAATTTACGGCAATTCTAGAGGTTGCTAAAATATATTTTAGTCTTCACTATTACCTTTCATATATTATTAATTAATTATTATTACTCAATAAGGCTCGACTGTACGTAGTAAGCCCCAGTTGAATATATGAGAATTTCAGTATTCCCATTCATCTCATGTTATTTTATACTCATAAAATCGAACCTCATCTCACCCCTTACCTCAATTGAAGCTTTCACTAGACATAACGATCCCTAAGGCCACAACAAGTCCAAACAGCTTAACAGGTCCACATCTTCTTCTTTGTAAACAAGGCAACCAATAAAAACTAAATAAATATACAATGACAACCCATATCAATCAATTATTAACTATTTGTAATATATACTCTAAAATGTATTTTATAATATATATATATATATATATATATTATATACACCTGCATAAAACGAATTATATAATTAAAGTCAATAATAGTTATAACATTTTAGTTTTAAAAAATAATAATAATAATAATAATAATAATAATAATAATAATAATAATAATAATAATAATAATAATAATAATAATAATATAGCCTAAATAGAGTTAAAACTTTAAAACACAATTTTATGTTTTCATATTTAAAATTAGAATACTAAAATATTAAATAATTAGAATAGTATAAATTAAACATAAATAAGTATTATGATTTAAATAGAATTAACCTTATCAAACAAATAAAACCCTTGGTTGTAAAACTGAAGCATAGTTTATTTATCAATATAAAATTAAATTTTGAATTTAATTGGAAAACATTTTTACTTTTATTTTTAACAGAATTTCATATTCAATAAATAGTATAAAATCATATCTATTTATCTAAAGTAGAGATGTAAATACATAGAACAATGGTATTAGTTAAATTAGACGCAATTCTTTTACTAATCGGACTAAACTTTTGAGATAAACCAAAATTTGTCAACTCAAAGACAAATATTACACAAAATCTAACATAAACAATTTGTAATTTGGTAAATACACACACACACACACACATATATATATATAAATTTTAATTTATTTAGTTTAACGGAGTTAAAAGATGTAAAATCTAAAATCGAGAAGACTCACCGATGTGCCGGATCATCGATAGAGTTCCACGTCAATATGGTGGCTGGAAAATATCAAAACATTTAAATCCAAGGGAGAAAAACTGTCGTTGTTGGAACCAAGTTGGTTTTACACTTAAAGTTTTGATGTTAACAAAAGTATTTTATGAGAATAATATATTTGACTTCGAAGAAGTATACCACCAGAGGATGCCACCAGAGGATGTCACCAGAGGACATCAACAGAGGATACTACCAGAGGATGTCACCAGATGATGTCACCAGAGGATGCCACCAGAGGATGTCACCAGAGGATGCCTCTAGAGGAAATCACCAGAGGATCCCACCAGAAGATATCACAAGAGGATATGACCAGAGGATCCCACCAAAGGATATCACCAAAGGCAAAAATCAGAGGATATCATCAAAGGAAAAAATCAGAGGATATCATTAGAGGCAAAAATCAGAGGATACCTTCAGAGGTAGGAATCAAAGGACATCATCAGAGGATACCATCTGAGGCAAACATCAGAGTATGAAAGAAGACACGGTCAAGATTCGTAGAAGATTTGATTCAAATTCGAAGAAGACTTGATTGAAATTTGAAGAAGATCAGATCAAAATTTGAAGAAGATTTAATTTAAATCAGAAGAATATTTGGTTCAAATTTAAAAACGAATAGAATCAAGTTGAAGAATTTACAAAAGAAATTTGAACAAAATACAATTCAAAATTAAACTTGGACCAAGTAGAAGCCCAAATCTCAACTATAAATAGATACTCCATGTTGAAGAAGACATCATCGAAAAACACAAAAAAAGTAGAAGAACTCAAGCTTAAAATCCAAATTCATCTTAGAGTTCAAAGAGAGAAACACTTGTGCGAAAGAGAAATATTTTCTAAGTGTTCTTTTCTTAGAGTGTGAGAGTCATTGTTATAATCAGCTTTCCAGAAGCAACTACTCAAGTTCCAAACCTTTTTATCCAACCCGATAGTGGTGTAAGTTCCTTCTTCAATATGGGGTTGTCAGATTGTTAGGAGAAGACTTTGCTTGTAGGGTCAAGGTGGTGTAAGTTCCTTCTTCAATCTAGGGTTGTCAGATTGGTAGGAGAAGACTTGGCTTGTAGAGTCAAGGTGTTGTTGTTCCTCAAAAGTCTGGGGCAGTTAGGTTGTTTAGGAAGACTGGCTTGGAGGGTCAGGTGCTCTGTAATTCAAAGTATTTGAATTAGTGGATTAAAGCCTTCTGAATGAGGGGACTGGATGTAGCCAAGTTAATGGTGAACCAGGATAAATCTATGTGTCCAAATACTTATGCTTTTATTTTCCGCTGCTGCTGAATCTGACTTCTTTTTCTCCAAGTACTTTATATCAACTTTCATCAAATAAGTAAAAGGTATTCGTGTTTGCACCTTCAATTGGCATCAGAGCTCGGTCTCAAGGCTGAGCACTTTACTGTGTTTGAGAAAAGATCCAAGGATTCAATATGTCTAGATTTAGTGAAGAAGCTTTCAGAGGAAACATCAACAGACCACCTCTATTTGATGGAGAACGTTTTGGGTATTGGAAAGACAAGCTGAGAAGTTTCTATATTTCACAAGATCATGAACTTTGGGACATGGTGGAAGATGGTTTTATTGCTCCAGAGGATACTGATGGTATTGAAATTCCAAGAAAGGATATGAAAGCTGATCAGAAGAAGATGTATAAGATGCATCATAAATCCCGAACATTCATGATAAATGCAATCACCTTCAAGGAATTTGACAAGTGCACCAACCAAGAGACAGCAAAGAGTATTTATGATAGTTTGACTCTAACATATGAAGGGAGCAAGCAAGTTCAAAAAGCAAAGGCCAACCTCCTAGTCAAAAAGTATGAGTTGTTCAAGATGGCAGTGTTGGAACCAAGTTGGTTCTTTCAATTAAATTTTTGGTGTTAGCAAAAGTATTTTATGAAAATCATATTTTGATTTAAAAGAAGAATGAAAAATTAGAGGATATGAAAAATCAGATGATGACGTCACAAGAGGATACACCAGAGGATGACGTCACCAGAGCATGTCATCAGGGGATGACATCAGCAGAAGATACCTCCAGAAGATACAAATCAAAAGCAGAAGATATCATCACAGGATGACGTCGCCAAAAGATAAAAATGCCACCAGAAGATACGGCCAGAAGATATCACCAGAGAATACATCCAGAGGATGTCATCAGAGGATCCATCCAGAGGATACCAGAAGATACCTCCAGAGGATATCACCAGAGGATCCTATCAGAAGCAAGAATCAGAGGATGTCATCAAAGGCAAACATCAGAGGATATCATCAATCAGAGGATATCATCAATCAGAGGATATCATTAGAGAGAAGAAACAATGACATTATCAGAGGCTATTATTCATGGCCCAGTTCATAAGGAAGCATAGTCCAGAAATAGACTTGGTCCATACCAGAAGAAAACATGGTCCATAAGGAGACTTGGTCCAAACCAGAAGGAAGCGTGTCCAGAAGGAGACTTGGTCCATACCAAAAGGAAACACTATTCAAAAGAAAACTTGGTAAGACCAGAAGGTAATCTTGTTCAGAAAGAGACTTGGTCATAGCAGAAGGAAACAGAGTTCAGAAGATAACTCAGTCCAGAACAGAAGACATGTTCCAAACATGGTCCAGAACAGAAGACATGTTCTAGACTTGGTCCAGAACAGAAGACTTGGTCTAGACTTGGTCCAGACCAGAAGATAGCATGGTCTAGAACAGATCACATGGTTCAGATCAGAATATCACAAGTCCGTATCAGAATATCAATTGTCCAGATCAGAAGGTTACACTGTCCAGATCAGGAAACAGAATGGTATACATTAGATCACATGGTCCAGATTTGGGCCAGATCAGCAGATCATATAGTCCAAATTTAAATCATCATGCAGATCAAAGAAGACTTAACTAAAATTCAAAGTAGACTTGATTGATTTTTGATAGAAATCTGAGCAAAGTATTAAGGAAATTTGATTCAAAAATCACTGAAGACTTGAAGGAAATTCGAATGAAATCTGAAGCAAGAAGATACGGTTCAAAATTAAAGTAAAACAGGATTGGACAACAGAATTTTCAATGAAAATCTGAGTAAGATTTATCTCGAATTTAAGCTTGGACAAAGCCCATATTTCAGCTATAAAAGGAGGCTTCAGGCAGCAACACTAAGTATCTCAAAGTAGAAGAACTCAAGCATAAAACACAAGAACTCAAAGAGATCGAAGAGACCAAGAACTCAACCTTCAAATTCAAAGTTATTCGAGAGTTCAATAGAGAGAAATACTTGAGTGCAAAAGCAAAATTTTCTATGTGTTTTCGAGAGTGAAACAGTGCAGCAATCAGCTTATCCAGAAGCAACTTTGCAGAGTTCGAAACCCTTGTAATCAAACCCGTTAGAGGTGTAGATTCCTTCTTCAATATGGGGTTGTTAGGTTGGTAGGAGAAGACTTGACTTGTAGGGTCAAGGTGTCAAAGTTCCTTCTTCAATCTGGGGTTGTCAGATTCGTAGGATAAGACTTGACTTGTAGGGTCAAGGTGTGGAAGTTCCATCTTCAATCTGGGGTTGTCAGATTGGTAGGAGAAGACTTTGAAGGTGCAAACACGAGAAGGGGGGTTCAATTATGTTTGTCAAACTTAATTACTTTTGCTGTTTTGTTAAATATTGATTTGAATTATTCGATAAATAACTAATCAGATTCAGCAGCGGATAATAATAACATAATAACACAGCAATTTATACTGGTTCACCGTTAACTAGGCTACGTCCAGTCCCTTCCTCCAGAAGGCCTTTTTACTAATTCAAACTCCTTTGAATTACAACACCACTGACCCTTCAAGTCAGTCTTCCCAAACAGCCTGACAACCCCAGACTTTTGAGGAACAACAACACTTTAACTAAACCAGCTAAGTCTTCTCAAACAGCTTGACAACCCCAGACTTTTGAGGAATAACAACACCTTGACTAAACCAGCCAAGTCTTCTCCTACCAATCTGACAACCCTAGATTGAAGAAGGAATCTACACCACTATAATAAAGGTTTGGAACTTTGCAACGTTGCTTCTGAAAAGCTGTTTGCTGCACTTATTCTTGCACTCTTTTATTGCTTCGGGAAAGCTGATTGTTGCACTGTATTTCTCTCTCAAAAACACTTAGAAAATATTGCTCTTGCTCATTTGTGTTTCTCTCTTTTGAACTCTCAGATAACTTTGAATTGAAGTTTAAATTCTTGTGTTTTTCGATTATTTATTCTTCAGCATTAAGCCTCTATTTATAGTTGAACTTTAGGGCTTCACTGATGCTTTACTTCAGGAGTGTATTTCGATTAATCTGTTTTGGGAATATTCTGGAGTAGTTTGCTCAGATTCTGTTTTGAGCCTTTTGCTCACTGATCTGTGTTGAACATTTTGCTCCGCTTCTATTTTGAGCATTTTTCTCAGATTATGTTTTGAGCATTTTTCTCATATTCTGTTTTGAGCATTTTTCTCATATTCTGTTTTGAGCATTTTTCTCATATTCTGTTTTGAACATTTTTCTCTGACAGATTCATCTGACAATATCCTCTAGTGACATCATCCTCTGATTTATACTTCTGGTGAGGTCATCTTCTGATGACATCATCTGGTGACGTCATCCTCTGATTTCTGCTTCTGGTGATGTCATCTTCTGATCTATTCTTCTGATGACATTTTTCATTCTTCTTCTAAGTCAAATATGTTATTTTCATAAAATACATTTGTTAACATCAAAACATTAATTGCAAGAACCAACTTGGTTCCAACAGACTTGACTTGTAGGGTCAAGGTGTTGTTATCGTTCCTCAAAAGTCTGGGGTTGTCAGACTGTTTGGGAAGATTGACTTGGAGGGTCAGATGTTGTAATTCAAAGGTTTTCAATTAATGGATTAAAGCCTTTAAGATGAAGGGACTGGATGTAGCCAAGTTAATGGTGAACCAAGATAAATTGTTGTGTTCTTATGTTGTTATTATCCGCTGGTTAATCTGATTATTTATTCAACAAGTAACTTACATCAACATTCATCAAAAACAGCAAAAAGAATTCAAGTTTGGAAAATACAATTCAACCCCCCTTCTCGTGTTTGCACCTTCAGGAAGAAGATGAAGACATTGAAACAATGTTTTCTAGATTCCAGACTCTGGTCTCAGAATTAAAGGTACTTGAGAAGAGTTATACTACTACTGATCATGTGAAGAAAATCCTTAGGAGCCTGCCAACCAAGTAGAGACCAAAGATCACTGCCATTCAGGAAGCAAAGGATCTGAATACTCTAATGCTGAAAGAATTAATCAGCTCCCTCATATCAAATGAAATTGTGCTTGAAGAAGATAATCCCCAGAAGAAGAAAAAAACCATAGCCTTGAAATCCAATCAGAAGAAGGTTCTAAAAGCAACATCAGAATCAGAAGATAGTGATTCAGATGATCAGAATCTGAACCCAGAGGAAGAGGAGATTGCTTTCATAACCAGAAAGGTTCTAAAGATGTGGCACAACAGAAAGAAGAAATGTCCCCAAAGGTATTCCAAGCATTCCAAAAGAGGAAATGATGAATATGACAAGAAAAGTATCATCTGCTATGGATGCAATGAACCTGGACCTATCAAGTCAGAACGTACAAAAATGTGTTGGAACCAAGTTGGTTCTAAGTACTTAGGATTTTGATGCTTACAAATGTACTTTATGTAAACTTATTTTGTACTTTGAATTATTAAGTTAAATGCCCCAGAAACTGAAGGAATCAGAAGCAGTGATCAAAGGATTCCAGAAAAATGAATTCTGGAATGACCAGAAGATACTACAGGAATGTCAAAACATGACCAGAAGATATCTTTGATGGCCCAGATCAGAAGGAAGAAAAATCAGAAGGAAACATGGATCATATCAATGGAAAGCCTGCCAGAAGGAGAGTTGTTCCAGCCAAACAGGAATCAAATATCAATTTTATTCCAGAAGTTATTCTGACCAGAAGATGGCCTGGCAGTGAAAAGTGCGCCACAAACTTTGAACCATGTGTGTGCCTTTCCCCAATGATGGTCCAGATCAGAAAATCAGACCATGGCCCAGTGGTGGCCGAAATCAGAGGGACAGACTGTGCAGTCCAGGAATGGCCGAAATCAGAGGATCACAGAATATCAAATAGGCTGGTCCAGATGTGGACTATCGCATTAAGATCCAATGGTGCAGATTTGATCATGAGGATTAAAGAATCTGAGAAAAATGCTCAAAACAGAATTGGAGAAAAAGGCTCAAAACAAAATCTGAGAAAAATGCTCAAAACAGAAGCAGAGCAAAATGTTCAAAACAGATCAGTGAGCAAAAGGCTCAAAACATAATCTGAGCAAACTACTCCAGAATATTCTCAAAACAGATTAATCGAAATATACTGCAGAAGTAAAGCATCAGTGAAGTTCTAAAAGTTCAACTATAAATAGAGACTTAATGCTGAAGAATAAAGTATCGAAAATCACAAAAGAGTCATACACTTCCAAAGCAACCCGTTCTCAAATTTTCATATAAGTCAATTGTGAGTTTCAGCTTTCAAGAAGCAAGTACTCGGTTATTTTCTTTCCACTGTGGCAAATCTAAGTTGTTGAAGTAGAATCTACAATCTGAGGGAGTCAGTAGAGGTAGAAGGTTACTTGGCAATTAGATAGGGTTGTATCTAAGTTGTTGAAGTAGAGTCTACAAACTGAGGGATTCAGAAAGGGTAGCAAGGTACTTAGCAATTAGATTCATAGTGTTGTGAATTCTTCTACAATCTGGGGTGTCAGATTGGCTGAAGAACAGGAGTTGTTTTTCCTCAAAGAAGTCTAGGATTGTTAGACTATTTGAGAAGACTGACTTGGAGGGTCAGTAGCAAGGTTGTAATTCAAGGTTGAATTAGTGAAATCCTTCAAGGCGAAGGGATTGGACGTAGCCTCGTTAACGGTGAACCAGTATAAAATCTGTGAGTTTTTATTGTTATTTTATCCGCTGCTAACTCTATTTTAATTATACATCAAGTTTTGTTTTGAAAGTATTAAAACAGGAAAAGTATTCAAGTTAAGTCAAACACAATTCAACCCCCCCTTCTCGTGTTTGCACCTTCAAAATGGAGAAAGGGAAACACCAGAAGAAAGATTCTAGACCTAAGAAGAAGAAGAATCTGATGGCTACACAGGATGATTTTGATGAATCATCTGATGATAAAAAAGCAGATTTGGCTATGATGGCTCACACCAACTCTGCCTCTGGATTCAACACATATTCTGACTCTGGAAGTGAATCAACAGATGGAGAAAAAGAGGTATTTTCTGAATTCACCCGATCTGATTTAATTACTGCAATAAATGATTTTTTAAACATTAATAACAAATTGTCTTTAAAACTAAAAACACTTATGAAAGAAAATAAAATTCTAACCAAAGAAGTCAATGTTTTAAAGAATCAAAGTGCAGAATGTAAAACAGAAAATGCAGCTCTTAAAACTAATATTGTTGAACTTAAGGCTGAAAATCTAACTCTAAAAAGTAATCATTGTTCAACATCAAGTGAAAATACTACATGTAATTCAGATATGCATGAACAAGTATTTCAATGCTTTCTTGCTAAGGGTATGGAAAGAAGCACATATGCTTCTATGATTTATGGAGTTAGTAGCAATGGTAAAAGAGGTATAGGATTTGAAAAACCTGTAACTGAAACTAAACCTATTTCCTCTGATGTTTTGTGTACTATTTGCACTAAGAAAGGTCACTCCAAATTATCTTGTCCCATGATAAATAAAAGGAAAGAAAAGAAACCTTTCAAGACTAACAAACTAGGAACCAACCAGATTTGGGTACCTAAGAACAAAATTATCTTTGTTGCAGATGTCCTCAGCATTCAAGTTACAACACCAATCATGGTACCTGGACAGTGGATGCTCGCGACATATGACCGGAGAAAAGTCTATGTTCCAAGAACTAACCTTGAGCAAAGGAGGCACAATGACTTTTAGAGGAAAGCAAAAAGGCTAGATCATTGGTCAAGGCACAATTGGTAATGGTACTTCCCCTTCTATTAAAGATGTCTTGTTTGTTAAAGGTCTTAAGCCTAACTTATTAAGTATTAGTTAGTTAAGTGATAATAATTATGATATTATATTCAATCAAAAAACATGCAAGGCAATTAGTCAGAAGGATGGATCGGTACTCTTTACAGGTCAGAGGCAAAACAACATTTATAAGATAAATTTGTATAGTCTAGAGAAACAAAAGGTTAAGTGTCTTATGTCAGTAAATGAAGAGAAACTAATTTGGCACAAAAGATTAGGTCATGCAAACCTTAGATTAGATTCAAAACTGAATAAACTTCAACTGGTGAAAGGTCTACCTAAGCTTAGTTACAAAACTGAAATTATTTGTGAAGCTTGTCAAAAGGGAAAACAAACAAAAAACTCCTTTAACCCTAAAAACTCAGTCTCTACCTCAAAGTCCCTTGAGATCTTACATATAGATCTATTTGGGCTGATGAAAACGGCCTCTCTAAGTGGAAAGAAATATGGCTTTGTTATAGTAGATGATTACACTAGGTGTATATGGGTAAAAAATTTTAGAAATAAGGATGAATCCCACAAAGTGTTTATCACATTTTGCAAACAAATCATAAATGAAAAAGGTCTTAGGATTATAATAATTTGAAGTGATCATGGAGGAGAATTTGCGAACAAGTTCTTTGAAAGTTTTTGTGATGAGAATGGAATCTCTCACAACTTTTCTTCTCCTAGAACACCCCAACAAAATGGAGTTGTAGAAAGAAAAAATAGATCACTCCAAGAAATGGCCAGAACCATGTTAAATGATATGAATGTTGCAAAACACCTTTGGGCTGAAGCAATTAATACTGCTTGTTACATTCAAAATAGAGTCTATATCATATCCATATTGAATAAAACACCGTATGAATTGTGGAATGCTAAAAAGCCTAACATCTCATATTTTAAACAATTTGGTTGTACTTGTTATATGTTAAACACCAAAGATAACCTTGGAAAATTTGATTCTCGATCTCAAAAGTGTACCTTTATTGGTTACTCTGAAAGATCCAATGCTTATAGAGTGTTTAATAGGGAAGCTAATATTATGGAAGAATCCATACATGTTAAATTTGATGACAAACAGCTTGACCTTGAAAAGTCAAACCAAGATGATGATAGTGTAGGTTTACCAGAACCAAAGGAAGTTGATGCAGACAAACTAGAAGAACTTGAAAAAGTAGAGGATACAAGCAAATCAAAAGAATATGACAAATTTTCAAAGGATGAATCTGAAGATAAGTTAGAAGAAAGATGTGGATGGAAGTACAAGTCATCTCATCCTAAAACCCTAATCATTGGAAGTGCAAGTGATCATTTAAGGACCAGATCATCACTTAAAGACACCAGTTTGTTTGGCTTACTCTCATCAATTGAGCCTACCTCTATTGATGAAGCATTGGCAAATAAAGGATGGATTATTGCAATGCAAGAAGAATTAAAAGAATTTGAGAGGAATGATGTTTGGGATCTAGTACCAAGACAAAAAAAGAACATTATTGGAACCAAGTGGATTTTCAGAAACAAGCTAGATGAAAAAGGTGAAGTCGTCAGAAACAAGGCAAGACTTGTTGCACAAGGCTACAGTCAGCAAGAAGGCATTGATTACACTGATACATTTGCTCCAGTGGCCAGGTTAGAAGCTATTTGTATCCTACTCTCTTTTGCTGCAAATAATAACATTACATTATTTCAAATGGATATTAAAAGTGCTTTTCTAAATGGTTATATAAGTGAAGAAGTTTATGTTAAACAACCCCCAGGTTTTGAAAGTTCTGAATTTCCAAATCATATTTTTAAACTTAGAAAATCTATGTATGGTCTAAAACAAGCACCTAGGGTATGGTATGATAGACTTAGTAACTTCTTGCTTAAAAATAACTTCGAAAGAGGATAAGTAGACAATACACTTTTTAGAAAATCAATAGAAGATGACATTCTTATTATTCAAGTTTATGTTGATGACATTATTTTTGAATATACTAATGGCACTCTTTGCCAAGAATTTTCTCAATTAATGCAACATGAATTTCAAATGAGTATGATGGGAGACTTTAAGTTCTTCTTAGGGATACCAATTCAGAAAAGTCAAAAAGGTATATACATTCATCAAACAAAATATACAGAATAGCTTCTCGAGAAGTTTAAGATGAGTGATTGCAAACCTATGGCTACACCAATGCACCCTACTTGCTCACTTGAAAAAGATGATTCAGGCCAAAAAGTTTATCAAAAAACCTATAGAGGAATGATAGGATCTCTACTTTACCTTACTGCTTCTAGACCTGACATCATGTTTAGTGTATCTGCAGGATTTCAATCTAACCCTAGGGAATCACATTTAACTGCTGTTAAGAGAATCCATAGATACCTAAAAGGCACTACCAACCTTACCTTGTTCTACACGAAATCTCCTAAGTACAAACTTAGGGGATACTGTGAGTCTGACTATGCGGGAGATAAACATGAGAGAAAGCGCGCAAGTGGAAACTGCACCTTTTTAGGTGACAACTTAATATCCTGGTCAAGTAATAGACAAAACACTATTGCAATGTCAACAGCAGAGGCTGAGTAAATTTGAACAGCTGGATGCAGTTCTCAACTTATTTGGATGAAACATCAGCTGGAAGACTACAAAATCCTAGAAACCAACATTTCCATCTATTGTGACAACACTTCTGCCATCAATCTAACCAAAACCCCTATACTTCATTGCAGAGCTAAACACATAGAGATCAAACATCACTTCATTAGAGACTTTGTTCAGAAAAGGGTACTCAACATTCAGTTTGTAGACACTGAACACCAATGGGCTAACATATTCACCAAACCACTACCTGAAGATAGGTTTGACTTCATCAAGAAAAACCTAAACCTTACATTCATCTCTGACTAATAGTGTAATCACTTCAAAATAATTTAGTTTTAGATTAGTTTTTATATTTTCTTGTAATATGTTATATTCATGTTATTAAAAAAAAAGGATGAAAAAAAAATTGTTTATACAGTGTTGTAAACATGTATGCAAAATAAAAGGGGGAGAAAGATCATTTTCATGCCTTTTTTGTCTGATGACAAAAAGGGGAGAAGATATTTGATAAATAGAAGATAAAGTGGGGCTTAGACTTAGGGGGAGAAATATATATGAGAAAGATATAAAGTGGGGAGAAACTGATGCTTAGGCTTAGGGGGAGCCAAAGAAATAGAAAGAAAAGTGGTTATCAAAAGTACAAGTTTTGTCATCATCAAATAGGGGGAGATTGTTGGAACCAAGTTGGTTTTACACTTAAAGTTTTGATGTTAACAAAAGTATTTTATGAGAATAATATATTTGACTTCGAAGAAGTATACCACCAGAGGATACCTCTAGAGGATATCACCAGAGGATCCCACGAGAAGATATCACTAGAGGATATCATCGTAGGCAAAAATAAGAGGATGTCATCAGAGGAAAAAATAAGAGGATATCATCAGAGGCAAAAATCATAGGATACTTTCAGAGGCAGGAATCAGAGGACATCATCAGAGGCAAACATCAGAGTATGAAAGAAGACATGGTCAAAATTCGTAGAAGATTTGATTCAAACTCGAAGAAGACTTGATTGAAATTTGAAGAAGATCTTATCAAAATATGAAGAAGATTTAATTTAAATCAGAAGAATATTTGGTTCAAATTTCAAAAGGAACATAATCAAGTTGAAGAATTTACAAAAGAAATCTGAACAAAATACAATTCGAAATTAAACTTGGACCAAGTAGAAGCCCAAATCTCAACTATAAATAGATACTCTAGACTTAAGAAGATATCATCGAAAAACAAAAGAGAGTAAAAGAACTTAAGCTTAAAATCCAAATTCATCTTAGAGTTCAAAGAGAGAAACACTTGTGCGAAAGAGAAATATTTTCTAAGTGTTCTTTTCTTAAAGTGTGAGAGTCATTGTTATAATCAGCTTTCCAGAAGCAACTACTCAAGTTCCAAATCTTTGTATCCAACCCGATAGTGGTATAAGTTCCTTCTTCAATCTGGGGTTGTCAGATTGTTACGAGAAGACTTGGCTTGTAGGGTCAAGGTGGTGTAAGTTCCTTCTTCAATCTGGGGTTGTCAAATTTGTAGAAGACTTGGCTTGTAGGGTCAAGGTGTTGTTGTTCCTCAAAAGTATGGGGCTATCAGGTTGTTTGGGAAGACAGGTTTGGAGGGTCAGGTGTTGTGTAATTCAAAGTGTTTGAATTAGTGGATTAAAGTCTTCTGAATGAGGGGACTAGATGTAGCCAAGTTTATGGTGAACCAGGATAAATCTATGTGTCCAAATACTTATGTTTTTATTATCCGCTGCTTCTAAATCGGATTGCATATTTTTCAAGTAATTTATATCAATTTTCATCAAATCAACAAAAAGTATTCAACTTTGGCAAACACAATTCAACCCCCCTTCTCGTGTTTGCACCTTCATTCGTTTTCAAAAAAACGGCACCGCGATTGGTAGAGTTGAGGCAATAATCGTATCCTCCGGTTGATTATGTGTGAGTAACCAAGATTTTGTACCCCGTGGTGGCTTTTTGAGAAAAAAAACTCAAAAAGAAAAAGGAGATAGAGACACTCAATTGTGGTTCCGCTAAAAACGAGCTAGGAAAGGTCACAAAAAAAGGATGAAACTCACGATTACAATATGATTTCGAGTATGTATAAGAAAGAATAGAAATGAGGAGATGATAATGAAAAATATAGAATAACTCGGTTATGGTGTGTACAAGTCAAATTGAATAATAGCTTTCATAGAACGCAAGGATATTAGAATTTGAAGGGGATGTGTATGTGTGGCTGCGTTGCTAGCAAAGGAAGATATTTAGTTAGGCTATTATTAAGTTACAAAATAGTATTTGAAGAATTCAAAATTTAGTTTAGGTCCATTAATTTTGTTTATGGCGAATTCAGTTTATTACTTAGGCTATTAACAGATATTATTAGGCTATTATATGGCGTATTCATTTTATGAACGGCATCATCATTATTATATTTTATATATAAATAATATAGTTATTTTATATTTATACTTACATAAAAATAAATTTAAATAATAAAAGTCTAGATAACAACACTACTAAAATATGAGGCATAAGATAATAGGAATCCAAAACTGGTATATATTATTATTTTTTCTAAAATAAAATAAATAGTTTTAATAACAATAATCACTTATTTTAATTTAAATAACTACAAAGACAAACAAAGGAAGACGATCACGTAAAAAAAATTATCACACTACAATAAACACATATATAAGAAAATATCACTAATTTATAATAACAATAAATTTTGGGTGTTACAGTTGGTGCACTTGTCAAACTCCTTGAAAGTGATTGCATTTATCATGAATGTTCTAGACTTATGAATGTTCTTCAGATGAAACTTTTTTTCTATTGCTTGCTTTGATCTAGGCAGGAACATAGTGTTGGACCGGTTCTTGAACTTTCACGAGTAGGAATATGACTAAGTCCAATTTAGTATTTTGTCCTTTGTCAAAATGTAAATCATATATTTGCAAATAATAAATGTATCTTCTTGTGAGTGTTTCTTCTTGTAAACAATTATTGAGCATTTAAAATATGTCAAATTATCATTTTTATTTTAAAAATCTGAGGGAGGAACAAAAATTGTAGACTTTTAAAATAAATGGACCAATTCCGTAAATTGGTGAAAATAGAGGGAGCAAAAATGCAATTAAGCATTTATTCAACAAAGTCAAAATGGATTTTTTGGACATAATGGTAAAAATCCATTTTGATGATTATTTAGAATCTGATATATAAAAAAACAGAGTTAGTAGAGGATAAAGTAAAATAATAATCAATACAATGATTTATCCTGGTTCACCATTAACTAGGCTACATCCAGGCCCTTCACCTCGAATGATTTTTCCACTAATTCAGAACCTTTAAATTACAACAACACTACTCACCCTCCAAGTCAGTCTTCCCAAACAGCCTAACAATCCTAGACTTTTGAGGAACACAGCACCTTGACTTCAAAAGTCAAGTCTTCTCCTACCAATCTGACAACCCTAGATTGCAGAAGGGATTTCAACACCTTGAATCTAATTGTAGAAAGGATTTCAACACCTCTTCTGACTCTTCAAATTGTAGACTCTACTTCAACAATATAGATTTGACACAAGGGAACGAAAAACAAGAGTACTTGCTTCTGGAAAGCCGATACTCACAATTAACCTCACTGAAAACTCGAGTGTTTGCTTCTAGAAGTTTATGACTCTTTTATTGATTTTCGATGCTAACTCTTCTGCCTTGAGCCTCTTTTTATAGATGAAAATTAGGGTTTCTTCCATGATCAAATTCGAGTTGTATCTGTCCAGATTCTCTTGCAAAAATAACTTGGCCAATCCTGTTTTACTTAAATAAAAATCGTATCTTTTTAGCTTCAAATTGCTTTTGAAAATTCTGTTGACCAATCTTGTTTCTTTTAATTTCAAACCATACCTTTTTAAGCTTCAGATTGCATTTGAATTTCTTCATATCTTTAGTGAATTTTTTAATCAAGTCTTCTACGAATTTTAATAAAATTACCACTGATTTTCATCATGATTAAAATCTAGACCGTATGATCTTTTGATCTCGACCAACTCTGGACTTTATGATCTGATCTGCCCCAATTATGTGGTCCTCTAATTTCGGCCAACACTGGACCATATGATCTCGGCCAACACTGGGCCATATGATCTGATCTTCTGATCTCAGCCAACACTGCGCCATGATACTTAAATCTGGACCATTAATTTGAACATTTTCCCTCTGATCTAGACTGAGGTCTGGATTGAATCTGAATTAAATCTGGTTTTATGATATTTTAATCTGGACAGATATCTTCTGATCTGGATCAAGTCTGGATTAAATCTGGACAATCATTTCTTCTAATCTGGACTGAGTTTTATGTTATGGACCATGCTATCTTGTGGTCTGGACCAAGTCATTTGTTCTGGACCAGTTATCTTCTGCTCTGGACCAAGTATGGATTAAGTCTGGACTGATTCTTCCATTCACGACCAAGCTATCTTCTGGTCAGGATTGACTCTAAACCAAGTCTGACTTATGTTTCCTTCTGGTCTGGAACAAGTCTTCCTCTGACAGGCTTCCTTTTGGTCTGGACCAGGTCTTCTTCTGGACTCCGCTTCCTTCTGATGTGGGCCAAGAAAGATATCCTCTGATGATGTTACTTGTCCTTTGATATTTTTCCTTTGATGACATCCTCTGATATCCTCTGGAGGTGTATCCTCTGGTGCCTTCAGGATGCATCCTCTGGTACCCTCTGGATGCATTATCTGGCCTAACATTCTGGTGACATTTCTATCCTCTGGTTGCTTCCTCTGAATGAATCATCTGGTGGTGTCATCCTCTGATTTTACACAGCTTTTTGATTTGTTCTTCTAAGTCAAAATACTATTTACATAAAATCCTTTTGTTATCATCAAAATTCTAAGTATAGAACCAACTTGGTTCCAACAATCTCCCTTTTTTTTATGATGACAAAACCTTGTATTTTTTATAACTATTTTTCTTTCTTTTGACTTTGACTCCCCCTAGGACTATGCTTTATTTTGACTTTTTCTCCCCCTAATTTTAATGCCTCAGATTCACCATCAAATACATCTTCTCCCCCTTTGTCATCAGATAAAAAGGATTGAAGGAAGAAAGGAGGTCTTCTAACCTTTTTTTTTCTCATCTTCTAACCTTTTTTTTTTCATCTTCTGACCTTTTTTTTTCACAGAGTACAAAAAATAAATAACAGATAATAAATGACAAAAAAAAAATTCAAAAAATACTCCTCTAAAAGAACTACTTGATCTAGTCAGATATGAAGATTATGTTGATATGCTTCTTGATGAACTCAAATCGATCTTCAGGCAATGGTTTAGTGAATATGTCAGCCCATTGATGATCACTGTCTACAAACTGGATATTGAGTGTTCCTTTTTGAACAAAATCTCTGATGAAGTGGTGTTTGATTTCTATGTTCTTGGCTCTAGAATGAAGGATAGGGTTTTTGGTTAGGTTGATGGTTGAAGTATTGTCACAATATAAAGGGATGTTGGTTTCAAATATGTTGTAGTCTTCCAACTGATGTTTTATCCAGATTAACTGAGAACTGCATCCTGCTGCTGATATGTATTCAGCTTCTGCTGTTGACATGGCAATGGTGCTTTGTCTCTTACTTGACCAAGAAATCATATTATCACCTAGAAACGTACAGTTGCCACTTGTGCTTTTTCTCTCTAATTTGTCTCCAGCATAATCAAAATCATAGTATCCACTCAGTTTGTATGTGGGAGTTTTCTTGTAGAGCAAGGTAAGATGTGTGGTTCCTTTAAGGTATCTAAGGATTCTTTTGACAGCAGTTAAGTGGGATTCCCTAGGGTCAGCTTGAAAACGAGCACATACACAAACACTAAACAAAATGTCAGGTCTAGAAGCAGTTAGGTAAAGAAGGGATCCAATCATATCTCTGTATGTTTTCTGATCTACCTTTTTGCCGGATTCATCTTTTTCAAGTGAGCAGGTGGGGTGCATGGGGGTGGCCATAGGCTTACAATCACTCATCTTGAACTTTTTGAGAAGTTCTTTAGTGTACTTAGATTGGTGAATGAGTATACCTATTTTGCCTTGTTGAATCTGAATTCCTAGGAAGAACTTAAGTTCTCCCATCATGTTCATCTGAAACTCTTGCTGCATCAAATCAGAAAACTCTTGGCATAGAGTGCCATTAGTGGATCCAAAGATAATATCATCAACATAAACTTGAATGATCAAAATATCATCTTTAATGGATTTTCTAAACAAAGTTTATCTATTTGGCCTCTATCAAACTGATTTTTAAGCAAGAAATTGCTAAGTCTGTCATATCATGCCCTAGGTGCTTGTTTTAAACCATATAAAGATTTTTTAAGTTTAAAAACATGGTTTGGAAAATCAGAATTTTCAAAACCCGGGGGCTGTTTGACATAGACCTCCTCACTTATATAACCATTTAAGAAGGCACTTTTGACATCCATTTGATACAAAGTAATATCATGATTTGCAGCAAAAGAGAGTAGGATACGAATTGCTTCTAACCTGGCCACTGGAGCAAAAGTCTCAGTGTAGTCAATGACTTCTTGCTGAATGTATCCTTGTGCCACAAGCCTAATTTTATTCCTGACTACTTCACCCTTTTCATTGAGTTTGTTCCTGAACACCCACTTGGTTCCAATGATATTTTTGTGTGGTCGGGATACCAGATCCTAAACATCATTCCTTTCAAACTCATTCAGCTCTTCTTGCATTGCAAGAATCCATCCTTCTTCTGCCAGTGCTTCATCAACAGTAGTTGGTTCAATGGTAGAAAGTAAACCAAACAGACTTGTTTCTTTAAATGATGATCTGGTTTTCAATGGTTCAGCTGCGCTTCCAATAATCAGTGTTTCTGGATGTGAAGACTTGTACTTCCACCCATTCTTTCCTTCTGACTTGTCTTCAGATTCAGCATTATCTTCGGATTTGCTTTCATCCTTTTCTTTCTCTGGTTCTATTGTTTGATCTGCTCCTACTTCCTGTGCTTTTGGTAAACCTGCAATTTCCTTATCTTGCTTTGACTATTCAGAGTCAAGCTGTTTGTCATCAAACTTAATGTGTATGGACTCCTCCACAGTGTTAGTTTCTTTATTAAACACTCTATAAGCTTTTGATCTCTCAGAGTAACCAATGAAGGTACACTTTGGAGATCTAGAATCAAATTTTGCAAGAGTATCCTTAGTGTTTAACATATAACAAATGCAGCCAAACTGTTTGAAAAAGGAAATATTAGGTTTCTTACCTTTCCATAGTTCATATGGAGTTTTGTTTAGAATAGACCTGATGTAAACTCTGTTCTAGATGTAGCATGCAGTGTTGACAGCTTCTGCCCATAGGTAGGTAGCAACATTCATGTCATTCAACATGGTTCTGGCCATCTCCTGCAATGACCTGTTCTTCCTTTCAACAACTCCGTTCTGTTGAGGTGTTCTGGGGGATGAGAAGTTGTGAGAAATACCATTCTCATCACAAAATTCTTCAAAGTACCTGTTCTCAAACTCACCTCCATGATCACTTCTAATAGTTATGATTTTAAAACCTTTTTCATTCATAACTTGCTTGCAGAAAGAAATAAATACCTTATGAGATTCATCTTTGTTTCTCAGAAACTATACCCAAGTCCACCTTGAGTAATCATCAACTATGAAAAACCCATACTTCTTACCACTAAGGGTTGCAGTTTGAACAGGACCAAACAAATCTAAATGAAGCAGTTCAAGAGGTTGTGAAGTAGAAATACAATTTTTAGGTTTAAAAGAGCTTTTGGTCTGTTTACCTTTTTGACATGCTTCACACAGAATCTCAGATTTGGTACTTAGTTTGGGAAGACCTCTCACTAGCTGAAGTTTACTTAACTCAGAAACCAGCCTAGGGTTTGCATGGCCTAACCATTTGTGCCAAATCAGATTTTCCTCCCTAACAGATAAAAGACACTTAACTTTCTGCTTAACTAGGCTAAACAGATCTATCTTATAGACATTATTCTTCCTAACACCAGTGAACAAAACAGATCCATCTTTTTGACTAATAGGCTTGCAGGTTTTCTGATTAAACACAACATCGTACTTGCAGTCACTTAGCTGACTAATGCTTAACAGATTGTGATTTAGACCTTTAACTAATAAAACATTTTCAATAGATAAGGAAGAAGAACTGTTACCAACTGTGCTTGTACCAATGATCTGACCTTTCTGGTTTCCTCCAAAGGCAACCTTGCCTCCTTTCTTCAGAGTCAGCTTCTGGAACATTGATCTGTCTCCAGTTATATGCTTGGAGCATCCAATGTCCAGATACTGTGCTTTGTGTTGCAGATCAGACCTTTCTTCTTCTGATACTTCACCGTCAGATCAGACCTTTCTTCTTCTGTAATCAAATTCTGTACGAGCCATCAGAGCCAGTTCTGTTTCTGGCTTGTTCAGACTGGTTGAACTGTTCCCTTGATTCTGCTTCGGCTGATACACCATGTTCCTCTGGTGATTCTGGAAATTATGGTGATTCTGGTGATTCTTCTTCTTCTGGTAATACTATAGCGGATGTGTGTGATTCTGCTATTTGTGGTTGAACCTCTGATTCTGCTATTTGTGGCTGAACCTCTGATTTTGGTGTGAATTGTACTGACCAGACCTTCTTCCATCAGACTCATTTTGCTTCTGTCTGGTGGAAACTGAAACATACACCTTTTTCTGTTTGTGCATTGCCAGCATCCATTGACCATGCACCATGATTGGTGTTTCCTTCTGGTTGCTCAGAATATCTGCAACATAAACAATTTTGTTCTTTGGTACCCAAAACTGGTTGGGTCCAGGTTTGTTAGACTTAACAGGTCTCTTGTCTTTCCCAGATTTTATCATAGGACAAGACAATTTAGAATGACCCTTTTTAACACAAATAATACACAGAACATTAGAATGAGTAGATTTAATTTCAGCAACAGATTCAGTAAAACCTATTCCTCTCTTACCATTGTTATTGATTCCATAAATCATGGAAGCATACTTACTTCTTTCCATACCATTTGCAATAAAGTTTTGAAAAGCTTGTTCATGCATATCAGATTCACAAACAGTATTGGAAGTAGAGCAAATATTACTTTTGAGAGTTAGATTTTCAGAATTGAGTCTGGCAACTTCAGTTTTAAAATTAGTGTTTTCACTTGCAAACTTAGCATTCTGATTCTTTAAAATTTGTACTTCTTTGGTTATAATTTTCTTTTCTTCCCTAAGAGTTTTCACTTTTAAAGACATCTTGTTGTTGGCATTTAGAAAGTCTTTAAGAGCAGTAATTAATTCAGATTTAGTAAGATCAGAGAATACCTCTTTGTCTTTATCTTCTGAATCAATTCCAGAGTCTGTGCTAGATCCAGAACTTGAGTTGGTATGTGCCATCAGAGCCAATACTGCTTCCTCTTATGTGCTTCCAAACTTGTCGGAATGAATGATTTGTCCATTCTTCTTACCTTCTGCTTTTCTTCCAGAGCTAGTACCTTTATGGAGTCCAGAGGCAAACTTGTTGTGAGCCATCATAGCTGTTTCTGCCTCTTCATCATCAGATGATTCCTCTTCTGAGTCAGATGCATCCCAAGCTGCCATCAGACACTTCTTCTTGAATTTGGAACCTTTCTTGTGATGCTTTCCTTTCTCCATGTTTGGACATTCTGTCATAGATGCTTTTTGATGTTTCCTTGTTGGTGCATTTGTCAAATTCTTTGAATGTGATAGCATTGATCATGATGGTTCTGGACTTGTGATGCAACTTGTATAACTTCTTCTGGTTGGGATTCATATCTTCTACATCCAGTTCTTGACCAGTTTCATCTCCTGGTGTAGTGGGTGCAGTATAGCCTTTGACTACCAAGGTCTAGAGATCAGGATCTAGGGAGATGAAGAAGCTTCTCATTCTGCCCTTCCAGTATTCAAAGTGATCTCCATCACACAGTGGTGGCCTGTTGATGTTGCCTCCAAATTCTTCTTTGGATTCTGACATGTTGAACCCCTTTGGATCTTTCCTCAAACACTGTTAGGTGCTCAGCCTTGAGACCGAGCTCTGATGCCAAATGAAGGTGCAAACACGAGAAGGGGAGTTGAATTGTGTTTGTAATACTTGAATTCTTTTTGTTTTTTATGATTATTTAGAATCTGATATATAAACAAACAGAATTAGCAGCGGATAAAGTAAAATAATAATCAACACAAAGATTTATCCAGGTTCACCATTAACTAGGCTACATCTAGTCCCTTCACCTTGAAGGATTTTTCCACTAATTCAAAACCTTTGAATTACAACAACACTACTGACCCTCCAAGTCAGTCTTCCCAAATAGTCTAACAATCCTAGACTTTTGAGAAACACAACACCTTGACTTCACAAGTCAAGTCTTCTCCTACCAATCTGACAACCCCAGATTGCAAAAGGGATTTCAACAGCTTGAATCTAATTGCTAAGTCACCTGCTACTTCTTCTGACTCTTCAGATTGTAGACTCTACTTCAACAATATAGATTTGACACAAGAGAACGGAAAACAAGAGTACTTGCTTCAGGAAAGCTGATACTCACAATTAACCTCACTAAAAACTCGAGTATTTGCTTTTGGAAGTTTATGACTCTTTTATTGATTTTCGATGCTAAGTCTTCTGCCTTGAGCCTCCTTTTATAGATGAAAATTAGGGTTTCTTCCATGATCAAATTCGAGTTGTATCTGTCTAATTCTCTTGCAAAAATAACTTGGCCAATCCTGTTTTACTAAAAATCGTATCTTTTTAGCTTCATATTGCTTTTGAAAGTTCTGTTGACCAATCTTGTTTCTTTTAATTTCAAACCATATCTTTTTAAGCTTCAGATTGCATTCAAATTTCTTCAAGTCTTCAGTGAATTTTTTAATCAAATCTCCTTAATACTTTGATCAAATTTCTATCAAAATTTAATCAAGTCTTCTTCGAATTTTAATCATGTTATCACTGATTTTCATCATGATTAAAATTTGGACCGTATGATCTGATCTGCCCCAATTATGTGATCCTCTGATCTTGGCCAACACTGGACCATATGATCTGATCTTCTGATCTCGGCCAACAATGGACCATATGATCTGATCTTATGATCTCGGCCAACACTGGGCCATGATACTTAAATCAGGACCATTAATATGAACATTTTCCCTCTGATCTGGACCAAGTCTGGACTGAGTCTGGATTGAATCTGAATTAAATCTGGACTTATGATATTTTAATCTGGACATATATCTTCTGATCTGGATCAAGTCTGGATTAAATCTGGACAACCATTTCTTCTGATCTGGACTGAGTTTTATGTTTTGGACCATGCTATCTTGTGATCTGGACCAAGTCATTTGTTCTGGACGAGTTATCTTCTACTCTGGACCAAGTCTGGATTAAGTCTAGACTGATTCTTACATTCACGACCAAGCTATCTTCTGGTCAGGATTGAGTCTGGACCAAGTCTGACTTATGTTTCCTTCTGGTCTGGAACAAGTCTCCCTCTGACAGGCTTCCTTTTGGTCTGGACCAGGTCTCCTTCTGGACTCTGCTTCCTTCTGATGTGGGCCAAGAAAGATATCCTCTAATGATGTTACTTGTCCTTTGATATTTTGCCTTTGATGACATCCTCTGATATCCTCCAGAGGTGTATCCTCTTGTGCCTTTAGGATGCATCCTCTGGTACCCTCTGGATGCATTATCTGGCCTAACCTTCTGGTGACATTTCTATCCTCTGGTTGCTTCCTCTGGATGTATCCTCTGGTGGTGTCATCCTCTGATTTTACACAGCTTCTGATTTATTCTTCTAAGTCGAAATACTATTTACATAAAATACTTTTGTTAACATCAAAATTCTAAGTATAGAACCAACTTGGTTCCAACAATCTCTCCCGTTTTGATGATGATAAAACCTTGTATTTTTTATAAATAAACACACGCCTTTGGCTAATTTGAACGCAACACCGCACTAAATATGAACGCACGCCTTTGGCTAATTTGATTCGATGGAGAGATAAACTAGATTAAACCTCAAAAACATGAAAGAAAAATTAAATATGTGTAGAAATCACTTATTTAGATAAAAAAAAAATAAAATAAAAAGATCAAGATAGGTGATGTTAGAGTAAAAATTAGTATTGAATCATCCGTCTTTAATGAAAAATGAATAATCGATCAAATAGAAGGGACGAGAGCAGCAAGAGGCAGACCTAATTTCATGTTATGGTTAATTATTAATTATTGAATATATGAAACGTTAGTTTATTTTTGTTTTATTCTTTGGAACTCAAGTAATACATTCCGGTCATAGATGCGATTTTCTATTCTAATCTTAAAAAAATTAAGTTTATAATAAAAATAAATACAATTTTAATAATTAAAAGAAAAAGATAAAATTTTATTGTCGTCTATTAATTAGAGGTGGCAAAATGAATAGATTGGATATGGATGGATAAATAAAAATTCATTAATACATTAACAATTCACTAAAAAGTTTGAAAAAAAAATCCAATCCAATATATCCATTTAAAATAAAAACCATGTGATTCATCCATGGATGGATATCCATCTAATTATATTTTTTGAGCATTTTAATAAACTAATTTTAATATTTGTTTTTTTTTAAGAAATTATAATATTTTCTTTTATTTCTAAAAACAATATTATTTATTATTATTATAAAGACAAAATACCTCATACGGTCCCTTAACTTGATTTCAGGTAATAATTTAGTCTTTTATTTTTTTATTTGATCCTTTATTTAATTTTATGAAACGACTTGATCCTTTATATTTTAAAATATCAACAATATTATGAAACGATTAGTCTTTTATTTTTTTATTTGATCCTTTATTTAATTTTATGAAACGACTTGATCCTTTATATTTTAAAATATCAACAATATTATCATTTTTACTACAGAAATTCAAAAAATTCATCATTATCTTCAAACAAAACTCAGAAAATTAGTAATCATCTTCAACAAAATCTATATTTTCATCAAACTCATAACTTAAATCTTCAAATAAACTCATATTTTCATCTCCAACAACATCAAATTCATCAAATAAAGAACTCACATTTTAAGATTTAGGTTAGAGATTTGATTTAGAGACGAATATAAAAAAAGAAGAAAAAGAAGAAGAATATATTGTCTTAGTGATTTGGAGTTCAAATCTTAAAGTTTGAGTTATTTATTTGATGGATTTGATATTGCTAGAGATGTGACTTTATTTGAATATTTAAGTTATGAATTTGATGAATATATGAATTTTTTTTTTTGAATTGATAATGAATTTTCTAGATTTTATTTGAAAATGATAGTAAATTTTCTCAGTTTCAGTAAAAAAATGATAATATCATTGACATTTTAAAAACATAAAAGATCATATTGTTATTTAAAATTAAATAAAGGATCAAAACGAGAAGAAAAAAAAACAGATAGAATTATTACCTGAAATTAAATTAACGGACTATGTCAAGTATTTTCCCTATTATGAAGTACTATATTTTCTTTTAATGGAAAGGTTCTAGTTTTTCTTTTTATTTTAAAAAATTCTATTTGATATTAATTTGAAAATGGTTTTGTATTATTTTAAAAATTACTATATTAGTAATTTCTAAAACTAATCTTATTTATCATATAAAAAAACTGCATTTTCTTACAGAAAAATACTGTTTTATTATATTAATTTAAAAAAATATGTTTTGAATATTATTTTGAAAATATTTTTATTTATTATTTTCAAAATCAGTTTGTTTTTATTAAAAAAACACAATATTTTTGTGTTGCAAAAGAAAAACCAGAATGGAGCTATGACGATCCATAGTGATCGGCGGCGGAGATCAGGCAAGTATTTTGGCGGTCAGCAGCCAGCCACTTCCAACTACCACCAATATTATGTATTAAGTATTTAAATGAATAATAAACAAATAAATATTTTTATTTTTTATTTAACAATTAGATTAGTTACTTTTAAATTAATAAAATAACTGCTTTTTAAAATAGTAAAAAACATTCAGTTTATTACCAAAAATGGAAGTAAAAAAAATTCAGTGTTTTAAAATAATAAATAAATTTATTTTCAGAAATTGTTTATTTTTTAAATATAAAAAACAGGTTATTTTAAATTATACATAAAAAAACTGGTTGGTTTAAAATTATATAAAAAACACCATTTTAAAAAAAAAGTTAAACTGTTTTCTAATTTGTAAATATTATTTTTTAGAACAATTATAATAACATTCTTAAAGCTGTCTATATTATAAATTTATAATAAATAAATATAAATATAATCTATTTGATGTAAATAAAAATAAAATTGTAATCCATTGAATTTAAAATAAATAAAATTAGGAGGGATTGAATTCATCTATATCATTAAATGAATGGATGAAATCCAATCCACTAACTAATTTTTTATTTTGTGGATGGATTGAATGGTCACCCCTTACTAATAACACTTTTTTAAACATACCGATAGAAAATAATTAATTTATGAGACACCTAATTTAACTAAAAACATGGATCAAATACTAAGAATTGGAGAATCTAAGTTCTTATTCATGTGGAAAAAAAATACTAAATATTAACTAATTACTAACTTTGTCTTTCTTAAAAGAAAAATAACATGAGACTAAATCAAAAGAAACGTAACATTGCTACTTTTTTATAGTCAAAATGTAACATTACTATCTATGAAGTTCGCGATACATAGTATGAATGCAATATGATACAAATATGTAGATATAGAAAATTCTTAAAATTTAATATATGATGCAATTAGTTGGTTAGATATGTCAACAAATTTTTAAAAAAAATGACAAATTTATATACATATAAAATATTAATTATAAAGAAAGAGACATTGAATATATATAACTATAGTGATTACAATTTAAAAAATAAAAAACTTGGGATCTAAACACAAATCGTAGAGTTTCTGTCTAAATCATAATATACTTTAACCTATGTGTTAAGATATATGAACAAAAACATCATTGAAAAATGTAAAAACTAAAATAAAAACTAGTTTAAAATATATCTTATAACTTTTATTCTAATAAGTCAAAAAAGAACTATAAAAGGTAACAGTATTAAGTTTTATACACCTATATACCATCCACTCTCATATGTATCAAATAAAATTTTTAAATTTTTAAAGCAAAAATAAAAAAATTAATGCCATTACTCATATGTATCCGAACATATATATCCTAAAAGTACCAATAATTGATATGTATCCTATACTGATATTTCATTGATATCTATTTTACGTAATTCAAATGATTTGACTCACATTAATTAACAATGAAAAAAATATTATATACAGCGGTAATTCATATATCAATGAATCAAAGTAGTGACCCACATATTCCTCTTGAATTCAAGCACATTAAATATTAATTTCTCATAAATGAAATCAAAATGTCCAAATCTAATGTGATTGATTACAAAATATTTACTGTCATTTCCCAAAATTATAAACGTGAAGCGCTCTCGGATCTTTTTCAGCACAAATAAAAATTAATCACCTTTTAATTCAGATTTTACCAAGAAACTTCTCGCTTTTTCATCAGTAACATCAGTGTATTGTTAAAATAAAGAACAATTATGATATGATAAAGAGAAAAATCACACTAATATTTAAATTAAATCATAAGAGATCATTAAAAAAAAACCTGTCTATAACTTCTGTTTTGAAGATTAATGTGAGTCCCTTAGAAGCAAGATAATCACAGAAACTTTGAAGGTTTTTCTCTTGGCAGAATTTGCAAACATGTTTAAGGAAATCGTTGAACTCTTTCAGTTCCTTCACAAGAAAAGTTTGTGAACTCAACATGTAACTATGAATCTCTCAATACATGAATCTCAATACAAACAAGACGTATAGGAAGATTAAAGAAACAAGTCAATACAACATGTAACTACGATTACATATGAAAAATAATAATTTTTTACATTTTAGAGATTTTCTAAAAAAAAAATTATATTTGTTTACTTTAATGAAAATCACTTTGAAAACATCATCTCCCAAAAATGATTTTTAAAAGAAACTACTGAAAAGTCAAAACAACTTTTTATTTAAAGTCGTTTTTAGATTTTTTGTTCCGAATCTCATTTTCTTAAAAATTTGTAACCAACCAATCAAATCTCTTACAAATGATATTTTTTTCTAATTGATTTTTTCTTAAAAAAGACTATAACTAGGGAAGTTTTAACGTGTTTTTTTTTTTTACATGCTAGAGGAATGTAGATGGATTACCTGTTCAAGGATGCACCCCTTGTGCAACGCAACTAAACATTCCAATGGTTTGTTATAATTATCACCTTCATGAGAGTCCTCTACTAGATCAAATATTTTATTTTTCATATCCTTGATTACTTTTAGAATCCAATCAGGATTCTCTTGGCGGGAAAAAATGGCTTCAAAATATTAATTATAATATAGATTTATAAATACTATATATCATATGTATGTACAGTCTTTGAAATTGAAGTAGTAATTTGACTTTACAAGGAATGGAATTTTGAATTGTAAAGTTGCCTATTTAAAATTCATTGTTTAAAACTTAAGAAAATTACTCAAAATTAATCTTGGTTGAGGGAACAAAAAACGAAAAACGTTCTTGGTTCTAGAAACAGAAAATGGAGAACGTTTTTTGTTCTGGAAACAGAAAACGGATAACATTCTTGGTTTAGATAAAAACAGAAATTGATTTGTCTATTTAATTTCAAATAAATGAAAGACTGAAAATAAAAAGCGATAGGGAAGAGATATCACACAACGATATAACCTGGTTCACCCAACCCGGACTACGTCTAATCTTCACAACCGTGAGATTTTGCACTAAGTGTTCAAAACGAAGAACCTTCTTGGTTTTACAGCACCTAGCTCAGATCAATATTGATCTGTCACAAACTTCAATCTTTTCAATCCAGAAAGGAATTCAATCAGGTCACCTATCAATCTTTAATAGGATTTTTACACTTCACCTTTTAACCTTAAAAGAGTTTTCTAAACAAAATACCCAAGCTATAAACAACTCTTATAGTCTTGAGTTTACACAATAATGATTTAAAGTGTTTGGCAGAATCTGTTTAATCTCAAATCCTGTTTAAGGTTTAGATTATTAAAAAGAGATTTCAGTAAGCTAATAACAATGAATTCGTGAATGAATGTTACTGATTTCTTGTGAAACTTTCAAGTATGAATGTGAGTGATTGATGATTTTTCTTTGCACTTGAATGTTGTTATTTTCATTAAGCTCTGGAGTTCCTTTTATAGATATTTGAGTAGGTCCATGACAGTTTAATATGACAGTTGGAGAGGTTTCCTTGGTCAAGGGTTAAATTAAAATAATCAATCTTAAAAGTAAGACTTTTGACTGAAGCTTTCACCTTTTTGACTTCAAGACTTTCTGGTCTTATGTATTCTCTGTCATCTGATTTGTACAGTGTTTGAGGGCCTCTTTATCACGAAAATATGTGTCTTAAAGTCATGTTGAAGTTTTAGTTTCAAGAACGTTCTTTGTCTATACATCATAAGCTGGATAATGTTCTTAAGTTGTATCACAGAAGCTGGAGAATGTTCTTGAGTTGTATCACAGAAGCTGGAGAATGATTGATCTTGACTGATTATGTCATTTTGTCTTGATTCAAATATTTACTTCTTTGATCTTTTGGAGTAATTCTTTTGCTAATATCAGAGTTGTACATTCCTGGTATATGTAATGGTAATCCATTCGAAATATGCAGGATCTTTCCTTGCATTAAAAGATGACTTGAACTTTCTTGATGAAGTGAAAAACGTGAAAAACATTCTTGATTTTCCAAAAAAAAAAATTTCCAGAACGTTCTTGGTTTCTGGCAGTTCATTTTTAATTTTTTCTTTAAACTGATTTTGTTTGTTTTTACTTAGTACCTATCTTAGATTATCACACATAATTTAGAATCATAATTAAAGTCTTTAATTAATATTTATTTATTTATATCAAAACAATTAATTGAGATTTTGTTTTAACTAAAATTACTATCCACAATTGTAGATATATTGTATTACTCTTTTTTTTTTTCAACGGAATTCATTAATAAAGACCCCTGAGCCCAGTCCAAATCAGTACACAGAAAATATATTGGAGGAGTCTAATTTATACACACTCATAAAGATAGAAAGATAAAATTAGAATGACACTGGGGCAATAGATACTATCATTTGTCCCCCACAAAATTAACCCTGTAAAAATTATCAAAAACTAGAAGAAAATACTCCAACCGCACTATAATAGACCGTAAAGATTTGCACCAAACACTCGAGAATGAAAAAAAAAAATGCTTGCAAAATAATTTGTCCTTTTATATATATATATATAAACTCTTGAGATTTATTTAGTCTCTTTGGATCAAACTTCTTTTAAATTTTTAAGTGTATTAATTATTATTTTATTAAAATATTATTAATTAGGTAAAAATACGTTTTTTTAAGTTTAATTTAATTTTTCAGTTACATTCTTTAAATTTATTTTATTTTGATTTGGTCATTTAAGTTACATTCTTTTTGCATTGTTAGTCCTTTATTTCCATTTCAACATCAACTAGTTCAATTGAAAGCTTATGATAATTTGAAACTATCAAATGTTGCAACAATATGTCTTTCATATTAAACCTTTATAAAAAATTTATCAAATCTTATAGAATGATATATATATATATATATATATATATATATATATATATATATATATATATATATATGTTCTTTACAACAATTTAAACCCACAGTATAGTCTTAAAAACAAGGTAGTAAAGATTTGTCCACATAATAAATGTTTTTAACTTTCTTCACAAGTAAAGTAACTTAGGAAGTCAATTTGTTGTTATGTTTTAATTAGATCTTAATGTTTCACTACAATAGTTCAAAAAACAATTCAAACTTCAAGGATTGCACGAGTAATTTAAAAAATCTTAAAGGTTGATGGTGCAAACAAATGTAACTTAAAGAACTAAATCGAGAAAAAATAAAGTTAAACAACCTAAACGAAAATTAAGTTAAACTTAAAAGACTAAAGATGTATTTTTGTCTATTAATTATTGTACATCTTATTGCAATGAACAACGCATACTATAATGGAAAGATGAATTGATTCTTTCGGTTAAAGGTACACTTGAAAATATTTCACCCAAAATAAGGAACATTGAAAAAAACAAAATAAGTTTTTGACAAATTTAATTATATGCTATCATATGTTTAATTCACGTAATTTCATGACGATGGAGTCTAAGATTGAACTCAACTGATAAAATATCGATATTCATAGGTTGGATACTATGTCCCGAATTCAACTCAAAATTTAACATTTGTGTGCGAGTCTCTTTACCATTTTTTTATAAACAAAAGAAAAATAATGACGGAGTCGATTGAACTTTATGTTGTGTTCCATTGATTGACAAAATTAAAACCATTAGGATCCATTAATGAAATCACTATGCTTATGGCATCATCACCCACCCAACCATTGATTATGTCCAATGTTGTTTATGTTTAATAATGTAGTGTTGTTTTTGAAAATAATGCATTCTTGGTTGTATTTTCTTATGTAATTTGTTTATTTTGTTTTTGAGTATATATGTAATGTGTTAAATTGTGACTATGATAATCATGTTTGATAGCCAAAATTTCTTGCAAATTAATATTTTAAAAGTGTTAATAACACACTTTTTAACACATTATTTTATTAGTTAAAATTCATATAAGAACTAAGAAATTTATGTAGACTCCGTCTAATTTAGTGGATCCTATATAAAATTCAACATATATAAAAATGAATGTATTAAAAATGTATCTGTAAAACATTTTTGCTATCATTTTTTATAATGTTTTGCCATCATTTGGCAAGTCATATATATAGCTCATTGGATTAGACATCGATCGCAAGTGAGGTGGTTCTAATTCTTCAGCACCACATGTTCGACAACAATCCTACACCATAATAAGACCAACCAAACATCGATGAAGAGCAAGAACAAAACTGTATGCGAAGACGCCACCAACTTTCTCCACATAATAAAAAAACCTCCTCAATGCAAAACTTGAGCACCCGGAGACAACTAAGTATTTGGATTGATGATTTGATATTATAAGTACATGCACGATCCAACAAAGATAATTATAATCTTAATATTTAATTTGTCTAACTTAATTTTTTTTTCAATTTAGATGAACTCAAATATGTAGTAGGACTTTTAGTGATTTTGATAGAGAATATTTTTCCATTTTTTTGGGTACCTTTTTATAAGATTTTTTTTTCAACTGTATTAATTATGTTTTTACTAACTTAGCTTTAATTATGTTACATTTTTTCTGCAATTTGTAATAAATACTACAATAAAATTATAAATTAATTTTCTCTCTTCAAAGATAAATTCATAAAATAATTTAAATTACTAATAAATTTAATACTACAACTAACTTTATCGATTCTCATAATTTTATCAATGGAATTTTATATATAAGGATAGCGGTAATAATATTTTATGTTACTCCCTCGTTCCCAAAATAATTATTACATTTAACAATTTTATATAAATTAAAAAAATATGATAAATGAAAGAGAGAGAAAATAATTTTACCAAACTATCATCATAAACTATTGATTTAATCCAATTATTATAAATGCAAAGTGAAGCAATAATAAATCAAAATTGATGTTTACAATATTAATTGGAAGATAGAATTGATAAAAAAAAAATTAAGTTGCTGCATTGTAAACCAAAGAAAATAATTATTTTAAGACAATTTTATTTTGTAAATACAACAATTATTATGAGACAAAAAGTATATTAACTTTTTTAATAAATTATTTTTTTTAACAATTTTTTCTACTTAACTGGCGATTAATAATTCTTACTAATTATTGATTATCTTAGTATATTTTTTAGTAAAAATTAATTACTTTTTCTCAGACCCCTTCTTAATAAGGAAGCCCCATCCTTTTCACAGACCCCTTCTTAACAAATAAAAAAGAAAATTTCATCAATGACCCTCTACAAAAATCTATTCAGAAATTGCTGATTGGAAAAATGATTTGTGAATGCATGAAAAGTTAAATATTTTGATATATAATTTGAAAAGCGGAGTATTTTAGAATCTTTTTTAATGGATATTTTAAAAGAGTTAAAGAAGTACTATATAAAATAAATATGATTTGGACACAATTACTGTTGTACCCTGTATCACAGTGACATTTTATCCTTTACCATCCCTAATTAAACACTATTGACAAAAGTTTAAATTAATTATTTTAAGATACCATAACCAAATTTTATAGGCCACCCTTTTTTAACACAATATACTTGAATAAAGTTGAGAAAAATGCTCGGATAACATCCAATCTAATGTATAATATGTAAAGTCAAAGCTCAGTTTCAAAATGGTTTCTCACTAGAAACACATTTCTTAGTTTCACTTCATGGGAAAATACGGTACCACGTTCAGAATTCTAGGACCATTTCAAACATTCTCAATCCCATTCTTGCAAGAACAAAATAATTTCTATGTAAAAGCTTCAGTCTTTCCTTAAGTCCATGTATTCACGACGAATGCCACTAGCATTTAGGATGACAATTTCAAGGTTATCTCCCTAAAAGAACATAAATCCACAGTAAGTCAAAAGTTGATCATAATATCAAATGACAATAAGGTACGTAAAATACATTCGAGTAAAACAACATTTCAGTCCATAAAATTGTAAGGATTGATCAATTTAGTCCCTCAAATTTAAGAAATAACAATTTATTCCTTTAAATTGAACAATGTCAATCAATATATTCCTGTTTTCAAATTTATCAGCACAATTTTAAAGGTTTTATCTCTGTCTTGGTGCAAAGAAATATTTTGTTGGTACACCTTTGTTTGACGTTCCTTAATTTAAGCCACTAATTTTCTATTTCGTCAATTTGAGGGACCAAATTGCTAGGCTCTTACAATTTTCGACGAACAAAATGGTGATTTACTTAAAAAACTTACCGTGTATATATCTCTCTCTGTTGCAGATGCAAAAACAGTTTTGACCAAATCTACTGCTTCTGTTTCAGATAGTGGAGTAACAGCATCCTGCAATAAATCGTGTTTAAGTATGGCAGATATTATAGACTTTGTGGCCTATGGTGACTCGCGAAGAATCTACCATGCCATAACACCATGGCGGCAATTTGCCAAAACAGGTAGTAATCAAACAAAATTGGAAGAGTCAAATATTTCAAGCAAAGCACTAATTAAAGAATGGTTTAAACATGTTTTTTATCACTGCACATATACCACTTTTTGGTTTTAATCCTTGTAAATGCTTTTGTTTGTTATTTTATCCTTTGCAAATATACAACTTTTTACTTCTTATTTTCATTGTTTTGATTTAGTCTCTGCAAAATTTGTTCGTATTGGAATTAGTTCCTAGTCCTTATGTAGCCTGTATTGGAGGGACTAAAATCAAACAATTTTTACAAATTACAGAGACTAATTCCAAAATAAACATATTTTACAGAGACTAAAACAAAACAGTATGGACCAAAAGCAAAAAATGACATATGTGCAACAATAAAAAAACAAAATCAAATGTGACCGGAACTAAAACCAAAAAGTAGTATCTTTGCACAGACTAAAAACATTTAAACCTTTAAGAAACATCACCTTGGCAGGTAAGAGAAGAGGACTGGGGGACTTGAGTTGGTTATCAAGAAAAGGCATAATGAGTGTGGATCCAGAACCCTGAGAGCTATATCCCACCCTCTCGTAGGAACCAACAGCATCATATGTGAAGACACATCCCTTTCCTATTTCAGGTTGAAGGAGCAGTGAGCAAATACAAGTTGGGACTTTCATAAAAATAGAAAGCTAGAAATAGTGCATGCACCTTCACTGTCGAGACCACCCAAGACATTAAAAGCGTAGTAAGGAAAGAAGCGTTTGTAATAAAGTGTGTTTGAAAGCAACTGAGCCATAGCAGGGCAACTCATTTGCTTGTTGTGTTGATGCTGATATGTCTGCATGAATCAAAAGATGATATGATGTCAGTTCTAGCAGAAGCTTCCATTTTTTGTGATGGTAAAGTAAAAACAAGAGAGCCACATAATGTACAAAACAATTTATGAATCCAACACCACAGTTTCCTCTGATTTATAACCATCTAATATGATAAGGTTATATACATTGCTAAAAGACTAGAAACTTCAATCCAGCATATCATCCTAATTGTTGAAAAATATGTTAGGATCTTTATATTTATTGTATAAGATTATTATATAGGCATGACCTATTGTATCATATTATGTAAATAGGAATAATATCTCCTATATTTATTTTGTAATTATTACCTTGAGCCTGTATAAAACCAACTCCAATGTGTAGTTGAAACACATGGTTTCACAATATTATGCTTCTATATTCTCTCACTCAACACTAATAAAAACATTTTATATTCAATAATTCATGGATCTTAAAAATGCACATGAACTAATTCAGATAGTCATTATATTGCAAAGTAATTTTTCAAAGAGAAAATAGGTAATGCAGTATAAACAAGTTTTACACTAACGTCCAATAACATTGAAGGATGTGGTGGTTATTTTAAAAAAAAACGGTTATAAAATATGTTTATATGGCAAGATGAAGGGTTGTGATTGGATGACGGTGTAAAACTATTTTACATTGTGAGTGCATAACCATTATGCTCTTTTTCAAAAAACAATGAAAACACTAATAGGTTCCAAGAAATGAGTAAACACAAAGCAATAAAATATTGTATCAGAAAGGATGTACCAATTGATATGTAGGAAATGAGTAAGATGGAGCACTGAAGATACTATCACCGTATCAAGGTAAATAACAGGTCCTGGGTACTGAAACACAACTGACTGTAAATCCAACCTTCCTCTAAATCCCTCTCCCCCATCATATATATCCCCTTAAGCTGAATTACACACCCTACTGCCAACTCAGCAGTTAGTTACATAGTGGAAACAGTTCCATTCTCTCTCTGAGCTATAGTTCAATGTATGACACTTCCTCCGTATGTACACCTTAATTATTCTAAAGGTCATATTAGAGACCGAGGAAAGCCTGATAACTATGTCTCTTCTTTCTCCTCATGTACACCTTATACTCTAGATTTATCGTTCTATCGTTCTACATCGACTATGTTACAAAAAGAGAGGTTGAAAACAAATTGGAACTGAGCAAAGGCCTCTTCCTAATCCTAACTTAAACAAAATGGATTTTCAAGGAGCAACTATATAGTAATCAACAAAGTGAAGCTTCCAGAAACAAAAGATACCAAATTAAAGAAAGGAAGATAGAATATAGTTTCTTGCATGCTTAACCATCTTGAAAAAGTTTGCAATCTAAATAGTATTTTTCAGTTACAAGTGTTGAGATTCTTGAACTCACCAAATGCTTAGCAGACAAAACCTTCTGCAAAGCTTTTACATCAGCTTGAAAACCAGAAGAAGCCATCACACATTTCTCAGCTCTGTTACAAAAACAAAACACAACCCCCAAAATCTCAGTTGACATCCTTAAATAACATAAGCACACAATGAAAATAAGCGTCCGTAGTCTGGCACTACGATAATGGAGCAATCGAAGAGCCGCCAATACAACTCTAAAATTTGAGGTAATAAATTAATAATCAAAAGGCCGTTGGTTTTTAGAAAAATTTAAAAATGAAAAATAAAATAAAAAACTCAATTGTGTAGGATATGAAGTGTACAATTGGGAGATCTTGGAGTAATCACAAGTGAGGATGTTGTAACCTGTTGACATCCTCGTATCTGCCGCAATCACACAGTAATCCGCTCCAGCTATTGCAACACATGATCTATAAATAATGTTTAAATTGTTAGAAAATAATAATAATTGCAAAAATATTTAATCATACATATATATATATGTATATATATGTGTGTGTGTATAGAGAAAGAGAGAGAGTACCCTCCATTGTTGTCATATGGAGACCAATTAGCATGCTGTTTGGTCATCGTAAATGGGAATTTAGATCAGCGAGAATAGTGAAGAACTAGGCCGTGAACACTGAAAAGGAGCAAGATAAGATGTCTTACTGATAGAATCATTAATGTTCAGAATTCCCCTCAATTGCAACATAACCATTCAACTGTAACCATGAGGATTGGGAAAGATTGCAATGTGAATCATCATTAATCACAAAAATTGCCACTGATTAAAAGATATAAAAAGAGAAAAGGGTGCTGCAATATCATGCTAATATAACTCGTACAATATATAGTTATGTATGAACCCAAAAATAAAAATGAATACAGCACAAGTGAACTAGTAGAATTGATTACTACAAATGTATAATTAGAAAATGGAAGCGGTAGGAAAAAAGTGGAACACTTGACAGCTAAGTAATAGCAGAGATTAAGAGTACAAAAGAAAGATGCACTAAAGAATAAGAGTAAAATTCTCCGTTATTAGAAAAAGGTTCAAAACAAATTACATACATTGTTTCAAAACATAAGAAGGCTTCGTGACAATAAAGCGCAGCGCACTAAAGAAAATGTGATCAAAACATATACATCTCCATCTCAAGCAACCTTGACGTTTACAACAAATTATGCACAAAGAATTTCTACACAGTCCAAATGACATTGTAATTAAACTATCCACCACACCAACCAAACTGATGTACATTTTGTAAAACTGATAACAAAACTAAGCCTATGATAAAATTAATTTGATGAATTGAGCTAGGTCAGAATATCTGAAGCAAAGAGTAATGACCTGCCGGTAGACCTTTAGCATAGTGGTGAGTGACCCTCACAAGGTACTTCTCCTATGTTCATTAGTTTATTAGTTCAAATGTTTTCACCTATATTATATATCGCATGACATTTTAGACTAAACTGTAGCCCGGAAGTTTAAAGGCATTTCTTTTATCTATCATTTCCCTTAACCTCTCAACATCCTTGAATCTCCCAACACTAGCAAATATATTGGACATAAGGACATAATCACCACCATGTCCCCTCTCCATCTCCAGTATCTTCTTGGTCACCCTTTGACCAATTTCAACATTGTTATGAACACTACAAGCGCCAAGAAGCGTCCTCCAAATAACATCATTTGCAACCTCATAGGGAACCTGCATAGCAACCTTCTCAGCTTCTTCTAACCTCCCTGCTCTCCCAAGCATATCTATCACACAACCATAGTGCTTGACATCCGGCACAAGTCCATAATCATTCACCATTTTACCAAAAAACTCGAGCCCCTCCTCAACCAATCCACCGTGACTACAAGCACTCAAAACACTGAGAAACGCTATGTGGTTCGGCCGCACGCCAGCCTTCTCCATTCTTTCGAAATTCTCCACAGCCTCCCTCACCATCCCAAACATAGCAAAACCAGATATAACCGAATTCCACGACACCAAATTCTTCCTCCAATCAGGCATCTCCCAAAAGAATCTACTTGCACTCTCTATACATCCACACTTAGCATACAAATCAATCAACGCATTCACAATCCGTATATCAACAGCATTGAACCCTCTCTTCTCTACATAGCCATGAACAGACTGACACATCTTGATATACCCAAGATTGGCAATAGCAGGAAAAATGGCCAAAAGGGTAACATCATTAGGCTCTATACCATCAACCTCAACCATTTTTCTAAACAAAGCCAAAGCTTTCAAAGGCTGATTCATTCGGGTATATCCATCAATTACAAGTGTCCACGACACCACACTCCGAACCAACATCCGATCAAATACCAAGCGAGCGATTTCAAGCTGACCCCATTTAATCAAACCATTGATAAAAACATTCCAAGAGACAATATTTCTTTGTGGCATTTCACCAAACACCTGGGCTGCTGAAACCAAAAGTCCCCAAGTTGAGTACATTCGAAGCAACCCAGTTTGAACATAAACATGGGAGTGAAAAGCAAGCTTGAAAACAACTGCATGGAGGTGAAAGCCAAAACGAGTTGATTGAGAATTAGCACAAGCATGGGAGAGAAAAGTGAAGGTAAATGAATCAAGAGAAAGAGAGTGTGTGAGAGAGTTGAGAGTGTAAACAAAGAATTGAAGGGATTGATAAGTGAAAGAGGAGAGAGAGTAAGAACGAATGAGGTTATTGAAGAGTAGAAAAGAAGTGGGGTTATTGTGAAGAGGGTAATGGTGGAAGAGTGAAGAAGTGATGATTTGAGAGTGAAGTAGTTGAAGAGATTTGTAGTGAAAAGGGTTATTAAGGAGAAGAGAGAGAAAGTGTTGTGGATGCTTAGGTTTTGGATTTTGAATATAATAATCGCGGAAGGTTTCATGAGAAATTATGGTGGTGGTGGTTAAGGTTATGGCTTCTGCAACACAAGGTGAAACACTCCTCCTCAATTTCAACACTGACATGCTTAATAATAACAAAAAAACAATTATATATGCCTTTTTTTTGTGTCAAAAAATTGAGTTGAAAACAAGATTCGAAACAATGCAAGAACAGAGAAATAATTAGAATTTTAGTGTAAGAGAAATTTAGAATTTGAGGAGAAAGACTCACAGAGGAGACGACGGTGAGTGTGATGTGAAGACGGTTGCCGGCGCGGTAACGATAATGTAAAAAGTGTATATATTAGCTTGAAACGAAATGAAATTGAAAAGAAACGAAATATATATATTTTATTAAACAAAACTTAATATTTATATAAAACTTTCATATAACAAAAATCACTATTGCTACCTGCACCTCCATTTTTGCTTCCCACACCCCCTAAGTCTTTTTAAAAACCAAAAACCCCAAAATACCTTCGGTCTTCTACCTCATTAAAATGTTGTGATTTTGGGTTTTTTAAAAACTGAATGACAAGTTTAGAACTGAATTCACATAAGGTTTATTATGGCAAGTAACTCCAAAATTTATTCCAATTAATTCCAAAATTTATTCCAATTAATTCTAATTAATTTCAATTCCAATTAATGCGGTAACTCTACTGATTTGGTACAAGGTAAACTTGAGTTCACGTATTTGTCACATAAATGGCTTGTTCGTGAACTGAGTCAAAAAAATTTCAAAAAAAAATGTATTTTACGTGAACTCAGTTCACATACGCACAATTGGGCAAAAAATTTAACTTACGTGAACTCAGTTCACGTACGCACAAATTGGGCAAAAAATTTAACTTATGTGCACTGAGTTCATGTGAACTCAGTTCACGTACGCACAAATTGAGCAAAAAAAATTAACTTACGTGAACTCAGTTCACGTACCCTTGCTTCATGTGAGTTCACGTGAACTCCATTGTTTACGCAAATTCAGTTGTTCACGTATGATTTCCAGATTTGAAAAAAGAAACTCAACCAAAATCAAAACTTTAAACGTATTTTCTTTGAACACTTTAACAACGATGACAATATGAGATTAATGGGTTGTAAGGTTTGAGTAAATGTTGTGAGTTTTGAATGATAATGAGTTATAGTGGGTGAGTTATGGATGATTTTTAGGTTTTGTGATTTTTGGGTTTAAAATGTGGAAGAAGGTGAAAAAGGGGATGAAGAAGGAAAAAGAAAGTGGTCTAATGAGGTAGAAGACAGAAGGGTATTTTAGAGTTTTTGGTTTTTAAAAAAACTTAGGAGGTGTGGGAAGCAAAAAACGGGGGTGCAGGTAGCAAAAGTGAACAAAAATATATGTATACAAAATTAAATAATTATTTTGATTTCTTAAATACGTGACGAGTTGCCACTAGAGTTTTGTTTTTGTCAAAATTAAATACATCGTTAAACTCTTTTTTTAATTAAAAAATTATTCTTTTGTTAATAATTATATAGATCAAATGGATTAACGAAAGACACATTTAAAGACTAAATTAACTAATAAAAGACATATTTAAAGATAAAAATAAACTAACAAAAACACATCTAACTATTTTTATGCAAAAAATGTTTAATAATATGCTAAATAGCACATGTGGTCCCTTAACTTAATTTCAGATAACGATTTGGTCCTTTATCTTCTTTTTTTCCCATTTTGGTCCTTTATGTTTTTAAATAATTTTAGCGTCACCCTTTAAGTGGGGTTCCGTTACAAAAAAAGTTAAAAAGTTACCCCTCCATTTCCTTTTCCCTGGGTTTTCTCTCACGTTTATGTTTCTTTTGTTTGGTTTAGGGTTACCTTTCTTCTCCCATTCACTTTCTCCCTTCATCTCTTTTCTTCTTTTCTCCTTTATTTGGACCTCATCAAACCCATCATTATTAGGAAATTCATCATCTGAGTCTCCAAAAATTACTTTATCAGCACTATCATCACTATCAGACCCAATATTGTATTCTGTTTGAGTTGGTTCAAGTGCATTTTGGGTTGGTTCATGCGCATCTTGGGCAGCTTCTTGATGGGCCTGTTTAGCTTTATCTATTTCAGCCTTATTCTGAACATTATCACCAAGTATGGGCTGAGATATTGGATGAATAAGATACATGTTCACTTTCCCATGAGCCTTGGCAAAAGTTACCATTTCCATAGCCCCAAAGTCATTTTCCAAATACTTTTTCTCACCGTACACCTCATACCATATACTAATAATTTCAGGATACCCCATTTGTTTAACCAAATCATAAATCTCAAAGTAACTCCACCTGTCAGCATCACATTTCCAATTTGACACTTCACCTTTGTACACTTCCATTGTGTCATCCAAAAAATACCCTCCATGGTTGATATCAACAAAAAACACATCCATTCTGCTTTTTATAAATTGAAAAGACAAAAAAACTCATTAATAGAAAACTATAATCACATGGTAGGGACCATAAAACTGGTCCCATAATCTTAGAAAAAGAGGAACGAATATTTAAGTGTGGACCACAAACCCTAGATCCCAATAAACAAAATATGCAGTAGTCAACTCATTCACAAATCAAACACATGCAAATAATAAATACCATATGGAACCCACTAAACCCTAAACCCTAAAAAAAGAGGGAATCACTAAATATCAGAATCAATAAAAAACATACCTTTCCTCTTCGTTCAATGTTGATTTCGATAGTGTTTTCTATGATTTCGTGCTTCGATTTTCCAGGGAGATGAGAAGGGAGAAGACGATGAAGGAAAGAGATGACACGGGAGAAGAGAAGAAAGGAGATGAAGGGAGAAAGTGAATGGGAGAAGAAAGGTAACCCTAAACCAAACAAAAGAAACATAAACGTGAGAGAAAACCCAGGGAAAAGGAAACGGAGGGATAACTTTTTAACTTTTTTTGTAACGGAACCCCACTTAAAGGGTAACGCTGAAATTATTTAAAAACATAAAAGACCAAAATGGGAAGAAAAAAAAAAAAGAAGATAAAGGACAAAATCGTTACCTGAAATTAAGTTAAGGGACCACGGGTGCTATTTAGCCTTAATAATAAACTAATCATAAAACCATAAAATATAATTGATTATATATAATTGAAATGAATTTATAAATTTGGGGACCGCGACACACATGTTGGACCCCTCTCCTTCCACCTCTATATGGAATAGGATATTTTAAAAAATAAAAAATAAAGATATTAATAAGTCAATAAAAAACATAATTTTTATATAATTTAATTAAAAAAGTTAAATTATTCAATTTACAATATAAAATCACAATAAAAATTTGAAAAGTCAAATTATGTTCGATTACAATAACAAATAAACTCAAATGTATAAATAATATATTATAATATATAATAAAATAATCAACTTCGTTCACAACAAAATAATAAAGGAAAGAGACTACTCATAAATACGATATGAGTACTAGTGCCACTGAAATATTTGATACAAGTATTTTATTATTTTAAAAGTACTCATACTTTGAAAAAAAAATTCTATATCCTGAGCACCTTGTCCCACTCCATCTACGGCAGCAAATCAGATCAATTGAATTTATAAAATTGGATGGTAATAGATTAATTAAAATAATTACTAATTTATAAAAATTCACTAAACATTAATAAAAAATATTCAATTCATCTATTAATTAAATATAAAACACAATTTAATCCATTTGTTATAATATTTTTAATAGATGGATATTCGTCTAATAAATTATATATGATAACTCTTAGAAATAAGAGTTATTAATCACATTTCTGCTATGATTTGTTTGTCTTTTGTAGTAATTATAATTAATATATTAGGTGTTTAGTATCAATATTCGTGTTTGAATAATTTTAGGTGTAGTTGCATTTAATTATTGTTTTAAAAAGAAATTATGTTAGATTTGTTACTTGTGTAGTTCAAATTTGAAGTTTCTATATTAGAGTGAAAATGTTATGGAAATGTTGCAGCATTAGGCGTTACATATCTAGTGCGCTACAAGTGAATGCAAAGATATGGGCCACATGGACATATATTTGGTCTCAAGAGTTGAGAAGTACCCTACAATAGTAAGACACATACTAAATTTTTGTAGATGGGGCAATATTTTTTTATTGGGCCAAAAGATGCTTTATCACAAAAAGACTATATATATATAGAGAGAGAGAGAGATGAGTTGTCTTGTAGCTTTCATATAAAAGTGAAACAATTTTTGAAGAGAGGGGAGAGACCATTTCTTACCTAAAAATTACAACCCTAGCCGTCATTCCTCATTTACATTTTCCATCCACCATTAAAAACATCATTGGAGCCACTTTAGGAAGGACTTGTGTTTGAGGAAAACAACTTGCATCCAAGATGAAGCAGAAGATGGTGTAGTTGTTGCCTAAGCTTGTGTTCCTTATTTGAATCTACATTTCTTTAATATTTTAAGTTGTAATGGTTGTTTTGATGTTTCACTCAATTTTCATGTTTGACGTAAAAATCATTATGGACTAAACTCGTTTTAGTTCAGGACTAATGAAATATTAATTGATGTTTATGGTTTACGTGTTATGTTGTACTTAGCTTTTTATTTATGCAACTTTTTTTATGTTATCTTTAAATTTGAACTTGATAAATTTAGGTTTATTGTGAGTCATTGATCTTGAAAAAGGAAAAAGATAGAATGGTCTGTGTAACATAGATTAAATAAGATGCTTGAACAAGTGGTTGATATTAAATAATTAGGAATAACATTTAAGTCTATAAAACAAAAGATGAGTTATAAACTGTAGCATGATTGGAATGGACATGAACTCAAAAATGACATTAATGCATTTGAAAATAATTATGACTGAATTGGAAAATTACTAAGGCCACTCTCTTCACAAATTCTACAACATTGCTATATCAATGTAATACCATAAAATGAAGTTAATATTGAGTTATATCCGTAACTTATTGCATAATCCGATTTCAAGTGTCTTGTATGCTCATATAAACTTGCAATTTTATATTCAATTTTATTTTAAATTATTATTCAATTTTTTTTATATAATAAACAAGTTCAATATGCTAGAAAAGTATTGAAATTATTTAACAAAAACATCTTGTTATTCTTTTTAAAAACTATTTTTTTATTATTTTTAAAATAAGTAATTTTATTTAAAAAAATAATTTCAATATTATAATGTATATTAATAATTTTGATAAAAGAATGAGGGTTGGATGGAGACGGCCACCGGCGGTGGCGATGTCCGATGTGTTGAATTTAATTTTATGGATTAACCTTACTCAATAATTAAAATATAAATTATTAATTATTATTATTATTATCACCTATTAAACTCTAATTAATAATAATGCACTTAATTATATTAATAAATTAATATTATTTATTTTGGGCTTTATTATATTTGAGTCGTTTTTCTAGCTACATGTTGAGAGGTTCCTACCCTCATACGGTGTCACATTAGGTTTTACACCCTCTTATTCTAACTTGATAGCTATGAACACACATCTAAATTAACCTTACTTAATCATATGTTTATATGTTTTGGTTTGTATCTATCCCTATTCTATCAAATTTCCTGACAATCGGTAGTAGAACCACATGAACCTCACAAACATTTTGGATGCCCTGTTGTAGCTTTAAAAGTTGGGTCTCTAATAAAAATAAACACACAAAATTTAAAAGATGAATGTTTGAAAATCAAAAGTGAAGGGGAGAAGGAGAGAGAAGCGCGTGAACAATGAAAGGAAAAAAATTAGGTACATTGTAAAAAAAAATTGGAGCCCCCAAAAATTGGAAGCCTTGTGCGGTTGGACTAGGAGTCCTTGCTCATAGTCGGCCATGCAGAGCCAAGATTGATTAGATGTTATGATTATTATTTTAGTTGATAGAATTTGTGTATACATTTAGAATATTGCTATTGTTAATCTATAAACCCTATTTTAATTGAATTAAAATTGGAATGAGAGAATATTTTGTTTTGGGGTGTATGTTCATTATTATCCTTTGACCATTAACATCCTCTATAAAATAAAAGGTTTATTTTATAAGATGGAAGATTTTTTGGGAAAGGATTAATTGCTTTTAGAGTTTAATAGATATGCATTGTCAATGTAAAATAATTTTACATTGACATTTAACCACAATCATTGATTGTACAATTATTTCATAAGACAATTAAAATAATATAGTGATATATTAAAATCAATGGTTCTTTCTAATTGGAAGTGTAAAATTATTTTATACTGACAATGCATAGTTCATTTTTTCTTGATTTTATGTCATATAATCATCTATTAATCTGTTATTTTTTTAAATTTATTTAAAAGGTTGGATATTGCTTAAGAGAATTGGATCCTATTTTGGATATATATGATTTCAATTAAAGGAATGATTTGAGATTTCACTATTACATTTTGATTTGATTTTTTTTTTAAATTGTTTGATTGTTTTTACTTCAATACCGTACGACTGATTGGCAATAAGAGGTTTTGGTCTTGTAAAGATGAACAACACAAGTAAATATGTTTTGCGATTTCTATTCGATTACCATTCAAAGATTAAACCCTGTCTTAGTTTCATGGTGATTTTAAGTGGTATTTAAGATTCAAAAGTGTTGTAGAATACTTCATCCGTTTTAAAATATAAACAAAAATTGGTCAAAGAAAATTGATGTAGTTGATTCAAAATTTTGACCAAATATATTAAAGTGATCCTTTTATAATACTTGTTTAGTTAGTTATCTTTGTACAGGCTTACTTCACTAACTACTCTTTCCCTTTTTTGTTAAGAGTTAGTTGGTTTGTTTTGACTAACACCACTTGTATATATACTTTGTACATTTTTCAATTAATGACATAGAGAAATTGTTTACTATTTTTCTTCTTGTAATATGGTATCAGAGTAGAGTAATATGTTCTGTATACCCCAACCTTGAAGATGCAAACACGAGAAGGGGGGGTTGAATTGTGTTTGTCAAACTTAATTACTTTTGCTGTTTTGTTAAATGTTGATTTGAATTATTCGATAAATAACTAATCAGATTCAGCAGCGGATAATAATAACATAGTAACACAACAATTTATACTGGTTCACTGTTAACTAGGCTACGTCCAGTCCCTTCCTCCAGAAGGCCTTTTCACTAATTCAAACTCCTTTGAATTACAACACCACTGACCCTTTAAGTCAGTCTTCCCAAACAACCTGACAACCCCAGACTTTTGAGGAACAACAACACCTTGACTATACCCGCCAAGTCTTCTCAAACAGCCTGACAACCCCAGACTTTTGAGGAACAACAACACCTTGACTATACCAGCCAAGTCTTCTCAAACAGTCTGACAACCCCAGACTTTTGAGAAACGATAACAACACCTTGACTCTACAAGTCAAGTCTTCTCCTACCAATCTGACAACCCCAGATTGAAGAAGGAATCTACACCACTATCGGGTTATATAATAAAGGTTTGAAACTTTGCAACGTTGCTTCTGGAAAGCTGTTTGCTGCACTTATTCATGCACACTTTTATTGCTTCTGGAAAGCTGATTGTTGCACTGTATTTTTCTCTCGAAAACACTTAGAAAATATTGCTCTTGTTCATTTGTGTTTCTCTCTTTTGAACTCTCAGATAACTTTGAATTGAAGCTTGAGTTCTTGTGTTTTTCAATACTTTATTCTTCAGCATTAAGCCTTTATTTATAGTTGAACTTTAGGGCTTCACTGATGCTTTACTTCAAGAGTGTATTTCGATTAATCTGTTTTGAGAATATTCTGGAGTAGTTTGCTCAGATTCTGTTTTGAGCCTTTTGCTCACTGATCTGTTTTGAGCATTTTGCTCCGCTTCTGTTTTGAGCATTTTTCTCAGATTCTGTTTTGAGCCTTTTTCTCCAATTCTGTTTTGAACATTTTTTCTCAGATTCTGTTTTGAACATTTTTCTCTGACAGATTCATCTGACGATATCCTCTGGTGACGTCATCCTCTGATTTCTGCTTCTGGTGATGTCATCAGAAGATGACATCATCTAGTGACGTCATCCTCTGATTTCTGCTTCTGGTGACGTCATCTTCTGATCTATTCTTCGGATGACATTTTTCATTCTTCTTCTAAGTCAAATATGTTATTTTCATAAAATACATTTGTTAACATCAAAACTTTAATCGCAAGAACCAACTTGGTTCCAACAAACCTTTCCTCAACATTTGATACTTTTTTCTTTTTGAACAAACACAATTTTCTCCATTCTTTCCCCAATCACCAACGTTGTCGACAGTTTCTGATACAAATAGTGTCACCTCCAGCGATTCCGCTATTCCTACGAAGACAAAAGAGCCAATCTTGATTCCTACCAATTTGTATTATCTCCATCCTAGAGAGAACTTAGGAATCGATCGATGAAATGTGCACTTCTCACCAAAAACAAGATCAAATTCATCAATGACACCCTTCCTCAACCTCCTGCTACTAACCCTCTTTTGAACGTGTAACGCCCCAGATTTTTTGATTCAAAATATTACTTAAAAAAATACTTTTAAAAAAGTTTACGATAATTTTTTTTTGGTAAGAATATCTAACATTTATGCTTTTAAATAATTAGTAACAATCACATTTATTTAATATTAGTAAAAATGTTTATTCAAGCTAAAATAAAGAAAAAAAATTATTCCTAACGGAAGGGAACCGACTTCCGTATTTCTAGAATTCGAGTGCATTTTAAAATTTGGTGACAAAAAATTTAAAAATAGACATAGAAATATTGACCCACCTTACGAAGAAGAACCAGATTTATGCTTGAATTGTAGAGTGTGAAAAAAGTTTCCAACTAATGAAAGAGAAACTAACTACATCCCCAGTGTTAGTGTTGCCACAACCAGAAGAGCCTTATGAAGTTTATTGTAAGGCCTCCTATCGAGGATTGGGTTGTGTACTGATGCAAAACAAACAAATAGTGACCTATGCTTCAAGGCAATTGAAGGTGCATGAAAAGAATTATCCCACTACGACTTGGAGTTAGCTGCAATTGTCTTCGCATTGAAAATTTGGAGATATTATCTATATGGGTGTAGTTTTGATGTATTTAGTGACCATAAGAGTTTGAAATACTTGTTTGATCAAAAGGAGCTTAACATTAGGTAGAGGAGATGGATGGAGTTTATTAAAGATTATGAGTTCGCATTGCATTACCATCCAGGGAAAGCGAACGTGGTGACTGATGCCCTAAGAAAGAAGCGCGTTCATCTCTCGTTTGTAACAATGAAGGGGTTGGAGTTGTTAGAGAAGTTATGTGACTTGGATCTTGATTTGGACTCTCCATTGGGGAAAGTGCATTGCATGATGATCATTATAGATAATGAACTAATGAATGAGATTAAAGTTCTCCAAGTTACAGACGTGTTGACTCAAGAGAAAAGGAAGTTGATCGAGGTCGGTAAGGCACCTGAATTCATTGTGGACCCAGATGATATTTTGAGATGTAATGGAAGTTTTTGTATACCCGACAATACTGAATTAAAGAGGACTATCTTAGATGAGGGCCACAAAAGCAAGCTGAGTATTCACCCTGGTACCACCAAAATGTATAAAGACCTTAAGCAGAAGTTTTGGTGGCCGGGAATGAAGAAACAAGTAGCAGAATATGTGGCTTCGTGTTTGACTTGTCAGAAAGCTAAGGTAGAACATAAAAAGCTAGGGGGACTATTAAGGCCATTAGACATACCAGTATGGAAATGGGATAGTATATCCATGGATTTTGTGGTAGTATTGCCTAAGACTCAACGAAAGTTGACTCCATTTGGGTGATTGTCGTCAGGTTGACCAAATCTGCCCATTTCATACTCGTGAGGACTAATTATGATGTGACTAAGCTTGCATAGATATACATTGCAGAGATTGTCAAACTACATGGGGTACCCTCTAGCATTATGTCAGATAGAGATCCGAAGTTCATTTCTCGTTTGTGGGGAGCATTACATGAGGCGTTGGGTACTAAGTTGAGATTGAGTTCGGCCTATCACCCTCAAACCGATGGACAAACAGAAAGAACTATTCCGACCTTGGAGGATTTACTGAGAGCGTGTGTGTTGGATGAGTGAGGAAGTTGGGATAATATATTGCCTCTCATTGAGTTCACCTACAACAACAGCTATCATGCAAGCATTGGGATGGCACCGTACGAGGCTCTGTATGGGCGTAAGTGCCAAACCCCCTGGTGTTGGTATCAGGATGATGAGAACTTAATTGTGGGGCCAGAATTGGTACAACAGACCATAGATAAGGTCCGTCTGATCCAAGAAATGATGAAGACAACGCAAAGCAGACAAAAAAGTTATGCCGACCAACGGAGGAAACCGCTGGAGTTTCAAGAGGGTGAACGTGTATTTTTTAGAGTGACGCCTACTACTGGAGTTGGTAGGGCACTGAAGTCAAAGAAGCTAACTCCTAAATTCATTGGCCCATACCAGATCCTCCGACGTGTGGGTCTCGTAGCTTATCAAATTGCCTTGCCTTCGAGTTTGGCCAAACTGCGTGATGTGTTCCACGTATCAAAGTTGAGAAGTACATGGCTGATCCTTCCCATATTATCGTGCCAGATGATACCCAATTGAAGGAGAGCCTTTCTTTTGCAGTTCCACCATTGAGCATTGGAGACAGGACTACTAAGCACCTACGAGGTATGGAGATCGCATTGGTCAAGGTAATTTGGCACCAAACAACTGGAGATGCAACTTGGGAATTAGAAGAAAAAATGAGAGAGCTCTACCCTGACTAGTTTCGAGGATGAAACTATTTTTAAGGGGGTGAGTATTGTAACATCCTCTAAATTTATTATTTAAAATAATTAAGACCTATAAATATGTATATTTCTCAATATTAATTTAGGTGTGATAATTATTTGCCCTGTTCGACTTATTGTAGTTGATAAAATTATTAGTAAGAATTATTTAATCAATGGAGAAGTTTTTATATATATATATATAAATGTTTTTTTAGTACAAGAAGAATTTGGGCTAAGAGTTTGTGGCTTGGTGTAACCCAACCCATAATAGAAAATCAGGCTTAGAGTTTTTTGGCTTGGTTTTTGTATGATCAAGGTTAAGGAAAAAAAATAATGAATAAATAAAATAATATTTTCTCCCTTCTGTTCTTTATTTGGGCCCAACACTATCTACCCAATAATATCCACTTTAAATTTTTCCTAAAGTCCACAATAGTTCCATACTAAGTAACAATAAGCAAAAAGGAATACCGAAACCCTAGCCTCCATCTCCTTCACACCTCCTCTTCTTCGTGCATCAAACTTTTCTTGTGAACAACTTCGTGGGGGCTTAGAGCTTTGTACTAGGAAGAAAAACGGTCAAGGTAAGGGTTTTTCCCCACACAAATTATAGTTAGACCGTTAGTTGGATGAAATGAAATTAATAATTGTAATTGTTTGCTTTTGAAAGAAATAAATGTAGACTAATAAAATAATGAAATCTGAAATCCTTTACGTTGAGTTTGATATGTAATGTATGTCTTTTTAAGAAGTAAAATATAAATTTTTATATTATACGTGATAAAGTTTTAATTTTTATGATGGGTATGAAGCAAAATATGATTTTTTTTTCTTTATGTTATATATATGATAAGGTTTTGATTTTGATGATGTATATGAGTTGGAGTTTGAAGTTTCTTGTTATATATAAAGTTTTAATCTTTATGGTGCACGTGGTGAAAATTATTATTGAATGATTATTTGTTTATGCATATATGATTCTCATGATAAGGATGTGTGATATGTGATCTTTGTGATGTGTGAATAAGATAATGGTTTATACGTCAAACACACATATAAGGTCCTTATGTGCAAACTTAAAATTTGGAAGAAGCCTGTACCGCAATTATTTTTATGACATCTTCAGTTTTCTTGGAGGATGGACTTTCAGTTTGACTAGATTTTAACGCAATCATTTTTCCCTTTATGCTTGGTTTATCAGCAAGCAGTAATGGTTCATGAGCTCTAAGAGTCCCAACCAGATCCTCTAACCTCATGGTGGCTAGGTTTCTTGCTTCTGTAATGTCCGTCACCATTGGTCTCCATTCTTTTGGTAAACTCCTTATAATTTTCCTTATCCTCTCTTGAATGGAGTATTCCTTTCCAAGAGACCTTAAGTTGTTTAAAATGATTGTTAGCCTTGAGAACATTTCATCAACCGTTTCTTCTTCTTTCATTTCGAACAGCTCGAATTCTCTTACACCCAAGTCAATCCTAGCCTCTTTAACGTGACTTGATCCTTCATGATGAATTTTCAGAGTGTCCCATGGTTCCTTAGCACTTTGGCATTCTTCAACTCTGTCATATTCTTCCCTGCTCAAAGCACACGTTAGAAATAAATGAGCTTTAGAGTTTAGGAGTACCTTAGCATTTTCTTCAGCCCTCCATTGTGCTTGAGGTTTTTCGTCGAAGGATGAATCTGTGTTGTTGATTCTAATGACGTGATTTCCATTTTCAACCACAGACCACATGTTGTTATCTTGTGATATGAGAAACAATCTCATCTTTCCTTTCCAGTGAAAGTAATCTGTGCCATCAAAATAGGGAGGTCTGCTGGATGATCCTCCTTTAGGGATATACTTGGCTTTTGACATTTTTTCTTTTGATCTTTTTCTCTTACATTGTTAGGTGTAGTTTTCTAGAGAACCTGGCTCTGATACCAATTGAAGTAGCTAGAATATCACTAGAAGGGGGTTGAATAGAGATATTTGTTGTTTTAAAATTTCTTTTGAGTTTTAAAGCTTTATCCTCTTCGAGAGGATGAAAATCAGATGTTGGAAATTTTGAAACTATGAGTATGAACAAATTACTAAAAGATAGAGAGAGAGGTTAGAAAATGACACTGACAACTTTATACTGGTTCACCGAATAAGGGCTACGTCCAGTCCTCACACACTTGTGAGATTTCACTAAGAAAAACAATCAACCTCTCACAGATGTCAGTTACAACTTGTGTGTTCTAGAGCCTCACCAAACTTACAATATTTTCTCACGGATTTCAACTATTTTTAAGTGTAACTCACTTAGAAATTACAATATTATTTGATGATGTTTGTGATGTATCTCTTTACTAACACTTTCTAAAAAGATGTTTCAAAGGTCTAGTGTAAGACAATAGAAAGTATAAAGAGAGGATGAGAATACACTTGATAGCACTTAGACTTTTTCTTTGTATGCTTTGTAGTTGTGTGTTCAATGAAGAAGAGAACCATTCCTTTTATAGAGTTGTAAGATGGTCTATCCATGTGTCTAGATGTTTCATGACTGTTGGGCACTTTAATAAAAAGTCCAAGGCCAGTAGTCTTTAATTACAAAAATGTCATCCAACTGTCTTTTGTCTTGTTTTAACACATGAGGATGGGAATACAGTCCATCCTCGTATCGGAGGTTCAAAACTCCTTGAAGTTTGGGCCTTAGCTATCCTTTTGCTTTTTCATTCTTCAAGACATGTCAGATTCTATTTTGGTCTTGTTTAGTAACACCTTTATGTACTCTGAAAAGGTAGAACCATTTTCATCATAAGAGGATGAAGAGAAGTGGAGGTCCATCCTCTTACACTTCATTCTTCTATGTTCATCCTCTACCTTTGTTTTCTTCAGTTGACTTTATTTTTCCTTCAAACTTTAACACTGATTTAACTTCTCTTTTGACAAGAAATCAATGTTATCGTGATTTTGAAGATTTTGCATAATTGTTGGTTCATCCTCTTTGAGGGTTCATCCTCTAGTCCTTCCTCCAGTTTGAAAAACTTGTTGGATTGACTCAGATTTTGTTTCTTTTGAAGAACAACCTGTTTTCTAATATTAATACACTCAAGAACACATATTAGTCTTAACAAGAATCATAATCAATAATTTTGTTATTATTAAAACCATTTGAAAAAAATTGTCTCAACACCTAACACTTCTTGAATGGAGGCTTTGATCTAGTAGAAAATGGAGTTTTTTTTTCAAGCTACCCACACTTTTTTTTTGTCTAAAAAAAACAAAGAAAGAAACAGGGTGAGAATGAGAAGTCAGGGAGGGGAGGGGAACAGGAACGATGCCTTTTAAAGGCTGCCTTCCTTTCTTTTTTTTTTTTTATCTTATTAAAAGAAATAATTAATATAATTAAATATTTAGGTTTTAATGAAAATAATCATTATAACATCCAATCACTCTTACACACATTACATCACTCACTTGTTAATCTAATTTAATAAAAATATCTATTTTCGTCGCAACTCAATTGACAGGTGAATTTATCAGTAACAAGTGATATTTTAAAATTTTATTCGATAAAAAATTCTTCGTAATTTAATTAAATTATACTCTAATAAATAATTTTAATCGGGTCTCCAAATATATATTACTGATTCTAACAAAATTATACTTTGGTACTTAATTTCATAAACTAAAAATTGGCTAATTAGCTTAAGCAATTCAACACCAAATACACTAAAAGTGCATAAATTAGAGTTTAAAAAATTCATGGTCTTACATTTATCTCCAACATAATCAGAATCACAATACCCACATATTTTGTACTCAGAAGATTTCTTGTAGAACAAGGTAATATTGGTAGTGCCTTTTAGGTATCTAAGGATTCTATTAACATCAATTAAATGTGATTCCATAGGGTCAACTTGAAATCTAGCACACACACATAAAATAAACATGATGTCAGGTCTGAAAGTAGTAAGGTAAAGTATGAATCCTATCATTCCTGTATAGATTTTCAGGTCAACTTTTTGGCCTCATTCATCTTTTTCAAGTGAACAAGTAGGGTGCATTGATGTAGTCATAGGTTTTCAATCACACATCTTAAACTTCTTAAAAAAGCCCTTTTATATATTTAATTTGATAAATGTATATACCTTTTCATATGACTCCTACATTTAGTCAACTAACCAGTTGTTCCACATAAAACGATAAATTTGTTTATTTCTATCAAAGCATGTAACTTGCTTAATACTTACTAATTGGAATGTTAGTTTTTCCATAGGGGGTCACTATGACACTTATCCCTCTTAACTATCATTATCTAATCAACTTATTTTTATTTCGTTTTTACTTCTAAATTGGGATTGTTTGTTATATCACGTACAACCAATTAATAAACAAAGTAGTAACTTATGAGTTGTGATATTGTTATTGAATAATAATAATAATAATAATAATAATAATGATAATAATAATAATAATAATAATCTATAAAGTAGACTATTTTATAAATTTGGAAATTCTAATTATTTCTTCTCTTTAATTTTAGGATGTTACAAACTGAACCCAAAAAACCCACATGCAAAAGTGAAGTTTGTTCTATGAAAAGAACTCAGTTTTTCTAAGGATAATCCCCTTCAACTCGAGCTGATTTATGGAAGATGCGTACTCTATCATCTCTCAATTTCTTCAGTCTCTTGTGTCTTGTTTCAGCTTTGAGGTTTTAACCATTTTCTCTTTATCTCCCTTTAGTACTATTTTTGGTGGATCTCTGGAGATTGAGAAAAGGAAATAGACATGGAAGGGGTCATATAGGTGTAGAAGACTTCAGAGAACTTTGGTCTTTGAAGGATTTTGGAAAGAAGAAGAAAATTGATGGATGAGGGAGACGATGAACAATAACAGTGTTGGTTGTGTTTCATAATGTTTATAGAGAAAGTGAGATTTGTTGGTGGAAAAAAAGGTGCAACCGGTGGTGAAACAAAACGGAGGTTTTTGTTAGTTAAATGTACCTGTAAGAAAAAGAAAAAAGGAGAAAGAAAAGTGGTGTGTTCCAATCATTTGACACTTGAACTTATTAATACTACCACTTTTCTATTCTAACCTTGATCCTAAATTAATATTACTAAAATAAAGTGCTAATGTTTTAATAGAACTTCTAATAATCTCATTACTACCTTAATCTTATAAATATCATGTTAAAACTTATTTTTGGTGTAGTGAATTTATTTTAAAGATCTAATTACTATCTAAATCTTCTAAGGCAGTGAGAGAACTGTTACAAAGTTCAACTAAACAATTATAATAAAAAGTCTAGCCAATATAAATGCTACAACTAATTTAAATATCCAAATTATCTATTTTAGTCTAACCGCATGTTCTATCAATTACTTTATACACATTGATGTCTATTTTTTTTAGACAAATGTTAGTAAATTAATTATTATATTAGTAAATTATATATACATTGATATATAATATATCGTAAGTGATGCCATTTAATTTGTGTTATTTATGTCAAAATAATTCAGTATTAAGTTGCTTAATTGTTATTTATATTTATTAATTATTATCGTGAAAACCTTATTGAGAATTACTTGAGGCAATTTTAAAACTATATCATCCTTGCAATTTACTATTTATGTGAATAGAGTTAAAGACATATAAATGATATTTATATATCATTATTAGCATTTATCTATTATTATTATTATTATTATAGTTTTTATGTGTCATTACTAAAATTAATGTATAGTATTTATTACTATCATAATTGTAGAATCATGTCCTACATATATGTACGTTGTTCTTCCATTGTTACCAATAAGAAATAAAAAAAAAAAGATCTTTTTGTCTTGTATCAAAGCTTTTAAGCTGAAAAGCTCTCAATCCAATACCTAAAAACATGGCATCCGCTGCCAACTCAAACAACAGGAATGACCTACCATCATCTCTATCTGTCAAGCTGGACAGAAATAATTATCCCTTATGGAAATCTCTAATTTTACCCGTAGTTAGAGGTTGCAAACTCGATGGATATTTGTTGGAAACAAAAGTGTGTATTGAATAGTTTATTACATCTTCAGACTCAAACAAGAACAACAACCCTGCTTTTGAGGAATGGCAAACCAATGATCAGCGCCTCCTTGGGTGGATGCTCAACTCGATGGCTATTGAAACTGCAACACAACTGTTACATTGTGAGACCTCCAAACAACTTTGGGATGAGGCTCAAAGTTTGGCTGGAGCACACTCAAGGTCTCAAATCATCTATCTCAAGTCTGAATTTCACAACATTAGAAAAGGAGAAATGAAAATGGAAGACTATATAATCAAAGCAAAAAACCTTGTTGACAAACTCAAACTTGCAGGCAGTCCAATTTCAACTTATAATATGATCATTAAAACCTTAAATGGTTTGGATTCAGAATATAATCCCATAGTTGTAAAACTATCTGATCAAACTACACTAAGCTGGGTGGATTTACAAGCTCAATTGCTAACCTTTGAAAGTAGAATTGAGCAACTGAATAATCTCACCAACCTGACTCTCAATGCAACAACAAATGTTCAAACAAGTCTGACCACCGAGGCAACAAGTTCAATTCAAACAATAATTGGAGAGGTTCCACCTTCAGAGGTTGGAGAGGAGGCAGAGGAAGAGGTAGGTCATACAAGACACCATGCCAAGTCTGTGGCAAGAGTAATCACACTTCAATAGACTGTTTTCACAGGTTCGACAAAACCTACTCAAAATCCAATCATTCAGCAGAAAATGACAAGCAAGGATCTCACAATGCCTTCCTAGCCTCTCATGACTCAATCCAAGACTATGACTAGTATTTTGATAGCAGTGCAAGCAATCATGTGACACATCAAACTGGCAACTTTCAACACTTGACTGAGCACCATGGTAAGAATTCACTAGTTGCTGGTAATGGTGAGAAATTGGAAATTGTGGTCACAGGTTCTTCAAAACTTAAGTCACTCAATTTACATGATGTCCTATATGTACCTAACATCACGAAAAATCTATTAAGTGTTTCTAAACTGGCTGCTGACAATAAGATACTTGTTGAGTTTGACGAAAATTGTTGTTTTGTGAAAGACAAGCTGATAGGGAAGGTAATACTAAAAGGGATATTTAAAGATGGATTGTACCAGCTCTCAGGAACTAAAAGAAACCCTAATGCTTATGTATCTGTCAAGGAGAGCTGGCATAGGAGGCTTGGTCACCCTAATAATAAAGTCCTAGACAAAGTCTTGAAAGGTTGTAATGTCAAAGTACCACCTAGTGATAATTTTAGTTTTTGTGAGACATGTCAATATGGAAAAATGCATCTTTTACCCTTTAAGTCTTCCTCTTATCATGCTAAGGAACCACTTGAATTGATCCACACAGATGTATGGGGCCCGACATCAATAATGTCATCCTCTGGTTTTAAATATTATGTGCACTTTGTTGATGATTTTAGTAGGTTCACCTGGATTTATCCCTTGAAACAAAAGTCCGAGACTATGCAAGCCTTTACTCAATTCAAAAACCAAATCGAAAATCAATTCAATAAAAGAATCAAAGGAATTCAGTGTGATGGTGGTGGTGAATATAAACCTGTGCAAAAACTTGCAATAGAAGCTGTCATACAATTTAGAATGTCATGTCCATATACTTCACAACAAAATGGAATAGTTGAGAGGAAACACAGGCACATAGCTGAGTTTGGCTTAACCTTACTTGAACAAGCTCAAATGCCTTTAGATTATTGGTGGGAAGCCTTCTCTACTACATTATATCTCATAAACAGATTGTCGTCTCAAGTTACTCAAAATAAGAGTCCCTATTCACTCATGCTTCATAAAGAACCTGACTATAAGCTTCTAAAACCATTTGGTTGTGCGTGTTATGTAACACCCCGAGTTTAAAACACAGCGCGAGTGTATTTTTTTTTTAAAACGAATAGATAAATAAAAGGGTTTTCAGAATTAATTTCAAGGGAATTAAAATCAATTCAAATTAAATATTATTCGACATCGTAATCCAAAATAGTAAGGTAATTAAACAACAACATCACGATTAATCGAATGAGATATTTTTGGGAAATTAATCTTTATAATATATTGAAATAAAGATACATCAAAACTGGATTCTCAATCCATCAAAATATTTATCAGAGTGCGGAAGAGTTTTACAATAATTCCCAAAATAAATATTTACAACCACGAGCTCAAAACCCTATACATAAGTCTACTCTGATCATACACTAAGCTATAGTAGCATGGTCTCCACCGCATCATCCACAAGTCTTATCTTCACCCGGCTGTCCATCCGTTTACGTAGCCCACAATGTAAAGATCAAGGAACATTAACGACGTTCCCTGTCGTTAGTGTGACCGTTGGGGGTATGGGTTTGATTAACATCTGAGGGCAAAGCCCAATTTTCCATAATAATTGTAAAGGGTCACCGACCGAAATTAACAAATACCACATATCATTTATATCAGCAATATCAGACATATTCATGGCACATCATAAAACAATGATGATGAATAAGGATGCTAAATTTTGAAAATACATGACAATTGTACCTTTTCAAACAGCAACCAATTTAATATGAAAATCATGTTGTAAGTACAAACATCAATTCAATAATCACACCAATTCATCAGAAATTCTAGATTCCATAAGTACTTACACATACAACAATTTTCAACCATCATCATATAACCAAAACGTGACCCACCGGTCAATCACCCCGATGCAATATGTATATGCTCATGAAAACATCCTCTTGGATTCACCAAGGTGCAGTCACTCAACAGACTAGCACATTTACATATGTAAGACTTTATCGGCCCTCAAGACCAGGGTGCAATCGCTCACATATCAGCACCAGTGCAGTCGCTCACAGACCAGCACTCGTGCAGTTGCTCACAGACCAACACGTTTGACATAAACAAGGTACAATCGCTCACAGATCAGTACCTAGTGCAGTCGCTCACAGACCAGCACTCGTGCAATCGCTCACAGATCAGCACGTGGTTGCGCATTTCAGGGTACAGACGCTCACAGTCCAGTACCAGTGCAGTCGCTCACAGACCAGCACTTATATACCAAGGTACAATCGCTCACAAATCAGTACCTAGTGCAATCGCTCACAGATCAGCACGTGGTTGCGCATTACTTTGTGGCCCATCGCGGGTACCACATGACTATGCTATGCATGAGTATGCAGTGTTTCACTTCACTGGAAACAGTATGCAACATCAGTAAAATACATGCATTTTCACCATTTTTCAAAACATTTCAACACAATTAATATCATCATCTACACATCAATGATTAACCATTCAAGCAAACATTATCACTTCGCATTACCTCAAGGTTCCACTCTTAATTATCAAAAGTCTTTCCCCAACTCTCAGAATTCAGAACAAGTGTTTTAACACTGCACTTTCTGAAAAAACACGAATCTGTATTCGAATACAGCTTCATTGTATTCGAATACAGAAGCCAAACAGGGCAGAATCAACACCCGGTATTCGAATACAGAGGCTTTCCCAGTGCAAAAGTCAGAATTTCCACAACTTCAGTAAAGTCTCAAAAACTTCATCACCACCACTTCAAAACTATCACAAAAATTCCATTTTTATTCACCACCAACCTTCCCAAGGTACCCCAACACTTAAGGTTTATAAAACAATGTTTAAAACTTGAATATCTGAAAAACACGAATCTGTATTCGAATACAGCTCTCTTGTATTCGAATACAGAAGCTAAAACAGTGATAAATCAGCATTCTGTATTCGAATACGAGGTTGTCGTAGTCCAATACAGATGCGAAGTCAATGGCAAAAGATGCAAATCTGTATTCGACTACAGAGGGTCGTAGTCGAATACAAGTTCAAAATATGAAGAAAACAGAAGCCTTGCAGGCTGTATTCGAATACACTCAAGCCGTATTCGAATACACCTTCGAATTCAATGAAATTTTCCTGAAACTTCAACACATTTTCAAAACCTTTTCCTTTGAAAAAACCAACCAAAACCCTAGAATCATAATTACCAATCTTTATAAACCTCAAACTCAGACATTTTTCATTAAACATCAACAACAGATTTTCAAGAAAAAACACTTCCACCATTTTAAATCCCTTTTCTTTTGAAACCACCATCAAACCCAGATTGTTTAACAAAACACAGCAAAAACACATAATCACTAAATCAGAAAGTCAACCACAAAACAATCCCACACAGACTAGCTCAAGCATTTGGATCATCTCCAATACAACACCAACCAAATCATCATTCAAAACACAACAGAATGATTTCTTACTCAACACAACAAACAATACATCATCAACACAACAACACAATTAGTTCCTTCACTGGAAACAGCAAGAACATCAACACAATTTGATTTCCAAAACAGAATACAATGTTTTTCACAAACATAAACCAATAATCGTTCATCACACATGCATTTACAGCCCTAAATGCAAATCTAGAAAGTTGGAAGGTGCCCTTACCTTAATTACGTTCCCTTAACTCGTACGCTTCTGCGACAAAAGTCGACGATACTCCTATTTCGCGTTTGCTGCTACGAAAGTTAGTTCTTTAGCTCCGTAACGATCAGAGGAATAACTTTCGTACTCGAAACTTTCTGATTCGACACTCAGATTTTCCAGAAAGATGACTTTTGAGTAAACTGTTTTTTCTTCACCAACACTCAGAAATATCAAAAGAAGAAGAAAATCATAAAGCAGAAACTGGCGCGTAGAGGAAAGAAGAAAGAGCTTCTCACTTAAATATCTTCATAAATGCAAACTGACACAGTCAGAGGAGAGAAGAATTTGTTTCTTTCTTAATAAATATCTACGCGACCTCACCCAACACTTGTATTAAAATATCTTTTGATCCTCCAGCACTTAACCCGTTTCCGTCGAAATTAGCAGAGAATATCTTAATTAACGGCCCGATAATTTAATTACTCGAAATTTAAATTAATTCATCCATTATCCAATAATTTTAATTCCACCTCCAAAACAAATGTATATATATATATATATTTACACAAAACATACATATATTGAATATTTTACAAATATTCCCAAATACACTTAAAATTAAATCGGAATTTAATTTTAAATTTAAGGATCTTACATGTTACCCTTGTCTTAAACCTTACAACCAACACAAGCTACAATTTCACACAACCAGATGTGTTCTCTTGGGATATAGCAACTCCCACAAAGGGTACAAATGTCTCAACTCTCATGGAAGGATTTTCATATCAAGACATGTCATATTCAATGAAGACCATTTTCCATTCCATGATGGATTTCTCAATACAAGAAGTCCTCTAAAAACAATATTTAACAATACATCTACTTCTTTTCCTTTGTACAGTGCAGGTAACTCCACCAATGATGTAACCACTAAAAAAGCAGCTGAGATAAATGCAGAAGACCCTCAAGATGTTAACAATGTCACATAACAAAATGACAATGGTTCGTCAGAAGATGACACCACTCATGAAGAGACACCAGACATAGCTTAACAACAAAGTGTGGGTGAGTCAAGTCTGAACACAAACAATAAACACAAGGAGCAAGTCAGGAATTTACAAACCAAAGCTACCTTACATTGGACTCACTGAGACCTACAAAGACACAATGGAACCTGCAAATGCCAAGGAAGCTCTCACAAGACCCTTATGGAAAGAAGCAATGCAACAGGAGTTTCAAGCCCTCATGTCCAACAAAACATGGATACTAGTGCCCCACCAAGATCAAGAAAACATAGTTGATTCAAAATGGGTTGTCAAGACAAAATACAAGTCAGATGGTTCCATTGAAAAGAGGAAAGCTAGACTAGTTGCAAAGGGGTTTCAACAAACAGTTGGGATCGACTATGAAGAAACGTTTAGCCCTGTAGTCAAAACGAGCACAATTAGGATAATTCTTTCCATTGCAGTGCACCTCAATTGGGAAGTTAGGCAGCTCGACATCAACAGAGAAACATTATTCATGCATCAACCAGAAGGATTTTTCGATCCTACCAAGCCTAATCACATATGCAAAGTATCTAAAGAAATTTATGGAATGAAGCAGGCGCCAAGAGCTTGGTTTGATAGTCTCAAAACTACATTGTTGAACTGGGGTTTCCAAAACACAAAGAGTTCACCCACCACTGACCACTGGCAAGGCATAAAAAGAATGTTGAGGTATCTCCAAGGCACAATCAATCATTGCTTGCACATCAAGCCATCCACTAACTTGGATATAACAGGGTTTTCCGATGCTGATTGGGCCACTAGTGTTGATGACAGGAAATCCATGGCTGGCCAATGCGTGTTCCTTGGTGAAACACTCATTTCTTGGTCCTCAAGAAAGCAAAAAGTGGTATCAAGGTCAAGTACAAAGTTAGAGTACAGAGCTCTAGCTGACCTAGCTGCTGAGATAGCATGGATTCGTTCGCTACTTATTGAACTTAAACTCCCATTGCCAAGGAAACCCATACTATAGTGTGATAACTTGAATGCCAAGGCACTAGCCTCTAATCCAGTACTACATGCTCGTTCTAAGCATATTGAAATTGATGTTCATTATATCCGAGACCAAGTACTACAAAATGAGGTTGTTGTGGCTTATGTTCCTACAACAGATCAAATTGTAGATTGTCTCACCAAGCCATTAAGCCACACACGCTTCAGTCAACTTAGAGACAAACTTGGTGTGATCGACTCACCACCAGTTTGAGAGGGGAAGTTAAAGACATATAAATGATATTTATATATCATTTAGCATTTACCTATTATTATTATTATTATTATTATAGGTTTTATGTGTCATTACTAAATATATGTGTGTTGTTCTTCCATTGTTACCAATAAAAAATAAATAAAAAAAAAGATTTTTTTATCTAATGTTATTGCATACATATAAGAGTTGTTTTGTAATAATGACTTACTCTTTTTGAGATGATTATTACACGGTATTCTCGTTAAGTTATCAAAGGCTAGTGACTCTACATATAAGGATGAGTCACAGTCTATGAGGTCAATTGTAATTTAATTACTTTTAAACCTCTTTAACCTATTTATATATAACACACATATATATATATATATTATATATATATATATTATATATATATATTATATGAAGAAATATTTTAAATAATATTTTATTCTTTTCTTTTGGTTGTGCAATTATATATATATAAAAGTGAATTTTTTTTGAAAATATTCTAAAGTTAAGAACTATGCTATTTTCTTATTATAATTACTGCAGTTTTCGGCACAGTTATATTTATATAATTTTAGTTAATTAATCTGAGATTAAATTGTTGTTATAAATATAATAATTTCATAATTTTGACTTAAGATTTTGTGGTACTTTCATACTATTTTCTTGGTTATTTTTATGGAATATATTTTATCCTTATATAAGTGGTATATACTTTATTATCGTGCAAAATGATAGTAGCTAATCATTATCCTTTAAATATAAATATTCTTAAGTTGTACGGTGGTAATTTAGTCTATCGCAGGTACGGCTGTGTGAATTATTGTATTTTAATTACATATTTAATTTCTTTGAATATATAATTAAATTTATTTGTAATTATAATTTATGTTTATAATAATTATATCATATCAATATGTTATTAGCATAATCGTCTCATTGAAGATTTGTTAAGGGAGGGATATAAAAATGGCTTTATTTGGCTTTGTATTTTTATGAAAAGACCAGGAGATGAATTTTCCATAATTTTTATCTAAGTCGATGACATACATATTATTGGAACTCTTGAAGATATACTGCTTAAAGAAAGAGTTTGAAATGAATGATTTGTCAAAAACAAAGTTTTTGTTTGAAATGCAGAATTTTTAGCACTACACAAAACAAGTAAAGAATGTGTTTCGTTAAAGTATTTGATTCAACACATACAAAGAAATTGTGGTTTATATACAGGAAGATTGGATGCAACAATCATTTATGAAGATAATACTACATGCATAGCTTAGTTCAAGGATGGGTATATTAAAGGAAATCGAACAAAACACATTTCTCCAAAATTATTTTTCACTCATGATCTGTGGAAGAGTTGTAAAATAAGCATTCAACAAATTTGTTTGTGTGATAACTTGCGGATATTTCACAAAGTCCCTCCTAAATAGAATCTTCGAGCAACTAGTACCAATGTTTGGCCTTTGCCGTCTCAGATTATATTTGTATGGTTGAGGGGGAGAAATAAATACACCATGTACTTTGTAACACCCCGAGTTTAAAACACAGTGCGAGTGTATTTTTTTTAAAAAATAAATAAAAGGAATTTTCTTTTTCAAAATTATTAATTCAAAGGAATTAAAATCAATTCAAATTAAAAGTTGTTCGACGTCGTAATCCAAAATAGAGAAGTAATTAAATAATTACATCACGATTAATCAAGTAAATTATTTTTGGGGATTTAGTTCTTCAAAATATAACAAAATAAAGATACATCCAACAGCTGTATCCTGGACCCACCAAAATATTATCAGAGTGCGGAAAATATTAGCGGAAAAGTTATACAATAATTCCCAAAATAACCAATTACATTTCCCAAACTCAAGACCCTATACAAAAGTCTAGTCTGACCATGCACTAAGCTACAGTAGCAAGTAATTTCCACCGCCTCCTCCACAAGTCTCGTCTTCACCCCAGCTATCCGTCCCTCTACGTTGCCCACGAATACTCCGTACGTAAATATCAGGGGAAACTAACGACGTCTCCGTCGTTAGTGTAACCGTCGGTGGGACGGGTTTGGGTATCATCTGAAGGCAAAGCCCAATTTCGACAATAATTGTAAAGGGTCACCGACCAAAATTAACAATTAACACATAGCATTTATATCATAGTAACAAACATATCCATGGCATATCATATAACAATGATGATAAATAAGAATGCTCAATTTGAAATTTCATGACATGTATGCCTTTTCAAACAGCAACCAATTAATATGGAAAACATGTTGTAAGTACAACTAACACTTCAGCAATCACAATCATTCATCAGAAATTCAGATTTTATAAAGTACTTACACCCATCAATTTCCAATCATTAACATATATCCAAATCGTGACCCACCGGTCAATCACCCCGATGCAATATGTATATGCTCATGTATTCAACTTCTTGGAATTACCAAGGTGCAGTCGCTCACAGACCAGCCCAATTTAAATATGTTTGACTTTAACGGCCCTAAAGACCAGGGTGCAATCGCTCAACAGATCAGCACCAGTGCAGTCGCTCAACAGACCAACACGTTTTACATATACCAAGGTACATTCGCTCAATAGACCAGTACCAGTGCAGTCGCTCAACAAACCAGCACTCGTGCAATCGCTCAACAGATCAACACGTTTTTGCACATTTCAGGGCACAGTCGCTCAACAGACCAGTACCAGTGCAGTTGCTCAACAGACCAGCAATGTGCAATCGCTCAATAGATCAGCACGTTTACACATTACTCTGTGGCCCATCGCGGGTACCACCTGACTATGCAGTGCATGAACATGCAATGTTTTCTCTTCACTGAAAATAGTATGCAACATCAGTAAAATTCAGCCTTTCCATCATTTCCCCAAAACATCTTAACACAATTAATTTCATTATCATCACATTAATAATTAAACATTCAAGCATCTCATCATTACCACTTCACATTATCTCAAAATTCCATTCTTATTTGTCATAAGTCTTCTCAATGTTTCCTCAACTCTTAAAATTCACAAAACAGTGTTTAAAACTGAGATTTCTGGAAAACACAAATCTGTATTCGAATACAACTTCCTTGTATTCGAATACAGAAGCCAAAACAGTGCAGAATCAACACTCTGTATTCGAATACAGCTTCTTTGTATTCGAATACAGAGGCTGTCACAATGCAAAATCAGTATTTTCACAACATCAGTAGAGGTCTCCAAAGCTTCATCATTACCACTTCAAATTATCAAAAAACTCTATTTTAATTTGTCACAAACCTCCCCAATGCTCCCCAACACTTAAAGTTTATAAAACAATGTTAAAACTCTGGATTTCTGAAAAACACGAATCTGTATTCGAATACAGATCCCTTGAATTCGAATACAGAAGCTAAAACTCTAATTTCAACACTCTATATTTGAATACAACATACTTGTATTCGAATACAGAAGACAAAATAGTGTATATTCAGCATTTTCCCAATATCATAAAGGTTTCAAGAACCTCATCATCTCCTCTTCAAAAATATTTCAAAAACTCCATTTTAAATCATTTCAAACCTTCCCAATGTTCCCCAACACTTAAAGTTCACATGACAGTGTCTGAAACTTGATTTTCTAGAAAAACACGAATCTGTATTTGAATACAACTCCTTTGTATTCAAGTATAGAAGCAAAAATAGTGAAAATCAGCATCCTGTATTCGAATACGAGGGTGTTGTATTCGAATACAGATGCGAACACAGTGGTAAAATTTCAATTATGTATTCGAATACGATAGGGTTGTAGCCGAATACAGGTGCTAAGTCGGAAGCAAAAATCCTTCTTCTGTATTCGAATACAGAAGCTCGTATTCGAATACAAGTTCAAAATTTTTAATAAAACAAAAGCTTTTCAAGTTGTATTCGAATACACTCATGCCGTATTCGAATACACCTTCGAACTCAGTGAAATTTTCCTGAAACTTCAACACATTTTCAAACTTTTTCCTTTGAAAAACCAACACGGCCCCAAAACAGTTCCACCACTTTTTTGAACCACAAAACTCAGGCATTTTTCATCAATAACAGATTGTCCAGAAAAGCACTTTCATCATTTTAAATCCTTTTCTTTTGAAAACATCAACAACACCAGAATCACCCAAAACAGAATGTCAACCCCCACAAAACAGACATTTTTACACGTTTACATTTGGATCGTTTCTCAAAACAAATGCAAGGTAATTTCCAGTATTCTTACACATTCAAAACAACATGCAAAGCATTTTCCAGCTTTCTCACACAAACAGAACATCACTGATGTATTTCAGCCAAAACAGCAACTTCACATAACATCAAACATCAACAGAATGCATTTTTCATCCTTCAAATTAACATTCAAAACAGTTTTTCTTCAAAAACAGTAATGAAACAACATTAATGCCATAACAGTATGCATTTACAGCCCTAATACAAACTAGAAAGTGGAAGGTGCCCTTACATCTGTTTCGTTTATGCTTTCGTTCAGTTTTTCGCGACAAAAGTCGGCGAAATTCCCGCTCGCGTTCGCCGCTACGAAAGTGGGTTCTCTAGCTCCGTAATGATGAGGAGAACAACTTTTGTACTAGACCTTTTCTGGTTTGGTGCTTGGATTTCCAAGTAATCTCACTTCTGAGCAACTCTTTTTTTTTTTGAACGAATAGAAATCAGAATGGGAAGGAAGGAATACGGTTACTGTTACACGCAGTATGGAGGATGAAGTGTTTTTTTTTCTTCTGTTTTTACTCTGCCCTCTCTCGTCCATATATAGGCACATCTATGTGCCACCCATCAAAAATAATATTAAAATATTGCTGGATTTTCCAGCACTTAACCATTTTCGTCGCAATTAGCTGATAACCTCTTAATTAACCGCCCGATAATTTAATTACTCGTAATTAAATTAATTTACTCTTCATCCATTAATTTTAATTCATATTCCAACATAAATATTTATATATATATATATTCACACAAAACATACATATGTTAAATATTTTACAAATATCCCCAAAATACACTTAATATTAATTCCATAATTTAATTCTTAAATTTATGGGTCTTACATTACCACCCCCCTTAAATTAGTTTCGTCCTCAAAAGTATATGTCGATGAACAACTGGGGATAATGTTCCCTCATCTTACTCTCCAGTTCTCAGGTTGCGTCTCCCGTAGTCAGATTCCAAATCACTTTGACTAGTGGAACTTCGTTGTTCCTCAACTGTTTAATCTTCCTATCTTCAATCCTTACAGGGAATACTTCAAATGACCGGTTATCCTTCAGTTGAATTGTGTCTGGTTTGATCACGTGTGACGGATCCGAAATGTATTTTCTTAACTGCGACTCGTGAAATACGTCGTGAATATTGGACAGTATAGGAGGTAAAGCAATCCGATAAGCCACTGGTATGGTCCAATAAATTTCGGAGTCAACTTTCTTGACTTAATAGCTCTTCCAACTCCAGTTGTAGGTGTGACCCTTAGAAATACATGATCACCCTGCTCGAATTCCAAAGGTCTGCGACGCTTGTCCGCATAACTCTTCTGACGATCCTGTGAAATCTTCATTTTCTCTTGTATCCTCTTGATTTTCTCTGTGGTCTGTTCCACCATCTCCGGTCCAACAATCATACTTTCTCCGTCCTTATACCAGCATAAAGGCGTCTGACACTTGCGTCCATATAAAGCCTCATAAGGTGCTATTCCAATACTTGCGTGAAAACTGTTGTTGTAAGTAAACTCAATCAATGGCAACACCTCATCCCAGTTTCCTCTATCATCCAACACACATGCTCTCAATAGATCTTCCAAGGACTGGTTTGTTCTCTCAGTCTGTCCATCTGTTTGTGGATGATAAGCGGAACTCAATTTCAGTTTCGTTCCCAAAGCTTCATGCAGCGCTCCCCAAAAATGAGATGTGAACTTTGGATCACGGTCCGATGCTATACTCGATCGAACTCCGTGTAGCCTCACAATCTCAGAAATGTAGATTTCCGTCAGCTTATCTACTTTATAAGTGGTCCTTAACTGTAAGAAATGTGCGGACTTTGTCAATCGATCCACTATTACCCAAATTGAATCATTCTTTTTCCTTGTCTTGGGCAGTCCTGTTATAAAATCCTTGGGAATGCTGTCCCACTTTGTAAGACCCTTAAATTTAAGAATTAATTTATAGAATTAATATTAAGTGTATTTTGGGGATATTTGTAAAATATTTAATATATGTATGTTTTGAGTGAATATATATATATATATATAAATATTAATTTTGGAAGATGAATTAAGATTATTGGATGAAGAGTAAATTAATTTAATTACGAGTAATTAAATTATCGGGCAGTTAATTAAGGGATTATCGGCTAATTGCGACGAAACCGGTTAAGTACTGGAGGCTCCAGCAATATTTTAATATTATTTTTGATGAGGTGGCACCCACATATGCCTATATATAGGAGTGAGAAGGAAGAGCAAAGTCTGAAAACACTTCCTCCTCCATACTCCATGTAACAGTAACCATCACCTTCTTCATCCCATTCTGATTTCTGCTTCACGTTAAGAAAAAAAAAGAGAGTTCCTCAAAAGTGAGATTACTTGGAAATCCAAGCACCGAAACACCAAGTACCAAGAACAAAATTCGTTCCTCTCCTCATTACGGAGCTAGAGAACCCACTTTGGTAGCGGTAAACGCAAACGGAGACTTCGCCGATTTTTGACGTAGAAACGTAAACGGGAGCAGAAACGTAATAGGGGTAAGGGCACCTTCCACTTTCTAGATTTCATTTTAGGGCTGTAAATGCATGTTTGAGGTGTGATCATATTTGAGTTTCTGTTTTGAAAAACGAAACTGTTTTGCATGACATTTTGAAAGATGAAAAATATGCATTCTGTTGAGGTTTTTAATAATTTGTGATGTGCTGTTTTGGTGGTTACCTCATTGCTGCTTTGTTTGTGTGGGAAAGCTTAAAAATTCCTTGCATGTTATTCTGAAGATGATCAAAATGCATATTTACAAAACTGTTGTGCTTTTTGTTATAAAATGCGAAAATGCATTCTGTTGGTGTTTTGCTGCTATGTGATGCTTGCTGTTGTGGCTTAATACATCAGTGTTATTCTGTTGTGTAAGAAAGTTGGAAAATGCTGTGCATGTTGTGATTGGTTGTGTAAGAATGCTGGAAATACATTGCATGTTGTTTTGAGAAATGATCAACAATGTAAACGTTGAAAAATGTCTTTTATGTTGTGGTCGACATTCTGTTTTGGGTGGTTTTGGTGTTGCTGATGTTTTCAAAAGAAAAGGGATTTTAAATGATGAAAGTGTTTTTTCTGGACAAGTTGTTATTGATGAAAAATGCTTGAGTTTTGTGGTTCAAAAGAACGGAGAAACTGTTTTGGGGTTGTGCTGGTTTTCAAAGGAAAAAGTTTGAAAATGTGTTGTAGTTACAGGAAAATTTCACTGAATTCGAAGGTGTATTCGAATATAGGTTGAGTGTATTCGAATACAACCTGCCAAGCTTCTGTTTTACTCAATTTTTTGAACTTGTATTCGAATATGGGCCTCCTGTATTCGAATACAGAATGCTGATTTTCACTATTTTAGCTTCTGTATTCGAATACAAGGGAGCTGTATTCGAATACAGATTCGTGTTTTTCCAGAAATTCATGTTTTAGCTTCTGTATTCGAATACCAGGGAACTGTATTCGAATACAGATTCGTGTTTTTCCAGAAAATCAAGTTTTAGACATTGTCATGTGAAATTTAAAGTGTTGGGGAACATTGAGAAGGTTTGAAATGATTTAAAATGGAGTCTCTGAAATAGTTTTGAAGAGGAGATGATGATGTTCTGGAAACCTTTAATGATGTTGGAGAAAATGCTGAGTTTACACTGTCTTTGTCTTCTGTATTCGAATACAAGTATGCTGTATTCGAATACAGAGTGTTGAATTTGTAGATTTAGCTTCTGTATTCGAATACAAGGGAGCTGTATTCGAATACAGATTCGTGTTTTTTCAGAAAATCAAAGTGTTGGGGAATATTGGGAAGGTTTGTGAGGAATTAAAATGGAATTTTTGTGATAGTTTGAAGTGGTGGTGATGAAGTTTTTGAGACTTTACTGATGTAGTGAAAAATGCTGATTTGTGCACTGGGACTGCCTCTGTATTCGAATACCAGGGGAGCTGTATTCGAATACAGAGTGTTAATTCTGCACTGTTTTGGCTTCTGTATTCGAATATAGAGAAGCTGTATTCAAATACAGATTCGTGTTTTCCAGAAATCTCAGTTTTAAACACTATTTTATGAATTTTAAGAGTTGGGGAAAACAGAGGGAAGATTTTTGATAAATAAGAATGGAGTTTTAAGATGATGTGAAGTGGAAATGATGAGATGTTTGAATGTATGATTTATGATGTGATGATAATGAAATTGGTTGTGTTGCGATGTTTTGAGAAATGATGGAAAGGCATGAATTTTACTGATGTTGCATACTGTTTCCAGTGAAGAGAAAACACTGCATATTCATGCATTGCATAGTCAGGTGGTACCCGCGATGGGCCACAAAGTAATGGGAAAATGTGCTGATCTGTTGAGCGATTGCACGAGTGCTGGTCTGTTGAGCGATTGCACGAGTGCTGGTCTGTTGAGCGATTGCACGAGTGCTGGTCTGGTTAGCGACTGTACCCTGAAATGCGCAAAAACGTGCTGATCTGTTGAGCAATTGCACGTGTGCTGGTGTGTTGAGTGACTACACTGGTACTGGTGTATTGAGCGACTGTACCTTGGTATATGTATAATGTGCTGGTCTATTGAGCGACTGCAAGAGTGCTGGTCTGTTGAGCGACTGCACTGGTGCTGATCTGTTGAGCGACTGCACTGGTGCTGATCTGTTGAGCGATTGCACCCTAGTCTTGAGGGCCGTTAAAGTCAAACATATTTAAATTGTGCTGGTCTGTTGAGCGACTGCACCTTGGTAATTCCAAGAAGTCGAGTACATGAGCATATATATAATGCATCGGGGTGGTTGACCGATGGGTCACGATCTGGTTATATGATGATGATTGGAAAGTGATGTGTGTAAGTACGTTATAAAATCTGAATTTCTGATGAATGTTTGTGATTACTGAGGGGTAGTTGTACTTACAATATGTTTTCTATATTAATTGGTTGCTGTTTGAAAAAGCATATATGTCATGAAATTTCAAATGAGCATCCTTAATTTTCATCATTGTTATATGTTATGCCATGGATGTATTTGTTCTGTGATATAAATGCTATGTGTTATGTGTTAATTTCGATCGGTGACCATTTACTATTATTGTGGATATTGGGATTTGCCCTCATATGCCCCCCAAACCCACACCCCCGGTGGGTATCCGGACGATGGAAACGTCGTTAGATTTCCTTGATCGATATTCGCGTACTGCTTGGGTATTTGACCCCATCTCAAGCAGGGCGACTTATACGGGGAGGTTGGCAAGGACGTGCAGGACCGACAGAGTAGAGGAGTTCGTGGAGCACACTTACACGAGTATTGATTTTCCTGTGCCTTCCAAATTAGTATTGGAGGCGCATGGAATTTTTGATGACGCGGAGGAGCCAGGTGGAGGGGTTGTACGTGAACCCGAGGCGGAAGAGAAGAACAAAGGGCCGAAGCCAGTAGCAGCTGATATTCCTGGTCCGTCTAGGATATCCGACGATTGTTATGAGATTCCGACACCGCCGAAGCGACCTAGACTGTGCATTGATCTGACTTCGGAGGAGACTGATCCCTCTCTATTGATGAGGATGAGGACGTCACATCGAGGCGAGTGGCGGAGTCTGTAACACCCCGAGTTTAAAACACAGCGCGAATGTGCGGACTTTGTCAATCGATCCACTATTACCCAAATCGAATCATTCTTTTTCCTTGTCTTGGGCAGTCCTGTTATAAAATCCATGGAAATGCTGTCCCACTTCCATTCCGGTATATCCAGAGGTTGCAACATTCCAACAGGTCGTTGATGTTCTACTTTCGCTTTCTGACAAGTCAAACATGGTGATACATACTCCGCTACGTCCCTCTTCATTCCTGGCCACCAGTAATTTTGTCTTAAGTCCTGGTACATCTTGGTCGCTCCAGGATGAATACTTAACTTACTTTTATGAGCCTATTCCAAAATCGCTCTTCTCATCTCTGCAACTTCCGGTACCCAAACTCTTCCATTACATCTCAGAATATTATCTGTACCGACACTTAAATCATTTGTCTGTCCTTGCGCTATCAGATTCCTCTTTTCTTGGATCAATGCGTCATCTTGTAAGTTCGCAATCTCCTCAAGAATACCACTCGAAATTGTTATCATTCCACACTTTAAAATTCCTGGTGCAAACTTTACGTCCAGATGTAGATCTCTAAATGCTTCCCACAACTCCTGTTGTCTGACCATTATCATTGAAGATACTGACACACTTTTCCGACTCAATGCATCAGCCACCACATTGGCTTTTCCAGGGTGGTACTGCAATGAAAAGTCAAAATCCTTGAGAGTCTCCATCCATCTCCTCTGACGCATGTTCAATTCCTTCTGATCGAACAGATACTTCAAGCTTTTATGGTCACTGAACACCGTGAACGTGCATCCATATAAGTAGTGCCTCCAGACCTTTAATGCAAACACTACTGCAGCAAGCTCTAAATCATGTGTAGGGTAGTTTCGTTCGTTAGTTTTCAACTGCCTTGAGGCGTAGGCTACAGCTTTCTTGTGTTGCATCAAAACACATCCCAAACCTTGGTGAGATGCATCACAGTAGACTTCATATGGTTCCTGTGGTTGTGGCAATACCAACACTGGTGAGGTTGTCAACTTTTCCTTAAGCAATTGAAAACTTTCCTCACACTTCTCCGTCCATGCAAACGGCTGATTCTTTTTGGTAAGTTGTGTCAAAGGAGCTACAATCTTAGCAAATCCTTCAATAAATCTCCTGTAGTATCCTGCTAGTCCGAAAAAACTCCGTATGTTTGTGATAGTCTGGGGCTGTTTCAAGGCAAGAATTGTCTCAATCTTTGCCGGATCGATTACGATTCCTTCTTTTGTTATCACATGTCCCAAAAAGTTCACTTTATCTAGCCAAAACTCGCACTTCGATAGATTGGCATACAGTTGCTTCTCGCATAAGACTTCAAGAACTTGGTGTAAGTGCTCCTCATGTTATTTTTCATCCTTTGAATAAATCAAAATATCATCGATGAACACCACCACGAATTTATCCAGGAATGGGCTGAAGATTCTATTCATATAGTCCATGAAAATCGCTGGTGCATTCGTAACTTCAAATGGCATAACGAGATATTCATAATGTCCATAACGAGTCCTGAAAGCAGTCTTTTGAATATCTCCTTCTCTTACCCGAATATGATGGTATGCCGATTTCAAATCAATTTTTGAAAACACCGCTGCTCCCCTTAATTGGTCCATCAAATCATCGATGCGTGGTAAAGGATAACGATTCTTGATAGTTACCTTGTTAAGTTGCCGATAATCCACACATAAGCGTGAACTTCCATCCTTCTTCTTAACCAACAACACCAGAGCTCCCCACGGCGACACACTTGGTCTGATAAATCCTTTCTCCAATAAACCTTCAATTTGGCCCTTAAGCTCGCTTAATTCCAATGGCGACATCCGGTACGACGCAATTGAAATAGGTCCAGTTCCTGGGTGCAAATCAATGAAGAACTCCACCTCTCTCACTGGGGTTAATCCTGGAATTGTTGATGGAAATACGTCCGGATATTCTTCGACTAACACCACATCTTCTATGTTCACATCCATCTTGGTCTCCACGTTAGCCAATGATAAAAAAATTCCTGAGTTCCTTCTCTCAGTGATACTCCAGGTTCACCTCCTCTTAAGCTGATCCCATCATCAAGTAGAAATCTCACACCATTTAGTATATTTCCAAAATATAACTTAACCACATCATCACTTCAGCACGCCACAACTTATACAAGACTTGACACTCTAACTACTTGCTCCTATGCATGATCAGATAACGACTCAAAACCAATAATTTAATCAGAGCTTTAACCCAAAACTTTAACCAAATGCTCTGATACCACAATTGTAACACCCCGAGTTTAAAACACAGCGCGAGTGTATATATATATATTTTTTAAATAATTAATTAAAATGAATTTCCAGATTTAATTCAAAAAGAATTAAAATATAGTTTTCACTAATTCATTTCATAAGATAATACATCGTAATTTAATTGATGAACGTAATTAAATAATTTCATCAGAAATATCACTAAGTACTTATCTTTGGAAATTAATATTAAACATTAATACATTCCAAAATATCAGTGTCATATCATACCAACAGAAAATATCAGAGTGCATGGTTTAGCGGAAAAGTAGTACAAATATTTCCAAAATAAAACAAATTACATTTCCAGCTCAAATCCTATACATCAAGTCTAACTGATCATGCACTAAAGCTACAGTAACACGGATTTCCTCCGCATCCCAAACAAGTCTCATCCGACTCCGCCGCTCGCCTCGATGTGACCTCCTCCTCCTCATCATACAGAGAGGGGTCAGTCTCCTCCGAAGTCAGATCAATGCACAGTCTCGGTCACTTCGGCGGTGCTGGAATCTCATAACAATCATCGAATATCCTAGACGGACTCAGAATATCAGCTGCTACTTGCTTCGGCTCTTCGTTCTTCTCTTCCGTCTCAGAATCATGTACATCTCCTCCAATCACCGGGTTAGGAGTCACCACTCCTACGGTGGCCTCCGTCTCAACCCCTCTACCTGGTTCTTTCGCATCATCAAAAATTCCGTGCGCCTCCAATATCAAACGGGAAGGCACGAGAAAGTCAATTCTGTGCGCCACTCCATTGGTCCTATAGGTCCTCGTCGATCTCCCTGTGTATGTAGCCCTGCTTGAGGTGGGGTCGTATACCCAAGCAATAGGCACGGAACGATCAATGAAGTCGAGCGACATTTCCATCGTCTCGGGTCCCACGGATGGCATGGGTTTGGGGGGCATCTGAGGGCAAAGCCCAATTTCCACAATATAATAGCAAAGGTCACCTACCGAAATTAACAAATAATCACATAGCATATATCTCACAACAACAAATATATCTATGGCATATCATACAACGATGATGGAAAATAAGGATGCTCATTTTGAATTTTCATGACATATAAGCCTTTTCAAACAGCAACCGTTTAATATGGAAAATATGTGGTAAGTACAGCCAACACTTCAGCAATCACAATCATTTATCAGAAAATCAGATTTCATAAAGCACTCACACACATCAATTTCCAACCATCATCATATAACCAAATCGTGACCCACCGAACAATCACCCCGATGCAATATGTATATGCTCATGTATACAATTTCTTGGAATCACCAATCGCTAAACAGACCAGCACAATTTAAATATGTATGACTTTAACGGCCCTCAAGACCAGGGTGCAATCGCTCAACAGATCAGCACCAGCGCAGTCGCTCAACAGACCAGCACGTTTGACATATACCAAGGTACAATCGCTCAACAGATCAGTACCTAGTGCAGTCGCTCAACAGACCAGCACTCGTGCAATCGCTCAACAGATCAGCACATGGTTGCGCATTACTCTGTGACCCATCGTGGGTACCACTTGACTATGCAATGTATGAATATTTAGTGTTTTCTCTTCAATGAAACAGTATGCATTATCAGGAAAATTCAACCTTTCCATCATCTTTCAAAACATCTCAACAAAATCAATATTATCATCATCACAATCATGATTAAACAGTCAAGTAATCATTAACACTTTGCATTATCTCAAAATTCCATTCTTACTTATTTGAAGTCTTTCCAATGATTCCCAAACTCTTAAAATTCATAAAACAATGTTTAAAACTGATATTTCTGGAAAATACGAAGCTGTATTCGAATACAGCTTCTCTGTATTCGAATACAGTAGCAAAAAATAGTGCAGGATTACACTCTGTAATCGAATGCAGCCCTCTTGTATTCGAATAAAGAGGATGTCCCAGTGTAAAAATCAGTATTTTTCCACTAAATCAGTAAAGTCTCAAAAACTTCATCACCCCCACTTCAAACTATCACAAAAGTTCCATTTTAATTCATCATAAAGCTTCCCAATACTCCCCAACACTTAGGGTTGATAAACATTGTTGAAAAACTTGGAATTTCTGAAAACCTGAATCTGTATTCGAATACAGATTCCTTGTATTCGAATACAAAAACATGAAACTGCAATTTTAACATTTTGTATTTGAATACAGCATGCCTGTAGTCGAATACAGAAGACGAAACATTGAAAGTTCAGCATTTCCTCCTAGGTCATTAAAGGTTTCCAAAACATCATCCTCTCCTCTTCAAAACTATTTCAAAGACTCCATTTTAAATGATTTTAACCCTTCTCAATATTTCCGAACACTTTAAAATTCACATGACAGTGTTTAAAACATGATTTTCTGGAAAACACAAATCTGTATTCGAATACAGCTTCCTTGTATTCGAATACAGAAGCTAAAAACCGAGTTTCTGGAAAAACCCGAATCTGTATTCGAATACAGATCCCTTGTATTCGAATATAGAAGCTGAAACTAGTGAAAATCTGCATTCTGTATTCGAATACAGCATGCCTGTAGTCGAATACAGATGCGAATACAATGTTAAAATTTGACTTATGTATTCGAATACAACATGGTCGTAGTCGAATACAGATGCTAAGTCAGAAGCAAAAATCCTTCCTCTGTATTCGAATACAGGGGCTCGTATTCGAATACAAGTTTGAAAACTTAAGTAAAACAGAAGCTTGACAGGTTGTATTCGAATACACACATGTTGTATTCGAATACACCTTCGAAAACCAGTGAAATTTTTCCTGAGACTTCAACGCATTTCAAACTGTTTCTTTAAAAAAAAACAACCAAACATCAAAACAGATTCAACACTTTTCCAGGAAACACTTTCATCATTTAAAATCCCTTTTCTTCTGAAAACATCAGCATCACCAGAATCACTCAAAACAGAAACAGAAGCAGAAGCAGAATCATCAACACCAGAACATCCAGAAACAGAAACAGAATAGTCACCACCAGAATCATCAGAAGCAGAAATAGAATGATCAACAGCAGAATCATCAAAAACAGAAACAAAATGATCAACATCAGAATCATCTAGAACCAGAACATGCACCTCCAAAACAACATGCATGGTATTCTCCAGTATGCTTACACAACCAACACAACATGCAAATCATATTCCAGCTTTCTCACACAAACATAATGACATTAATACATTCAGTCAAACAGAAATCATCACATAGCAGCAAACACCAACAGAATATGTTTTCGCATTTTATAACAACATTCAAAACAATTTATGAACATGTATTTTAATCATCTTTAAAATAACATGCAAAACATTTTTCAGCTTTCCCACACAAACCAAGCAGCATTGCAGTAACAACCAGAACATCAAACATCACAGATTCATTACACATCACAGAATGCATTTTCTTCATTTTTTTCAAAATGTCATTGCAAAATAGTTATTCCTCAAAATAGTGATGAAACGTCAGTAATGCTATGCCAGTTATGCATTTACAGCCCTAATGCAACTAGAAAGTGGAAGGTGCCCTTACCCTTGTTGTGTTTCTGCTACTTCTCTCGTTGCTGTTTTCGTTCCCGTTTACGCGTCAAAAATGGGCGAAACTCCCGCATGCGTTTGCTGCTACGAAATTGGGTTCTCTAGCTCCGGAATGATGTGGGGAACAACTTTTGTACTGGAGGTTTTCTGGTTTGGTGCTTAGATTTTCAATTAATGTCACTTTGAGGAACTCCTTCTTTTCTCTTTTGAAATCGTGAACTGGAAGCAGAACAGAATGGGAGGGAAAGGGGTACTATTACATGCAGTATGGGCAGTGAGGGAGGAGGAATGGTGTTCTGATTTCACCATCCTTCTCACTCCTGTTTATAGGCTTGTGTGGGTGCCACCTCACTCGACACTTGTCCGATCCTCAGCACTTAACCAGTCTCGTCGCAATTAGCTGCTAATCCTTTAATTAACTGTCCGTTAATTTAATTACTTGTAATTAAATTAATTTATTCTTAATCCAATAATCTTAATTTATCTTCCAAAATAAATATTTATATATATATATTTACTCAAAACATACATATATTTAAATATTTTACAATATCCCTAAAATACACTTAATATTAATTCCATAATTAAATTTTAAATTTAAGGGACTTACATTACCACCCCCCTTAAATTAGTTTCATCCTCGAAACTACATGTCGATAAAAAATTGAGGATATTGTTCCCTCATCTTACTCTTCAGTTCCCAAGTCGCGTCTCCAGTAGTCGGATTCCAAATCACTTTGACTAGTGGGACTTCCTTGTTCCTAAACTGTTTAATCTTCCTGTCTTCAATCCTACAGGGAATACTTCAAATGACAGGTTATCCTTCAGCTGAATTGTATCTTGTTCGATCACATGTGACGGGTCTGCAATGTATTTCCTTAACTGCGACACATGAAATACGTCGTGAATATTGGACAGTATAGGAGGTAAAGCGATCCGATAAGCCAATGGTCCAATACGTGCAGTGATCTGGTATGGTCCAATAAATTTCGGAGTCAACTTTCTTGACTTAATAGCTCTGCCAACTCCCGTTGTAGGCGTGACCCTTAGAAATACATGCTCACCCTGTTCGAATTCTAGAGGTCTGCGACGCTTGTCCGCATAACTCTTCTGACGATCTTGTGAAATGTTCATTTTCTCTTGTATTCTCTTGATTTTCTCTGTGGTCTGTTCCACCATCTCAGGTCCAACAATCATACTTTCTCCGTCCTTATACCAGCAAAAAGGCGTCTGACACTTGCGTTCATATAAAGCCTCATAGGGTGCCATTCCAATACTTGCGCGAAAGCTATTGTTGTAAGTAAACTCAATCAATGGCAACACCTCATCCCAGTTTCCTTTGTCATCCAACACACATGCTCTTAATAGATCTTCCAAAGACTGGTTTGTTCTCTCAGTCTGTCCGTCTGTTTGCGGATGATAAGCGGAACTCAATTTTAGTTTCGTTCCAAATGCTTCATGCAGTGCTCCCCAAAAATGAGATGTGAACTTTGGGTCACGGTCCGATACTATACTCGATGGAACTCTGTGTAACCTCACAATCTCAGCGATGTAGATTTCCGTCAGCTTATCTACCTTGTAAGTGGTCCTTACCGGTAAGGAATGTGCGGACTTTGTCAATTGATCCACTATTACCCAAATCGAATCATTCTTTTTCCTTCTCTTGGGCAGTCCTGTTATAAAATCCATGGAAATGCTGTCCCACTTCCATTCCGATATATCCAGAGGTTGCAACATTCCAGCAGGTCGTTGATTTTCTACTTTCACTTTCTGACAAGTCAAACATACTGATACATACTCCGCTACGTCCCTCTTCATTCCTGGCCACCAGTAATTTTGTCTTAAGTCCTGGTACATCTTGGTCGCTCCAGGATGAATACTTAACTTACACTTATGAGCCTCTTCCAAAATCGCTCTTCTCATCTCTCCAACTTCCGGTACACAAACTCTTCCATTACAGAGTCAGATGAGACTTGTATGGGATGCAGAGGAAATCCGTGCTACTGCAACTTTAGTGCATGATCAGTAAGATTTGTTGTATTGGATTTTCTGGAAAATGTAATTTGCTTTGATTTTGGAAATTATTGTACCACTTTTTCCAATAACACATTCCGCACTCTGATATTTCCTTTTGAGATTATGACACTGTTATCTTTTGAAATGTATTAATGTTTATTATTAATTTCCAGAGTTAAGTACTTAGTGATTTTACGATGAAGTTATTTAATTATGTTCATCGATGGAGTTATGACGTACTATTTTTATGAAACGAATTAAAGGAAATTCTATTTCAATTCTTTTGAAGTAATAAATTGGAAAATCATTTTAATTAATTATTTAAAAAAAAAATACACTTGCGCTGTGTTTTAAACTCGGGGTGTTACACACTTCCATTTCGGTATATCCAAATGTTGCAACATTCCAGCAGGTCGTTGATGTTCCACTTTCGCTTTCTGACAAGTTAAACAAGCTGATACATACTCCGCTACGTCTCTCTTCATTCCTGGCCACCAGTAATTCTGTCTTAAGTCCTGGTACATCTTCATCGCTCCAGGATGAATACTCAATTTGCTCTTATTAGCTTCTTCCAAAATCATTCTTCTCATATATGCAACTTCCGGTACACAAATTCTTTCATTACATCTCAGAATATTATCTGGTCCGACCCTGAACTCAATTGTTTGTCCTTGGGCTATCAGATTCCTCTTTTCTTGGATCAATGTGTCATCTTGCAAGTTCGCAATCTCTTCAAGTAGACCACTCGAAATTGTTATCATCCCACACTTTAAAATTCCTGGTGCAAACTCTACGTCCAAATGTAGATCTCTAAATGCTTCCCACAACTCTTGTTGTCTGGCCATTATCATTGAAGACACTGACACACTTTTCCTACTTAATGCATCAGCCACCATATTGGCTTTTCCAGGGTGGTACTGCAATGAAAAATCAAAATCCTTAAGAGTCTCCATCCATCTCCTCTGACGTATGTTCAATTCCTTCTGATCGAACAGATACTTCAAACTTTTATGGTCACTGAATTCCGTAAACGTGCATCCATAAAGGTAGTGTCTCCAGACCTTTAATGCAAATACTACTGCAGCAAGCTCTAAATCATGAGTAGGATAGTTCCCTTCGTGAGTTTTCAATTGCCGTGAGGCGTAGGCTACAGCTTTCTTGTGTTGCATAAAAACACATCCCAGACCTTGGTGAGATGCATCATAGTAAACCTCATATGCTTCTTCTGGCTGTGGCAAGACCAATACTGGTGAAGTTGTCAACTTTTCCTTAAGCAACTGAAAACTTTCCTCACACTTCTCTGTCCATGCAAACGGCTGATTCTTTCTGGTGAGTTGTGTCAAAGGAGCTACAATCTTAGCAAATCCTTCAATAAATCTCCTGTAGTATCCTGCCAGTCCGACAAAACTTCGTATGTCTGCGATAGTCTGGGGCTGTTTCCAGGCAATAATTGTCTCAATCTTTGATGGATCCACAACGATTCCTTCTTTTGTTATCACATGTCCCAAGAAGTTCACTTTCTCTAGCCAAAACTCGCACTTCGACAAATTGGCATACAATTGCTTCTCGCGTAAGACTTCAAGAACTTGGCGTAGGTGCTCTCCGTGTTCCTCCTCACTTCTTGAATAAACCAATATATCATCGATGAACACCACAACGAATTTATCCAGAAACGGGCTAAAGATCCTATTCATATAATCCATAAAAATTGCTGGTGCATTCGTAACTCCAAATGGCATAACGAGATATTGGTAATGTCCGTAATGGGTTTTGAAAGCAGTCTTTTGAATATCTCCTTCTCTTACCTGAATCTGATGGTATCCTGACTTCAAATCGATCTTTGAAAACACCGCTGCTCCTCTCAATTGGTCCATCAAATCATCGATGCGTGGTAAAGGATAACGATTCTTGATAGTTACCTTGTTAAGTTGCCTATAATCCACACATAAACGCGAACTTCCATCCTTCTTGTTAACCAACAACACCAGAGCTCCCCATGGCGACACACTTGGTCTGATAAATCCTTTCTCCAATAAACCTTCAATTTGACCCTTAAGCTCACTTAATTCCAATGGCGACATCCGGTACGGCACAATTGAAATAGGTCCAGTTCCTGGGTGCAAATCAATAAAGAACTCCACCTCTCTCACCGGGGGTAATCCTAGAATTTCTGTTGGAAATACGTCCGAATATTCTTTGACTTACACCACATCTTCTATGTTCACATCCATCTTGGTCTCCACGTTAGCCAATGATAAAAATTCCTGAGTTCCTTCTCTCAGAGATACTTCGAGTTTGTTAGCAGCTAAATACCGAACGACTCCAGGTTCGGGGAAAAGAACTAATTTTCGAGCGCAATCCAAGACTACGTAATTATACGTCATCCAATCCATGCCGAGAATGATCTCGAGTGATTGTAGGGGTAGACATATTAAATTAACCAAGAAATCTCTATTCTGAATCGTTACAGTACAGTGTAAACATGCATAATTTACGGTCAAAGTCTTAGCAGGTGTGGAAACAACAAAATCAAAAGGTAAAGCAGACACATACAACTTCACACGATTCACACAGTCCATAGCAATGAAAGAGTGGGTTGCCCCCGTATCAAAAAGTGCAGTTAGTGTGTTACCTGCAATCTCGCAATCTTGCTGGATTAAATTTGGAGCTTGATTCCCAGCTTCAGCACCAATGTGATAGACGTGTCCCCTAGCAATAGGACGAGTAGCCCTAGTTGCGTTCATTGTTGGTTCCATCTTCGGAACCCGGCAATCCCTCACCAAGTGTCCTGGTTTCTGGCAATTGAAACACATCAGATCCCTTGTGGTACAAGCAGTAGCAATATGTCCCTCTTTCCCACATCGATAACATCGGACTCCTTGTCCCAATTTTCATCCAAACTTCTGATTTTCCGGCCGATTATGGCCTCTATTGTTGTTCTGTGGCCGGTTATACGGCTTAGCAACCTGCTTTCCTCTATTGTTCTGATAGTGCATCCGACTAGGCCCTCTTGAATTAAATTTTCCTCCTCTGTTGGCCCTCTTGTTCTTCATATCTTCAACCTCTCTACACTTCTCCACTAAGACTTGGAAACGTTGAATTCCCAATGGTAAGACCGGGTCTTGAATTTCATATTTCAGTCCATTTTGGAAACGATGACACATGAACTGTTCATCCACCTCTTCGCGGAAAAATCTGAAATGCCTTGATAGCGATTCAAACTTAGCTGCATATTCCCCCACCGTCATGTTTCCCTGGTGCAATTTCAAAAAATCGTCACCCAACTTAGTTCTAGTGCTCATCGGGAAGTATTTGTCCAAAAACTTCTTTTTGAACGACTCCCAGTTAACCTCCTCATGAGCTGACCCCATCAGTAGCCTTGTACTCCTCCACCAATACTCTGCATCTCCTAGCAGCAGATATATAGCATAGTTGACCTTTACTGCTTCTTGACAATTAATCATTTCAAAGATTTTTTCCATCTCTTGAATCCATTGGTCTGCTCTTTCTGGACCCTCATCACCCTTGAACTTTGGAGGATTATGACAACGAAAATCCTCTAATCCTCTGGATTCAGCATCACGAATCTCTCCTTCTCTTTTCTCCAGATCACGTTGAGTCTTCGCAGCTGTTTGTGCAGCAACAGACGCATCCATGTTATTCATCGCTTCAGCCATCCTATCTTCCCGGTTGACGTTGGCTCTTGCAGTGTCGTCTCTTCTTGGAGGCATTGTTTCCTACAAAACCATCATCACTTCAGTCACACCACAACTTACACAAGACTTGACACTTTAACTACTTGCTCCTATGCATGATCAGATAATGACTCAAAACCAATAATTAAATCAGAGCTTTAACCCAATACTTTAACCAAATGCTCTAATACCACAATTGTAACACCCCGAGTTTAAAACACAGTGCGAGTGTCTTTTTCTTTTTTAAAATAAATAAAAGGAATTTTCTTTTTCAAAATTATTAATTCAAAGGAATTAAAATCAATTCAAATTAAAAGTTGTTCGACGTCGTAATCCAAAATAGAGAAGTAATTAAATAATTACATCACGATTAATCAAGTAAATTATTTTTGGGGATTTAGTTCTTCAAAATATAACAAAATAAAGATACATCCAACAGCTGTATCCTGGACCCACCAAAATATTATCAGAGTGCGGAAAATATTAGCGGAAAAGTTATACAATAATTCCCAAAATAACCAATTACATTTCCCAAACTCAAGACCCTATACAAAAGTCTAGTCTGACCATGCACTAAGCTACAGTAGCAAGTAATTTCCACCGCCTCCTCCACAAGTCTCGTCTTCACCCCAGCTATCTGTCCCTCTACGTTGCCCACGAATACTCCGTACGTAAATATCAGGGGAAACTAACGACGTCTCCGTCGTTAGTGTAACCGTCGGTGGGACGGGTTTGGGTATCATCTGAAGGCAAAGCCCAATTTCGACAATAATTGTAAAGGGTCACCGACCGAAATTAACAATTAACACATAGCATTTATATCATAGTAACAAACATATCCATGGCATATCATATAACAATGATGATAAATAAGAATGCTCAATTTGAAATTTCATGACATGTATGCCTTTTCAAACAGCAACCAATTAATATGGAAAACATGTTGTAAGTACAACTAACACTTCAGCAATCACAATCATTCATCAGAAATTCAGATTTTATAAAGTACTTACACCCATGAATTTCCAATCATTAACATATATCCAAATCGTGACCCACCGGTCAATCACCCCGATGCAATATGTATATGCTCATGTATTCAACTTCTTGGAATTACCAAGGTGCAGTCGCTCACAGACCAGCCCAATTTAAATATGTTTGACTTTAACGGCCCTCAAGACCAGGGTGCAATTGCTTAACAGATCAGCACCAATGCAGTCGCTCAACAGACCTGCACTCGTGCAGTAGCTCAACAGACCATCACGTTTTACATATACCAAGGTACAGTCGCTCAACAGACTAGTACCAGTGCAGTCGCTCAACAGACCAGCACTCGTGCAATCGCTCAACATATCAACACGTTTTGGTGCATTTCAGGGTACAGTCGCTCAACAGACCAGTACCAGTGCAGTCGCTCAACAGACCAGCACTCGTCCAATCGCTCAACAGATCAACACGTTTACGCATTACTCTGTGGCCCATCACGGGTACCACCTGACTATGCAGTGCATGAACATGCAATGTTTTCTCTTCACTGAAAACAGTATGCAACATCAGTAAAATTCAGCCTTTCCATCATTTCCCTAAAACATCTCAACACAATTAATTTCATTATCATCACATCAATAATTAAACATTCAAGCATCTCATCATTACCACTTCACATTATCTCAAAATTCTATTCTTATTTGTCATAAGTCTTCTCAATGTTTCCCCAACTCTTAAAATTCATAAAACAATGTTTAAAACTGAGATTTCTGGAAAACACGAATCTGTATTCGAATACAGCTTCCTTGTATTCGAATACAGAAGCCAAAATAGTGCAGAATCAACACTCTGTATTCGAATACAACTTCTTTGTATTCGAATACAGAGGCTGTCACAGTGTAAAATCAGTATTTTCACAACATCAGTAGAGGTCTCAAAAGCTTCATCATTACCACTTCAAATTATCACAAAACTCCATTTTAATTTGTCACAAACCTCCCCAATGCTCCCCAACACTTAAATTTTATAAAACAATGTTTAAAACTCTGGATTTCTGAAAAACACGAATCTGTATTCGAATACAGATCCCTTGTATTCGAATACAGAAGCTAAAACTGCAGTTTCAACACTTTGTATTCGAATACAGCATACTTGTATTTGAATACAGAAGACAAAACAATGTATATTCAGCATTTTCCCAATATCATTAAAGGTTTCAAGAACCTCATCATCTCATCTTCAAAACTATTTCAAAAACTCCATTTTAAATTGTTTCAAACCTTCCCAATTGTTCCCCAACACTTAAAGTTCACATGACAGTGTCTGAAACTTGATTTTCTGGAAAAACACAAATCTGTATTCGAATACAGCTCCCTTGTATTCGAATATAAAAGCAAAAATAGTAAAAATCAGCATCCTGTATTCGAATACGAGGGTGTTGTATTCGAATATAGGTGCGAATACAGTGATAAAATTTCAATTATGTATTCGAATACGACAGGGTCGTAGCCGAATACAGATGCTAAGTCAGATGCAAAAATACTTCTTCTGTATTCGAATACAGAAGCTCGTATTCGAATACAAGTTAAAAAATTTGAATAAAATAGAAGCTTTTCAGGTTGTATTTGAATACACTCATGCCGTATTCGAATACACCTTCGAACTCAGTGAAATTTTCCTGAAACTTCAACACATTTTCAAACTTTTCCTTTGAAAAACCAACACGACCCCAAAACAGTTCCACCACTCTTTTGAACCACAAAACTCAGGCATTTTTCATCAATAATAGATTGTCCAAAAAAGCACTTTCATCATTTTAAATCCTTTTCTTTTGAAAACATCAGCAACACCAGAATCACCCAAAACAGAATGTCAATCCCCACAAAACAAATATTTTTACACGTTTACATTTGGATCACTTCTCAAAACACAAGCAAGGTAATTTCCAGTATTCTTACACAGTCAAAACAACATGCAAAGCATTTTCCAGCTTTCTCACACAAACAGAACATCACTGATGTATTTCAGCCAAAACAGCAACATCACATAACATCAAACATCAACAGAATGCATTTTTCATCCTTCAAAGTGACATGCAAAACAGTTTTTCTTCAAAAACAGTAATGAAACAACATTAATGCCATAACATTATGCATTTACAGCCCTAATGCAAACTAGAAAGTGGAAGGTGCCCTTACCTCTGTTTCGTTTATGCTCTCGTTCAGTTTTTTGCGACAAAAGTCGGCAAAATTCCCGCTCGCGTTTGCCGCTACGAAAGTGGGTTCTCTAGCTCTGTAATGATGAGGAGAACAACTTTTGTACTGGACGTTTTCTGGTTTGGTGCTTGGATTTCCAAGTAATCTCACTTTTGAGCAACTCTCTCTGTTTGTTTTTGAACGAACAGAAATTAGAATGGGAAGGAAGGAATACGGTTACTGTTACATGTAGTATGGAGGATGAAGTGTTTTTTTTTCTGTTTTTACTCTGCCCTCTCTCGTCCATATATAGGCACATCTATGTGCCACCTCATCAAAAATAATATTAAAATATTGCTGGACTTTCCAGCACTTAACCGCTTTCGTCGCAATTAGCTGATAACCTCTTAATTAACCGCTCGATAATATAATTACTCGTAATTAAATTAATTTACTCTTCATCCACTATATATATATATTCACACAAAACATACATATATTAAATATTTTACAAATATCCCCAAAATACACAAAATATTAATTCCATAATTTAATTCTTAAATTTAAGGGTCTTACATACTTCACAAAACGATGGGGTACTCTTTTTCCTTTATTAGAATTTTTTGCAACTGGTTTTTTTAGGAAAGTTTTAATTAATAAAAGAAAAATACTATTCACTCTCTTCTCTTTTGTCTATTTCTCTCATTTATCTTTACTCTCTTATATTCTACCGTTATTTCGATTAGTTCACACCATCTTATTTATATATATATTTTTATTATTTAATTAATCTTTTATCAATTATTGAGACTTATATTGAGGACTAGGACGGACCTACAAGGTGGTATATCGAAGTACTCACCTAAAAGAGTTAGTGCCGTCAATTCATCACTATATCAAATTAGAGCCAGCCAGACGACAACTCGGACTTAAGTAACAATGATGTCCTTTTTAACTAATATGTGTTAGGTCGATTTGTTAGGTTGACTGGCATGACAATTGTTGATTTAGTCTTCTATTTGATTAATAAATGTCCCAAATAATAGGATAGTGTAGTTAGCATTTAATTATGCTGTTAGGAGACCGAGTAATAAGATGCGCGATTTTGCTTTTGGCCGCATTTTTCTGCTTCTGGTAGTTCTGTTTCCTTCTATTCCTTCTGTTTTACTGTACCGTTTCTTCTGGTACTTCTGTTTTGTATTTTGGCTATTTAATGGCTCCATTTTTAATTAATAAACAAGTTTTCCCATTCAAGCATTGAGTTTATTATACTAATCACTTTAACAATTGGTATCAGAGCTTCGAAAGAGGCCTGATAAGTGTGAGAGTATGCGGACAGTGAAGTCCAGAACAAACACGAGAGTTTGAGTGTGTGTGAGTAAACAAAAAGAGATTAAGATGTCAATCTCAGAAAGGTTTTTGCAGCCGTCCATTCCCAAATTTGATGGCCATTATGATTACTGGTCAATGACAATGGAGAATTTCCTTAGGAGCAAGGAGATGTGGAACCTGGTGGATGAGGGAATTCCAGCACCTGCAGTTGGAAATACACCAGCAAGTGAGGCTCAGAGAAAGAGTGTGGAGGAGGCCAAACTCAAGGATTTAAAGGTGAAAAATTTCTTGTTTCAGGCTATTGACAGAGAAATATTGGAAACATTTCTTGACAAGGGAACATCGAAGGCGATTTGGGACTTAATGAAACAGAAGTATCAAGGGTCCACGAAAGTACGAAGAGCACAACTTCAAGCCTTGAGGAAGGAATTTGAGTTACTGGCCATGAAAGAAGGAGAGAAAGTAGATAACTTCATGGGGCAGACTCTAACCGTGGTCAACAAAATGAAAACAAATGGTGAGGTGATGGAACAAAGCACAGTGGTTAGTAAGATACTTAATCATTGACCTCCAAATTCAACTATGTTGTTTGCTCAATAGAGGAGTCAAATGATCTAAGTACCTTGAGCATCGATGAATTACATGGAAGTCTGCTTGTCCATAAACAAAGGATGCAGGGACACCAGGAAGAAGAACAAGTGTTAAAAGTGACATATGATGAGAGATCAGGCAGAGGAAGAGGTAGAAACATGAATAGAGGAGGACGAGGTAGAGGACGAGGCAAACAAACTTTCAACAAAGCTACAGTTGAATGTTTCAATTGTCATAAATTGGGACACTTTCAAAATGAGTGTCCGGAATGGGACAAAAGAGCCAATTATGCAGAATTGGATGAGGAGGAAGAGCTTCTGCTGATGTCCTATGTTGAGATCAATAATTCAATGAAAGAGGTAGTATGGTTTCTTGACTCTGGTTGTTCTAACCATATGACAGGAAACAAGCAATGGTTTGTGGAGCTGGATGAGCAATTCAGTCATTCAGTGAAACTTGGAAACAATCTCAGAATGCTAGTGAAAGGGAAAGGCAACATCAAACTTGAAGTAGAAGGTGCAACTCAGGTGATTTCTGAAGTTTATTATGTTCCTGATTTGAAAAATAACCTGTTGAGTATGGGTCAGTTACAAGAGAAAGGGTTGGCTATCCTGATACAAAATGGAGAATGCAAACTCTATCATCCTAGAAGAGGACTAATCATGCACACACGTATGACATCTAATAGGATGTTTGTAGTTCTGGCTAATGCTCTGGTGCATACATCATCTACATGTCTAAGTGTGAGAAGTGATGATACTGGTGATTTGTGGCACAAGAGATATGGTCATTTAAGTATTACTAGTCTGAATTTATTGCACCAGAAGGAACTTGTCAGAGGACTTCCCAAGTTTCAGATACCAACCTATGTGTGTACAAGCTGCATGAAAGGGAAACAACATCGGAAGATCATTCCAAAGAAAAGCAAGTGGAGAGCAACACAGAAGCTACATCTTGTACACTCAGACATTTGCAGACCTATCACTCCAAAGTCATATGGCAACAAAAGGTATTTATTAACTTTCATTGATGACCTGAGCCGCAAGCTTTGGGTCTATTTTCTGAATGAAAAGAGTGAAGCCTTCACAACATTTAAAAGCTTCAAAAATGTTGTGGAGAAGGAGTCTGGTCTATCTATTTGTGGATTAAGGATAGACAGAGTGTTGGAACCAAGTTGGTTCTAAGACTTAGGATTTTGATGTTTACAAAAGCACTAAATGTAAACTTATTTTGTACCTTGAATTATTAAATTAAATGCCACCAGAAACTGAAGTAATCAGAAGCAGAAGTTCAAAGGATTCTAGAAAATGAATTCTAGAATTACCAGAAGATACTCCAGGATGTCAAAACATCACCAGAAGATATCTTTGCTGGCCCAGAACAGAAGAAAGAAAAATCAGAAGGAAACCTCGATCATTCCAGAGGAAAGCCTGCGAGAAGGAGAGTTGTTCAAGACCAACAGGAATCAAATATCAAATTTATTCCAGAAGTTATTCTGACCAGAAGATGGCTTGACAGTAAATATTAAACAGCCCAGACTTGTTCCAGACTCAACCAGAAGATAAGTTTATGAGTCCAGAACAAGAGAATCAATCTAGATTTGACCCAGACCATAAGATAGCATGATTCAGGGCATGAAACTAAGTCCAGACCAGAAGAAATGATTTCTAGAATAATCTAGACCTGAAATAAAATCAAAGGTAAAATGTCCAGACTGAAATATTACTTGTCCAGATTTAATTTCAATTTAATCCAGACCAAGTCCATAATTGGTCCAGATTAGAGGGAAGATTTCCAGATCAATGGTTTAGAATTAATTATTTGGTCCAGTGATGGTCCTGATCAGAAGATCAGACCATGGCCCAGTGTTGGCCGAAATCAGAGGGTCAAGATGTGTGGTCCAGCAATGGCCGAGTTCAGAGGATCATAGCATATCAAGTGCAAGTCCAGGGAAGGCCAAAATCAGAAAATCAGAAGATTAGGATGTGTGGTCCAGGGATGGCCGAATTCAGAGGATCACAGCATATCAATTAGTTTGGTCCAGATGTGGACTAGCGCAGAAAAATCTGATGGTCCAGATTTGTTCATGAGGATTAACGGTGGAGATTTCAATTTATTTTGATCAAAGTATTAAATAGATTTATTACAAAAATAAAGTGAAGTATTGTGGAATTCAGGAGCTGTGGCGGGAAGCAATTAAAAGATCTGATTGGTCAGTTAGTTTTTGAAAGAAATCTAAGGCTTAAAAATATATGTTTTTATTTTAAATGAAGCCCAGTTGGTCAAGATATTTTTGCCAGAAAATCTAGCAAGATTCAGGTCGAATTTAAGCATTGGAAGAGGCCCTAATCTACATCTATAAAAGGAGGCTCAAGGCAGAATACTCATAATCAAAAATCACAAAAGAGTCATACACTTCCAAAGCAAACACTCTCAAATTTTCATAGAAGTCAATTGTGAGTTCCAGCTTTCAAGAAGCAAGTACTCGTGTTATTTTCCTTCCACTGTGTCAAATCTAAGTTGTTGAAGTAGAGTCTACAATCTGTGGGAGTCAGTAGAGGTAACAGGTTACTTGGCAATTAGATTCATAGTGTTGTGATTTCTTCTACAATCTGGGATTGTCAGATTGGCTGAAGACAGGAGTTGCATTCCTCAAAGAAGTCTAGGATTGTTAGACTGTTTGAGAAGACTGACTTGGAGGGTCAGTATAAAGGTTGTAATTCAAGGTTTGAATTAGTGAAATCCTTCAAGGTGAAGGGACTGGACGTAGCCTCGTTAACGGTGAACCAGTATAAAAACTGTGAGTTTTATTTTTACTTTTATCCGCTGCTAACTCTGTTTTTAATTATAAATCAAGTTTTGTTTTAAAAGCATAAAAACAGGAAAAGTATTCAAGTTAAGTCAAACACAATTCAACCCCCTTCTCGTGTTTCCACCTTCAAAGATGAGGGAAGTTCACCTCCAAGGAATTCACAGAGTTTTGTAGACTTGAAGGTATTAAGAGACAGCTGACTACAACCTACACTCAATAAAACGGGGTTGCAGAACGCAAAAATCGTACCATACTTAACATGGTGCGATGTTTGCTAGAAGAAAAGAAGATGCCTACTCCATTCTGGCTAGAAGCTGTGAAAACGACATGCCACATTCTCAACCGTAGTCGAACTTCTGCTGTAAAGAATAAAACACCAGAAGAATGCTGGAGTGGAATTAAGCCTAATGTTGATCATTTTCGAGTGTTTGGATGTGTAGGAAATGTACATGTACCAAATGCAAATACGTTAAAGTTGGATGCTCGAAGTCAAGAGTGTGTGCTGATAGGTTATAGTGAAGAGTCTGAGGGATACAAAATGGTCAATCCGACTACAAAGAAGGTGTTTGAAGAAGGGAAAAGCTGGGATTGGAGAAAGACAGAAGGAGAAGCTAAGAATGACATTCTTGACTGGGGAGAAGTTGATGAAGATACATATGCTTCTAGTGATGAAGAAAGTGAAGAAGAAGGAGAATCTGGTCAAAGTAGTATCTCCAGTGATACTGCATCTGGTCACAGTAGTATCTCTAGTGATACTACCACATCTACACTTCCTGAAAGAAGAGTCACCCGAGATCCAACCTATCTTCAAGATTATACAAGTGGAGAAGGACTTTCAGAAGAAGAAGAAGAGGTACAAAATTTAGTTTTGTTAATATCTTCTGATGATCCTATTTACTATGAAGAAGCAGTAAAATTAAAAAGATGGAGGGATGCAATGGATATGGAGTTCAATGCTATTGTAAAGAACGAAACCTGGGAGCTTGTTGATGCACCAAAGGAGGTCAAAGTAATTGGTGTAAAGTGGATCTATAAAACCAAATTAAATGAGAAGGGTGAAATAGATAAGTGTAAAGCTCATCTTGTGGCTAAGGGATATGCACAAGAGAAAGGAGTAGACTATAATGAAGTCTTTGCTCCAGTTGCTAGGTGGGATACAATCCATACAGTGATAGCCTTGGCAGCAAGAAATGGATGGACAATCTTTCAACTTGATGTCAAAAGTGCCTTTCTTCATGGTAAGCTGAATGAAGATGTTTACATTGATCAACCTCCAGGCTATGTGGTCAGTGGGGCAGAGAAGAAAGTATACAAATTAAAGAAAGAACTCTATGGTCTAAAGCAAGCACCAAGAGCGTGGTTTAGCAAAATTGAAGGCTACTTTATTAAGGAAGGGTTTGAGAAAAGCAGCTATGAGCACACCTTGTTCATCAAAAGAGAGAAGAAGAACAAGATCCTAATTGTAAGTCTCTATGTTGATGATCTCATTTTTACTAGTAATGATACAATTATGGTGAATGAGTTCAAAGAGTCTATGAAAAAGGAGTTTGAGATGACTGATCTGGGTAAGATGAAGTATTTTCTGGGAGTTGGAATACGGCAGAGCTTCAATGGCATTCACATTGGTCAGAAGAAGTATGCTGAAGAAGTTCTAAAAAAATTTGGTTTGGAAAGTTGCAATGGAGTTAAGAATCCCATGGTTCCATGAAGTAATAGACTAACAAAACAAGAAGATGGTAAGAAGGTAGATGCAACCTTATTCAAGCAAATGGTGGGAATTCTGATGTACATGACAGTCACAAGACCTGACTTAGCTTATAGTGTTTGTCTAATAAGTCGTTTTATGGCCAATCCTATGGAGTCTCACATGATGGCAGCCAAGAGAATTCTCAGATACATTAGAGCTACTACTGAGCTTGGTGTATTCTACAAAAGGGGATGTAAAGATGAGATGCTAGCCTACACAGACAGTGACTATGCAGGGGATTTGGATGATCGAAAAAGCACTTCTGGTTATGTTTTCATGCTAAGTGGAGGAGCAGTAGCTTGGTCATCAAAGAAGCAGCCAGTAGTGATACTTTCAACCACAGAAGCAGAATATGTGGTAGCTGCTTCTTGTGCATGTCAGTGCATTTGGTTACAACAAATACTTAAATAGATTGGAGGCACTCAAAGTAAAAGTGTCAAGGTACTGTGTGATAACTCTTCTACAATAAAACTTGCAAAGAATCCAGTCTTCCATGGTAGGAGTAAGCATATTGATGTAAGGTTTCATTTTCTAAGGAATCTCACAAAGGATGAAGTGATTGATATGAAATACTGTGGTACAAGTGAGCAGTTGGCTGACATTATGACTAAACCTATGAGGTTGGAGGTGTTTGAAAAACTCAGAAAAGCACTTGGAGTAAAGTCAGCTGGAGAAGTAAACTGAAATGCCTCTAGCATGTCCAGTTTAGGGGAGCAATTGTTAGGTCGATTTGTTAGGTTGATTGGCATGACAATTGTTGATTTAGTCTTCTATTTGATTAATAAATGTCCCAAATAATAGTATAGTGTAGTTAGCATTTAATTATGTTGTTAGGAGACCGAGTAATAAGCCGCGCGATTCTGCTTCTGGCCGCGTTTTTCTGCTTCTGGTAGTTCTGTTTCCTTCTGTTCCTTCTGTTTTACTGTACTGTTTCTTCTGATACTTCTGGTTTGTATTTTGACTATTTAATGGCTCCAGTTTTAATTAATAAACAAGTTTTCCCATTCAAGCATTGAGTTTATTATACTAATCACTTTAACAATATGTTCGTAAAAACACAGATCATTAAATCTATTTTAATCTATAAGAGTATTTAGTTTCTTTTATTAACTTTCAATTTATTTAGATATATACACATTTGTATTTTACTTTCAATTTTACTTCATTAACAATCATATTATTACAGTGAGCATTATTGGAAAATCATCCAACATTTATGCATATTTTAAAAGAATGGCTTACGAAACTTGCTAAAAAGTTTGATACATATTCTATTATGACGAGTTTTATGATATGAAAGAACGACGTGCCCAACTTAAATAAACAATATGATGTATTTAACTATTTTTAATTTTTAGTGTACGTATTTAACTATTTTTTTACAAGTGTATTTAACTATTACAATTAGTTTTTATTTAATATTATTAATACATTTGGCAATCCTCTTCTCGTCAATTTCTGGATTTGTCCGTGACTGATGATATTATAGTCTTTTCTCAAATAAATTATTATATATCATTTAATTACTATAAATAAACATTGTGAAAACTATATAATTATCAAAATCACAAAATTTCTAGTAATACTATTGAGAATGACTTATTTACTCTATACCATTATTTTAAATAACTTTAAATATCATATTTGGGATGTATACTTAACATCTCATATTTTTACATCTTTATTTTATTTTTGTTCCTTAGTTATTATTAAAATTTACGAATATTTGCTCTTCTATGCTCAATAATAGCAAATGTTTAAGTCTTGTATACTTTTATTGCGTATTACTTCGATCAGGATTTGAAATCTGATTCTTCCAAATAATTTGTTTTTAACTAATATTTATTAACCTCTTAAGCTCAATATATTACTTGATTAATCTCACTCAATTGATAATAACTCTTTTATATGGTCATCATCATATTTTATGTCAAAAGTTGCTTTATTTATAAAATAAAATATTTTGATAATTTTTACTACAAGAAAACATTTGTACATTTGTATATCTACGGAAAATTACCCACAAATCTTAGTTCGTGGGTAAATTATTAATTACCTACAGAAAAACCGTGATTAAATTTGTTATTGAATAAATTTATTTTTTTTAATTGGACTCCACGATTAGTCTGTAGGTAAAATTAAAAAAAAAAATTCGTGGATAAAGTTTAAAAAAATACAACTCAACTTAAGTTTCCAAAATATCTTCATTTTTTTTCCATTGATTGTCCGTGGGTAAAGTAAAAGTAAAATTTTGTTTATTATTTTTTTTTACAAAAAAAATTATTACGAAATTGTTGCCAATTAGGTTACCCTCAGAAACGCGAGAAGCAACAAAAGTAAATCCCGCTTAGAGCTCAACGTGATACAACCAAGTAGATTATCGCCGCCGGTCAGAGATCCGGCCACGCGCCGTCTTCTACTTTTCTATCTCCCAATCTCGCCGCCCTCAGCTCTCTTCTTTCTTCTTCTTCTCCTCTCTCGCCCGTCCCTTCTCTTTTCTCTTCTCCTCTCTCACGCGCCTGCTGCACGTTAAGCTCTTCCTCTAAGACCTTCTCGCGCCTTCGAGATCGTCCTCCATAATCCTCAAGCAGTGAGAAATCATTGACACACCAGGGTATTTTTCTCAGATATAGAGTTTTGTGATTTTAGGGTTTTATGAATTTTGGATTTTTATATGACTATGTTTATATTAAATTGGTTGATTGATTATGAAATTAGGACTATTAGTAACACAAATGTGTTGTGAAATCATTGTTAGGGTTTTTATTTGTTTAAAATGGAGGATTTTGTATTGTTGCTGTTATGTTATTATAGAGCTTGCATTTTTTGTATTTCTTAGTTAAAAATGTAGTATTGGGCCAAAAAATGCACATGTAGTACCTGCACCTAATACTTATGTTCAGGTATGTTATCTTCTGATTTTGCAAAGGGATGAAAGTAGGTTTCATTTTCTGTTCTAATTACCTATGAAGCCCCGTTATCATATAGGCATCATTGTATTTGATGAGAGTCTCACATTAGATTAAATATGACTTGGAAAATAGTTTATAACCTCTTCCCTTTATGTCTCTAGGTTGTTGCTGCATATATGATGATTCAAACATTAAACAAGAGAGGATACAATGCGCTTGCCTTCTCCATTCCTTCAATGAAAGAATTTCTGGCAATACTTGATCTTGCTGCTCCTGAATATTTGACATCAATATCAAAGGTTGCATAGTTTTTCTTATTATATTTGTGGAGTAGTCTAACCTTTTTAATATAAAGTTTAAGTTATGATTTTCAGGTGGCTTTCTTTTCTCTACTTATATATGTTGCTACATCCATTGGTACACAAACAATGGCCGCTCACCAAGTTTGTTTCACTCTTTTTTCTCTCATTTTGCAACTTTATTCCCAATTTAGAAGACCAAATTTAGACCAAGTGATAACTTAACTCTTATTTCAGGCCATGATTCAAATCTAGATGGCATGTACAGTGTGGGGAGAACCTTTCTTCCAAACTGCACAATCATTTATACTTGAGTTAATGTATGGAGTAAATTGGAATATGGCCAAGGTTAATGTTGCTCATTCACAATATAACAAATAAAAAATTGCATATTTTCTATTGTATATACTTGAACAATTTTATGTTGTTTGAAAATTGTTTACAGCTGATTACCGTGTAGGGTGGCATCGAGGGCCCTCACCTCAGTCATTATATCACAATATGTTGATCTGTATCCTAGCTGGGGAGCAATCCCAGAATTAATTTTGGAACGTTGGTTTGACAAAGTCGGTGTAAGATATGTTATATATCTTGTTAATGAGTTCAACTATTGTGTGGATACTAATTAATACATTATAATTTATTTGTAATGTAATGTTGCAGGAGAAAGTTGCTTGGTTGCCTGAGCACAATTTTCAGATTAAGAGTATCTTCAATACAAAAGGATCAATGCGTCTTTCTGATATGTTGATGCAAGTGAGAAAGAAACGCAAGTGAGAAAGAAACGCAAGTGTCCAACTTGGATGGGCAAAACTGTTTCGAATGATCTTTAGAAGATATGGATGGATCTGTCATATAAGGAGATATCAAATCAAGCTAAGAAAAACCGTGCATCTTCTAAAGGAAGAGCTGCCCATATTGGTGGATCTATATCCATTGCTGAACATACCATTCAGATGATACGTTTTCTATGTCAAAGTCTTCACTGTATAACCATTTAATGTTTGGCTCAAGGACATGCCTACTATTTACTATTTTTATTGTTTTTTGTGTTGTTTTATTGTGTTGTTGCTTCAAAATGCATAGAGCTATTTTGCTGAAATATTTTGTTGTTTTCCTTTGATGGTGAAATGTGGCTCTCATCTTATTAACAGTTTTACTGTTTTTTATTTTTTGTAAGGCTGAAGAGTTAGGTAGAGACCCCACATTGGATGAGCTTTTATTAAAAACTCACAATAACAAGAAGGACAACTCTTAGGTTGATGAAAGAGCAAAAAAAACATATGTAAGAAATATTAAATCATTTGTTATTTCATTTGTATTTCTTGTAAAAGTAATTTGATTATGATACATTATTTTCTATTTGAGCAGGAAACATTTCAAGGTAAGTTGCAGCAGGCCTCCAAAAATGGGGAAACATCGAGTAGTTGTAGCCAAGTGGTTAAAGCAGAAACTCGCTTAGACATGTGGGCCCAATCTATTGGGGGAAAGAATAAAAGGCGTATTTATGGTGCTGGAGATAGATCCTCCCTTTATAGACCAGGTGTCGCAAGTCTAGTCCCATATTCTCGTCCATCTAGAGGTTGCACCAATGTCTTGTCTCAGCACTCTAATGAGATAGCTGCACAGATTGTAGCATTTGAGGAGCGAGCAAAACCAGCAGAACAGGAGGCATGAGAGGCGCGAGAATAGCTAAGGAAAGCAGAGCAACGTCGACAAGAGGAGGTTCAACAAATAGAGTAGTGTACTATAGAGCTCCAGATGCAGCTAGCAACATTGGCAAAAAGTGTTGTGTAAGACCCTTAATTTTTAATTAAAATTATAGAATTAATTTTAAGTGTATTTCGGGGATATTTGTAAAATATTTAATATATGTATGTTTTGAGTGAATATATATATATATAAATATTTATTTTGGAAGATGAATTAAAATTATTGGATGAAGAATAAATTAATTTAATTACGAGTAATTAAATTAACGAACAGTTAATTAAGGGATTAGCGGCTAATTGCGACGAGACGGGTAAAGTGCTGAAAATCAGACAAGTGTCGGGTGAGGTAGCACCCACACAAGCCTATAAATACGAGTGAGAAGGATGGTGAAATCAAAACACCATTCCTCCTCCCTCACTGCCCATACTGCATGTAACAGTGCCCCTTTTCCCTCCCATTCTGTTTCTGTTTTCCTCCATTTCCAGTTCACGATTTCAAAGAGAAAAGAGGGAGTTCCTCAAAAGTGCCATTACTTGAAAATCCAAGCATCGAAATACCAAACCCTCAGTACAAAAGTTGTTCCCCACATCATTACGGAGCTAGAGAACCCAGTTTCGTAGCAGCAAACGCAAGCTGCAGTTTCACCAGTTTTTGACGCATAAACGGGAGCGACAGTAGAAACATGAGCATAAGTAGCAGAAACACAACAAGGGTAAGGGCACCTTCCACTTTCTAGTTGCATTAGGGCTGTAAATGCATAACTGGCATAGCATTACTGATTTTTTCATCACTGTTTTGAAGAAAAACTATTTTGCAATGACATTTTGAAAAAAATGAAGAAAATGCATTCTGTGATGTGTAATGAATCTGTGATGTTACTATTCTGGTTTTTACTGCAATGCTGTTTGGTTTGTGTGGGAAAGCTGAAAAATGTTTTGCATGTTATTTTAAAGATGATTAAAATGCATTTTCATAAACTATTTTGAATGTTGTTATAAAATGCGAAAACACATTCTGTTGATCATTCTATTTCTTCTTCTGATGAATCTGGTGTTGATGATTCTGCTTCTGTTTCTGTTTTGAGTGATTCTGGTGATGTTGATGTTTTAAAAAGAAAAGGGATTTTAAAATGATGGAAGTGTTTCCTTTTGGAAAATCGTTATTGATGTAAAAGTCTGAGTTTTGTGGTTTAAAAGAGTGATAAAACTGTTTTGGGGTTGGGCTAATTTTTCAAAAGAAACAGTTTGAAATGTGTTGAAGTCTCAGGAAAATTTCACTGATTTCGAAGGTGTATTCGAATACAACATGAGTGTATTCGAATACAACCTGCCAAGGCTCTATTTTACTTAAGTTTTCAAACTTGTATTCGAATACGAGCCCCTGTATTCGAATACAGAGGAAGGATTTTTGCTTCTGACTTAGCATCCATATTCGACTACGACCAGGTCGTATTCGAATACAGAAGTGAAATCTTAAACACTGTATTCGCATTTGTATTCGATTACAGGCATGCTGTATTCGAATACATAATGAAGATTTTCACTAGTGTCAACTTCTGTATTCGAATACAAGGGAGCTGTATTCGAATACAGATTCGTGTTTTCCAGAAAATCAAGTTTTAAACACTGAGTTTTAAACTTGTATTCGAATAAAATGGAACTTTTGGTGATATTTTGAAGTGGTGGTGATGAAGTTTTTGAGACTTTACTGATGTAGTGAAAAATGTTGATTTGTCCACTGAGACTGCCTCTGTATTCGAATACTTGAGGGCTGCATTCGAATACAGAGTGTAATTCTGCACTGTTTTTGGCTTCTGTATTCGAATACAGATTCGTATTTTCCAGAAATCTCTGTTTTAAACACTCTATTATGAATTTTAAGAGTTTGGGAAAACATTGCAAAGTGTTAATGATTACTTGACTGTTTAATCATGATTGTGATGATGATAATCTTGATTGTGCTGAGATGTTTTGAAAGACGATGGAAAGGTTGAATTTTCCTGATAATGCATACTGTTTAAGTGAAGAGAAAACACTGCATATTCATACATTGCATAGTCAAGTGGTACCCGCGATGGGCCACAGAGTAATGCGCAACAACGTGCTGATCTGTTGAGCGATTGCACAAGTGCTGGTCTTTTGAGCGATTGAACTAGGTACAGATCTGTTGAGCGATTGTACCTTGGTATGTAGGTGCTGGTCTGTTGAGCGACTGCACTGGTACTGGACTGTTGAGCGTCTGTACCCTGAAATGCGCAACCACGTGCTGATCTGTTGAGCGATTGCACGAGTGCTGGTCTGTTGAGCGACTGCACTAGGTACTGATCTGTTGAGCGATTGTACCTTGGTATATGTCAAATGTGCTGGTCTGTTGAGCGACTGCACGAGTGCTGGTCTGTTGAGCGACTGCACTGGTGCTGATCTGTTGAGCGATTGCACCCTGGTCTTGAGGGCCGTTAAAGTCATACATATTTAAATTGTGCTGGTTTGTTGAGCGATTGGTGATTCCAAGAAATTGTATACATGAGCATATACATATTGCATCGGGGTGATTGATCGGTGGGTCACGATTTGGTTATATGATGATGGTTGGAAATTGATGTGTGTGAGTACTTTATGAAATCTGATTTTTTGCTGTAAGATATATTTGTTGCTGTGAGATATATGCTATGTGATTATTTGTTAATTTTGGTCGGTGACCCTTGCTATTATATTGTGGAAATTGGGCTTTGCCCTCAGATGTCCCCCAAACCCATGCCACCCGTGGGTCCCGAGACGACGGAAACGTCGCTCGACTTCATTGATCGTGCCGTGCCTGCTGCTTGGGTTTACGACCCCACCTCAAGCAGGGCTACATACACGGGGAGATTGAAGAGGACTTGTAGGACCAGTGGAGTAGTGCACTACGTGGAGCACAGCTATGCGAGGATTGACTCTCCTGTGCCTTCTCGTTTGATATTGGAGGCGCACGAAATTTTTGATGATGCTGATGAGCCAGAGCCAGCTAGAGGGGTTGAGACGGAGGCCACCGTAGGAGTGGTGACTCAAAACCCGGTGATTGGAGGAGATGCACATGAGTCTGAGACGGAAGAGAAGAATGAAGAGCCGAAGCCAGTAGCAGCTGATATTTCGGGTCCGTCTAGGATCTCCGATGATTGTTACGAGATTCCGGCACCGCCGAAGCGACCGAGACTATGCATTTATCTAACTCCGGAGGAGACTGATCCCTCTCTGTATGATGATGATGATGAGGAGGTCACATCGAGGCGAGCGGCGGAGTCGGATGAGACTTGTTTGGGATGCGGAGGAAATCCGTGCTACTGTAGCTTTAGCGCATGATTAGTTAGACTTGATGTATAGGATTTGAGCTGGAATTGTAATTTGTTTTATTTTGGAAATATTTGTACTACTTTCCACTAAACCATGCACTCTGATATTTTCTGTTGGTATGATATGACACTGATATTTTGGGATGTATTAATGTTTAATATTAATTTCCAAAGATAAGTATTTAGTGATATTTCTGATGAAATTATTTAATTACGTTCATCAATTAATCTACGACGTACTATTTTTATGAAACGAATTAAAGGAAATTTTATTTCAATCCTTTTGAAGGAATTAAATTGGAAAATCATTTTTATTATTTATTTAAAAAAAAAATACACTCGCGCTGTGTTTTAAACTTGGGGTGTTACAATTGTGGTATCAGAGCATTTGGTTAAAGTTTTGGGTTAAAGCTCTGATTTAAAGTAATGTTTTGAGTTATTAGTTGATCATGCATAGGAGCAAGTAGTTAAGTCTTGTGTCAAGTCTTGTGTAAGTTGTGGTGTGACTGAAGTGATGATGGTTTTGTAGGAAACAATGCCTCCACGAAGACACGACACTGCAAGAACCAATGTCAGCCGGGAAGATAGGATGGCTGAAGCAATGAACAACATGGCGGCGTCTGTTGCTGCACAGACGGCTGCAAAGACTCAACGAGACCTGGAGAAGAGAGAAAGAGAGATTCGCGCTGCTGAATCTAGAGGACTAGAGGATTTTCGTCGCCATAATCCTCCCAAGTTCAATGGTGATGAGGGTCCAGAAATAGCGGACCAGTGGATCCAAGAGATGGAGAAAATCTTCGAGATGATTAATTGCCGAGCAGCGCTGAAGGTCAACTATGCCACGTATCTGCTGATAGGGGATGCAGAGTATTGGTGGAGAAGTACAAGACTACTAATGGGGTCTGCTCAAGAAGAAGTGAACTGGGAGTCGTTCAAAAAGAAGTTTTTGGACAAGTACTTCCCGATGAGCACTCGGACCAAGTTGGGTGATGATTTTCTGAAATTGCACCAGGGAAACATGACAGTGGGAGAATATGCGGCTAAGTTTGAATCGCTGTCAAGACATTTCAGATTTTTCCAGGAGGAAGTTGATGAACAGTTTATGTGCCATCGCTTCCAAAATGGATTGAAGTATGAGATTCAAGACTCGGTCTTACCTTTGGGAATTCAACGTTTCCAAGTGTTAGTGGAGAAGTGTAGAGAAGTTGACGAGATGAAGAACAGGAGGGCCAACAGAGGAGGGAACTTTAATTCTGGAGGGCCTAGTCGGATGCACTATCAGAACAATAGAGGAAAGCAAGTGGCTAAGCCGTATAACCAGCCACAAAACAACAAGAGAGGCCAGAATCGGCCGGGAAATCAGAATTTTGGACGGCAATTGGGACAAGGAGTCCGGTGTTATCGATGTGGGAAGGAAGGACATATTGCGACTGCTTGTACCGTTAGGGATCTGATGTGTTTCAACTGCCAAAAACCAGGACACGTGGCGAGGGATTGCCGGGTTCCGAAGGTGGAGCCAACTGTGAACGCGACTAGGGCTACTCGTTCTACTGCTAGAGGCCGCGTCTATCACATGGGTGCTGAAGCTGGGAATCAAGCCCCAAATTTAATCCAGCAAGATTGCGAGATTGCAGGTAACACCCTAACTGCACTTTTTGATTCGGGAGCAACCCATTCTTTCATTGCTATGGACTGTGTGCATCATTTGAAGTTATCTATGTCTGCTTTGCCTTTTGATTTGATTGTTTCCACACTTGGTAAGACTTTGACTGTAAACTCTACATGTTTACACTGTACTGTAACGATACAGAATAGAGATTTCTTGGTTAATTTAATATGCCTACCCCTACAATCACTCGAGATCATTCTTAGCATGGATTGGATGACGCATAATTACGTAGTCTTGGATTGCGCTCGAAAATTAGTTCTTTTCCCCGAACCTGGAGTCGTTTGATATTTGGCTGCTAACCAACTCGGAGTATCACTGACAGAAGGGACTCAAGAATTTTTATCATTGGCTAACATCGAGACCAAGATGGATGTGAACATAGAAGATGTGATGTTAGTCAAAGAAAATCTGGACGTATTTCCATAAGAAATTCCAGGATTACCCCCAGTGAGAGGTGGAGTTCTTCATTGATTTACACCCAGGAACTGGACCTATTTCAATTGCGCCATACCGGATGTCACCATTGGAATTAAGCGAGCTTAAGGGACAAATTGAAGGTTTATTGGAGAAAGGATTTATCAGACCAAGTGTGTCGCCCTGGGAAGCTCCGGTGTTGTTGGTAAAGAAGAAGGATGGAAGTTCACGCTTAAGTGTGGATTATCAGCAACTTAACAAGGTCACTATGAAGAATCGTTATCCTTTACCACGCATCGATGATTTGATGGACCAATTGAGGGGAGCAGAGATGTTTTTAAAGATTGATTTGAAATCGGGATATCATCAGATTCAAGTAAGAGAAGGAGATATTCAAAAGACTACTTTTAGAACCCGATATGGACATTATGAATATCTCGTTATGCCGTTTGGAGTTACGAATGCACCAGCAATTTTCATGGACTATATGGATAGGATCTTTAGCCCATTCTTGGATAAATTCGTGGTGGTGTTCATCGATGATATTTTGATTTATTCAAAGGATGAAGAGGAACATGAAGAGCACCTACGCCAAGTTCTTGAAGTCTTACGCGAGAAGCAACTGTATGCCAATTTGTCGAAGTGCGAGTTTTGGCTAGAGAAAGTGAACTTCTTGGGACATGTGATAACAAAAGAAGGAATCGCTGTCGATCCGGCAAAGATTGAGACAATTCTTGACTGGAAACAGCCCCAGACTATCACAAACATACGAAGTTTGGTCGGACTAGCAGGATACTACATGAGATTTATTGAAGGATTTGCTAAGATTGTAGCTCCTTTGACACAACTTACTAGAAAGAATCAGCCGTTTGCATGGACGGAGAAGTGTGAGGAAAGTTTTCAGTTGCTTAAGGAAAAGTTGACAACCTCACCAGTGTTGGTCTTGCCACAGCCAGAGGAACCATACGACGTATACTGTGATGCATCTCACCAAGGTCTGGGATGTGTTTTGATGCAACACAAGAAAGTTGTAGCTTACGCCTCAAGACAGTTGAAAACTCACAAACGAAACTATCCTACTCATGATTTAGAGCTTGCTGCAGTAGTGTTTGCATTAAAAGTCTGGAGACACTACTTATATGGATGCACGTTCGCGGTGTTCAGTGACCACAAAAGTTTAAAGTACCTGTTTGATCAGAAGGAATTGAACATGCGTCAGAGAAGATGGATGGAGACTCTCAAGGATTTTGACTTTACATTGCAGTACCACCCTGGAAAAGCCAATGTGGTGGCTGATGCATTAAGTCGGAAGAGTGTGTCAGTATCTTCAATGGTAATGGCCCGACAACAGGAGTTGTGGGAAGCATTTAGAGATCTACACTTGGACGTAAAGTTTGCACCAGGAATGTTAAAGTGTGGAATGATAACAATTTCGAGTGGATTACTTGTGGAGATTGCAAACTTGCAAGATGACGCACTGATCCAAGTAAAGAGGAATCTGATAGCGCAAGGACAGACAACTGAGTTCAGGGTCGGAACAGATAATATTCTGGGATGTAATGGGAAAGTTTGTGTACCAGAAGTTGCAGAGATGAGAAGAGCGATTTTGGAAGAGGCTCATAAGAGTAAGTTGAGTATTCATCCTAGAGCGACCAAGATGTACCAGGACTTAAGACATAATTACTGGTGGCCAGGAATGAAGAGGGATGTAGCGAAGTATGTATCGGCATGTTTAACTTGTCAGAAAGCAAAAGTGGAACATCAACGACCTGCTGGAATGTTGCAACCCCTGGATATACCGGAATGGAAGTGAGACAGCATTTCCATGGATTTTATAACAGGACTTCCCAAGACAAGGAAAAAGAATGATTCAATTTGGGTAATAGTGGATCGATTGACAAAGTCTGCACATTTCTTACCTGTAAGGACCACTTACAAAGTAGATAAGCTGACGAAAATCTAAATCGCTGAGATTGTGAGGTTACGCGGCGTTCCATCGAGTATAGTATCGGACCGTGACCCAAAGTTCACATCTCATTTTTGGGGAGCACTGCATGAAGCATTGGGAACGAAACTGAAATTGAGTTCCACTTATCATCCACAAACAGACGGACAGACTGAGAGAACAAATCAGTCCTTGGAAGATCTATTAAGAGCATGCGTGTTGGATGACATAGGAAACTGGGATGAGGTGTTGCCATTGATTGAGTTCACTTATAACTATAGTTTTCACGCAAGTATTGGAATGGCACCCTACGAGGCTTTGTATGGACGCAAGTGTCAGACGCCTTTATGCTGGTATAAGGACGGAGAAAGTATGATTGTTGGACCCGAGATGGTGGAACAGACTACAGAGAAAATCAAGAGAATACAAGAGAAAATGAAGATTTCACAAGATCGTCAGAAGAGTTATGCGGACAAGCGTCGCAGACCTTTGGAATTCGAGCAGGGAGATCATGTATTTCTGAGGGTCACGCTTACAAGTGGTGTTGGCAGAGCTATTATGTCAAGAAAGTTGACTCCAAAATTTATTGGACCATACCAGATCACTGCACGTATTGGACCATTGGCCTATCGGATCGCTTTACCTCCAATACTGTCCAATATTCACAACGTATTTCATGTGTCGCAGTTAAGGAAATACATTGCAGACCCGTCACTTGTGATCGCACCAGATACAATTCAGCTGAAGGATAACCTGCCACGTGAAGTATTCCCTGTAAGGATTGAAGACAGGAAAGTTAAACAGTTGAGGAACAAGGAAGTTCCACTAGTCAAAGTGATTCGGAATCCGACTACGGGAGACGCAACTTGGGAACTAGAGAGTAAGATGAGGGAGCAATATCCTCAGTTGTTTAGGGACATGTAGTTTCGAGGACGAAACTAATTTAAGGGGGGGAGTAATGTAAGACCCTTAATTTTTAATTAAAATTATGGAATTAATTTTAAGTGTATTTCGGGGATATTTGTAAAATATTTAATATATGTATGTTTTGAGTGAATATATATATATATATATATATATAAATATTTATTTTGGAAGATGAATTAAAATTATTGGATGAAGAATAAATTAATTTAATTACGAGTAATTAAATTAACGGACAGTTAATTAAGGGATTAGCGGCTAATTGCGACGAGACGGGTAAAGTGTTGAAAATCAGACAAGTGTCGGGTGAGGTGGCACCCACACAAACCTATAAATAGGAGTGAGAAGGATGGTGAAATCAAAACACCATTCCTCCTCTCTCACTGCCCATACTGCATGTAACAGTGCCCCTTTTCCCTCCCATTCTGTTTCTGTTTTCCTCCATTTCCAGTTCACGGTTTCAAAGAGAAAAGAGGGAGCTCATCAAAAGTGTCATTAATTGAAAATCCAAGCACCGAAACACCAAACCCTCAGTACAAAAGTTGTTCCCCACATCATTACGGAGCTAGAGAACCCAGTTTCGTAGCAGCAAACGCAAGCTGCAGTTTCACCGGTTTTTGACGCATAAATGAGAACGACAGCAGAAACGTGAGCAGAAGTAGCAGAAACGCAACAAGGGTAAGGGCACCTTCCACTTTCTAGTTGCATTAGGGCTGTAAATGCATAACTGGCATAGCATTACTGATGTTTTCATCATTGTTTTGAAGAAAAACTATTTTGCAATGATATTTTGAAAAAAATGAAGAAAATGTATTCTGTGATGTGTAATGAATCTGTGATGTTACTATTCTGGTTGTTACTGCAATGCTGTTTGGTTTGTGTGGGAAAGCTGAAAAATGTCTTGCATGTTATTTTAAAGATGATTAAAATGCGTGTTCATAAACTGTTTTGAATGTTGTTATAAAATGCGAAAACACATTCTGTTGGTGTTGCTGCTATGTGATGATTTATGTTTGACTAAATGTATTAATGTCATTCTGTTTGTGTGAGAAAGCTGAAATGCTTTGCATGTCGTTCTGATGTTTGAGAAAACTGAAATGCTTTGCTTGTTGTTCTGATGTGTGAGAAAGCTGAAATACTTTGCATGTTGATTCTGTTTGTGTGAGAAAGCTGGAATATGCTTTGCATGTTGTGTTGGTAGTGTAAGCATACTGGAGAATACCATGCATATTGTTTTGGAGATGCATGTAACACCAACATTCTATTTCTGGATGATTCTGGATGATTCTGATGTTTTGGAGATGCATATTGTTCTGGATGATTCTGATGTTGATCATTCTGTTTCTGCTTCTGATGATTTTGGTGTTGATCATTCTATTTCGGCTTCTGATGAATCTGGTGTTGATGATTCTGCTTCTGTTTCTGTTTTGAGTGATTCTTGTAGTGTTTATTTGTGATAGGAGATTATGTAATATGAATAATTAAGAAAAAAAAATTATAATCTTCTCAATTCTATACGTGGAAAATGTGTATAACTTTGAAACTTAAATGTCGAAAAATCTACTAATGATAAATTATATATATATTGAGTTTCATATAGTCATTGTATAACAACTTCTGTCAATAATTATGCTACAATTTATTTCTTGTGCAAAATATGTGGTTGAATATTTGAAATTTTACTAATGATAAATCTCATAACCACTGGTATTGATAATGTTTCATAATAAAATTAGTATCTTAATGTGAAATATTATACCATTAGAGTATTTATATATTCGTAGGTTCTAACGAGAATTTCAATCCTGTATATATATATATGGAATCAGTAGAAATGTGTACACAAAATTATTAATAACTATGGCATCCCATTTTTTATAATTTTGTTATGAAAATTTATTATCTCACCATCACTACACCAAATTAGTTTTTATAGCAACGTAACATAGCGATTATATTATAAACACTATTAAAAGTTACACGAACATTTGTTATACCGCTTTTTGAAATAAACGTTGTAATGTTTTCGTCTTTCATAACACTTTTTATGCAAATGTTATAAAGTAATCGTCTTTTATAACGCTTTTTAGATAAACACTATAAAATTTGTACTTAATAGCACTTTTCATAAAACTCAATAAAAATAACGAGTGCTAGCTGCTCTTTCTCTATTCGCGCTAAAAATCCAACTTTTTCTAAATAAAAATTAACGAGACATGGAAAAATTTAGGATGTACAAAGTAGATTCCCGAAGGTGTTTTTAAGACTTTTAGAAATTAGGGTGCTTGATACTTATGGATTCATATGTTAGACAGTTTAAGTGTTTATTAGTATTTAGTGAAAACTTTAAAAAAAATGGGAATAAAAAATATATTGAATGAATGATTGAAATTTATAGACTTTGACAATTATTTGTGTTTTCCTTGATTTTTTTTGGCTTTCATGTAAAAATTGCTCTCATTTACTGGAAGTGCTTTTTTATTGGGTTTCTTATTGAGTTTAGAGATCATAATTTGGTGTTTGCAAGAATCTTTCTTTTGAGAGTAAGATAAAGAATTCTATAGGGTTTAGATTTAAGAAGGTTCGTTTATGGGTCTATTGACCATGTATAGCCTATTGTTTGGAAATATTTGTTTTAGACATAGGGCAGTGGCTGAATTTGAGGCTACCTGGTTCTTAAAAGTTTACACGAATGAAGGTTTTTGACAAAAAGAAGGAAATAAAATCAAATTTAGGATTATCAATTCAAGAACAGTCAGAAAACAACCTAGGGGTGAGAACCAAAAGAAAACAATAATAAAAAAATTAATATTAATGCATTTGGTCTTTAAAAGATAATAGTTTTAGTCTGTGATGTTTACACCATGAAATTTAATTAATTTTTTAAATCTTATACTGAGTGAAACTGTTATTAGGTGATTTGATCAAATTTTTATTTAAAAATTAATATTTTAATAGTGTTTATTATAACAAAACCACTATAAAAGGCTTCTATGAAATACCATGTTATATTGAGCTACAATAGTGCATATGAGAAAAACGCTATCTAAACAACCACCTATAATAGCGCTAAAAAAGTGCTATAAATTGCCGCCTGCTTATACTATCGCGAGCATTAATAGCGCTTATAAAGGCTATGAAAGGCTAAAATAGGCACTATTAAAAGTATTTTTTGGCATAGTGTTTAAGCATGTGTATCATTAGAGAGTAATTTTAAACTAGTGAACTCTTGATGAGAATCCAAAATTTGTTTATATATATGTTGGATAAGTGGGAGTGCATATATATAGAAATTATAATACTTGAAAATTATAATTCTTATATTGTCATATACTCTCGCGCGCTCATATAACACATGATATATTCTAAGAGATCACTTTGAAATTCAATCTCGTTCTATTATATTAAGATATATAAAAATATTCATATGTTAAAAAAAATGGTGCACAATAATATTTTAGCATGCAATTAAATTGTGCCTCTCTTTAGACAATATTCCTACTTTATGAGGTCGCAAATATACAAGTACAAATATAATATCACAACACCCATCATGATGTTGTGTTATGAAGGTATTTATGACTAACTGTAATTACTTTTGTAATGACTATGCCTATATTACTATTCTTAGACCTACGTAGATATTGTCAAAAGGATAAAACATACTTAGAAGCTTGTAGCTTAAGCCAATCAACACTAGTCTCAAGTTAGTTAGTCTCAATGTATTAAATTAGTTATGGCCGATTAGTTTCTTTTACATGACTTGTTCCCTCATGATGAGTTTGTAATATATTCCATATTTCTTTAGCAATATTGCATTTATCAATTCTTTTGCTTTCTTCCCTTCTTAAAGCACAAGATAAAAATAATTGAGTTTTAGAGTTTAGGATTACCTTAGTTTTGTCTTCAGCTGTCCAGTCGACTTCTCTCTTTTCAGCAAATGTTGGATCATCTTGATTTACTCTTGGGATGTAATCACCATCAGTTATGATACGCCACATTCCTATATCTTGTGATTTGAGAAATAATTTCATCTTGTTTTTCTAGAAATAGTAGTATGTTCCATCAAAGTAAGGTGGTCTGTTTGAAGATCCTCCTTCAACTATGTATTTGGCTTTTGACATTTTCTTCTAGATCTTTTCTTTAACACTGTTTAGGTGTTATAATTTTAGAGAACGAGCTCTGATACTAATTGAAGTAGAAATGTCGCTTTACAAGAAATGGAGTTTGAGTTGTAAAGTTGTCTATTTAAAATTTCCCGTTAAAACTTAAAAATAACTCAAGATTGATTTTGGTTAAGAAAACAGAAAATGAAGAACATTCTTGGTTCTGGAAACAGAAAACGGAGAACGTTTTTGGTTAGTTTAAAAAGCAGAATGATCTTGATAGTGAAAGTAGAAAAACGGAGAACGTTCTGGAAAACGGAGAACGTTCTTGGTTTGGTTTAAAAACAAAAATTGATTTTTAACTTTAGTAAATGGAAGACTGAAAGTAAATAGAGATAGGGAAGAGATATCACACAATGATTTTATCCTAATTCACCCAACACGGGCTACATCCAGTCCTCACAACCGTGAGATTTTCCATTATGTGTTAAAAACAAAAAACCTTCTTGGTTTTACAGCACCTAGCTCAGATTTGATCTGCCACAAACGTCAATCCTTTCCACCCAGAAAGAGATTCAATCAGGTCACCTATCAACCCTTGATAGGATTTTTGCAACTCACCTTTTCACGTTAAAAGGATTTTTCTAAACAACTCACTGAAGCTATAAACAAACCTTATAGTCTTGAGTTTACATGATAATGATTTAAAGTGTTTGAAAGAATTTGTTTAATCTCAACTCTTGTTTGAGGTTAGATTCTTTACAAGATGTTACTAATGATAATAAACTTGAAACTGAATGTTACTGATTTCTTGTGACACTTTCAAGTATGAATGTGAGTGATTGATGATCTTTCTTTTGCACTTGAATGTCGTGATTTTCATTAAGCTGTGAGGTTCCTTTTATAGATATTTGAGGAGGTCCATGTCATCTTAATGTGACCGTTGGAGGGGTTCCCTTGCTCAAGGGTTGGATTAAATAATCAGTCTTTCAAAGTAAGACTATTGACTGAACTTTTCCTTCTTTTTGAGTTTAAGACTTTCTAGTTTTTGTGTATTCTCTTTCTTCTGATATGTACAGTGCTTGACGATCACTTGATCACGGAAATATGTGTCATAAGGTCATTCTAAAGTTTCAAGAACGTTCTTGGTCTGTGCTTCAGAAGCTGGAGAACGTTCTGGAGCATGGGGAATGATTGACCTTAACTGATTTTATCACTTTGTCTTGATTCAAATCTTGTCTTCTTAAATCTTTTGGAGTACTTCCTTTGCTATTATGAAAGCTGTATATCCCTTGTATATATACTGATAATCCTTATGAAATAAGCATGATCTTCTTGCATTAAAAGTTGGCTTGAACAGTCTTGATGAAGTGAAAAAATGTGGAGAACGTTCTTGGTTTTTCCAGAACGTTCATGGTTTATCCAGAACGTTCATGGTTCTTGGCAGTTCATTTTTAGCTTATTCTTTATACTGATTTTGCTTGCTTTTGATTAGTACCGGTATTGGATTATCTCACTCAAATACACATTTTAAATAACACATAATTTAGAATCATAATTAGAGTCTTTAGTTAATCTTTGTTTGTTTTCATCAAAACACTTAATTGAGATTTTGCCTTAACAATCTCCCTTTTTTTGATGATGACAAACATAGTTTAATTTAGATTTTAATTTTGATTCTAACTTTAATCACAGAGAGCTTGAAAGCTCCCCCTCAGAATATGTTATAGATGATTGATCCATAATATAAGATATTTCATTAATATGTAAATAAGGATGATTACAAGCAGTATTAACAGAAATTCAATATACAAAAGAAACTTCACATAGCAGCAAAAAGCAATAAAACCTAAACTAATTCTTCCCCTTTGTCATTACAAAAAGGAACGAGAGAAGCAAAAAAGAAAAACAGCCACGCGAAGTCTTTAAACAAAGAAGGAAGGAGAGGATCCTTCTGAAGAAGATGATCGCGAAGGATCAGGAACTGGCTGCACAGAAAGAGGAGGAGGGTCAATCCCAAGCTTGGGAGCAAGCTGTGTAGTCATCCATTCTCGGAGAGTTTGGCTAGCAATGATAGTCTCAAGGGCAGCTAGTGTAACACCCCGAGTTTAAAACACAGCACGAGTGTATTTTTTTTTACCAAAATAAATAAAAGAATTTTTTTCAATTTACTTCAGAATGATTAAAATCAATTCAAATTAAATATCATTCGACATTGTAATCCAAAATAGAAAAGTAATTAATTAATTACATCACGATTAATCAAGTAAGATATTTTTGGGAATTTAATCTTCAAAATATACCAAAATAAAAATACATCAAAAACTGTATCCTGGACCCACCAAAATATTTATCAGAGTGCGGAAAATATACAATTATCCCAAACCAAAATATTATCAGAGTTGCGGAAAGAAAATATACAATAATCCCAAAATAAGTAAATACACTAGGCCCTATACCAAAAAGTCTAGTCTGATCATGCACTAAGCTACAGTAGCAAGTGATTTCCACCGCCTCCTCCACAAGTCTCGTCTTCACCCAAGTTTTTCGTCCCTCTACGTTGTCCACGAATACTCCGTACGTGAAGATCATGGGAAACTAACGACGTCTCCGTCGTTAGTGTAACCGTCGGTGGGACGGGTTTGGGTATCATTTGAGGGCAAAGCCTAATTTTCCACAAAAATAGTAAAGGGTCACCGACCGAAATTAACAAATACCACATAACATTTATGTCAATAATAACAAGCATATTCATGGCATGTTATATAACAACGATATAAGGATGCTCATTTTTGAAAATATATGACATGTGTACCTTTGCAAAAACAGCCACCCAATTAATATAAAAATCATGTTGTAAGTACAAATATCAATTCAACAATCACAACAATTCGTTAGAAAACTCATATTTCATAAGGTACTTACACACATCGATTTCCACTTCATCAACACATATCCAATTCATGACTCACCGGTCAACCACCCCATTGCAATATGTATATGCCAATGTACTCAACTTCTTGGAATTACCAAGGTGCAGTCGCTCACAGACCAACACACGTGCAGTCTCTCACGAACCAGCACGATTTATATATGTTAGACTTTAACGGCCATCATGACCATGGTGCAATCTCTCACGGATCAGCACTAGTGCAGTCGCTCACAGACCAGCACACGTGCAGTCGCTCACAGACCAGCACGTTTCACGCATACCAAGGTACAGTCACTCACAGACTAGTACTAGTGCAATCGCTCACAGACCAGCACACGTGCAGTCGCTCACAGACCAGCACGTTTCACGCATACCAAGGTACAGTCACTCACAGACTAGTACTAGTGCAATCGCTCACAGACCAGCACTCGTGCAGTCGCTCACAGACCAGCACGTTTCACGTATGTTAGCCTCTCACAGGCCAGAACATACAGAAGTTAAATCCTCGCACGGATAGAATGGACCGTCTAATACACGTGGAACCACTCCGTAGCCCGAGTAGAATAGACCGTCTAATACATGCAGAACTACTCTGACCCCGGATAGAACAGACCGTCTAATACACACGGAACTATTCTATAACCCATGGTTACTACTTAACTTCACGGCCCATCACGGTCACCACATCAACTCTGTGGCCCATCGCGGTCACCACCTGACTATGCAATGCATGGACATGCAATGTTTTCTCTTCACTGAAGACAGTATGCAAACATCAGCAAAAATTCAGCCATTCCATCAGTTCCTCAAAACCATCTCAACCCAATATAATTTCATTATCATCACATCAACAAAGAATTCAAGCACCTCATCATTACCACCTCACACTATCTCAAAAACTCCATTTTAATTCATCACAAGTCTTCCCAATGTTTCCCGAACTCTTAAAGTTCATAAACACATGTTTAAAACTGAGATTTCTGAAAAAGAACAGTCTGTATTCGAATACAGCTTCCTTGTATTCGAATATAGAAGCTAAAACAGTGCAAAATCAACACTCTGTATTCGAATACAGCTTCCTTGTATTCGAATACAGAAGCTAAAATAGTGCAAAATTAGCATTTTTCACAACATCAATAAGGAATTCAAGAACCTCATCATCACCACCTCAAACCATCTCAAAAACTCCATTTTAATTCATCACAAACCTTCCCAATGTTCCCCAACTCTTAAAGTTTATAAAACAATGTTTAAAACTGGAATTTCTGGAAAAAGACAATCTGTATTCAAATATAGCTTCCTTGTATTCGAATACAAAAGCTAAAATAGTGAAAAATCAACATTCTGTATTCGAATACGAGGGTGTTGTATTCGAATACAGATGCGAATACAGTGGCAAAAATGACAATCCTGTATTCGAATACGACAGGGTCGTAGTCGAATACAAATGCTAAGTCAGAAGCAAAAATCCCTTATCTGTATTCGAATACAGAGGCCCGTATTTGAATACAAGTTCAAAAATTTGAATAAAATAGAAGCTTTGCAGGACTATATTCGAATACACTCATGCCGTATTCGAATACACCTCCGTTTTTCAAACCAGAAACTCAAATATAATCACATATCAATCATGCATTTACAGCCCTAAAATGCAAACTAGAAAGTGGAAGGTACCCCTTACCTCTGTTATGTTTCCTGCGCTCGTTTATGCTACCACGTCAATGTCGACGAAACTCCCGTTCGCGTTCGCCGCTACGAAAGTTAGTTTCCTAGCTCCATAACAATGAGGGGAACAACTTTTGTACTGGACACTTTCTGGTTTGGTGCTTGGATTTCCAAGTAATCTCACTTTTGAGGATGCTCTCCTTTTTTTTTCTACTAACAGAAAAACAGAAACGAGCAGAGAAAGAAAATGGTTGCATGCAGTGAGGAAAGAGGAAAAATGTGTTTTCTGCCTTTGTTCTTGCCACTCCCTCATATATATAGGCACATATGTGCCACCTCACCCAACACAGTACTATTGTAGTTGTTTGCCCCTCAGGTACTTAACCACTCTCGTCGAAATGAACAGCTAACATGTTAATTAACTGCTCGGAATTTAATTACTCGTAATTAAATTAATTTATCCTCCATCCAATAATTTTAATTCAACCTCCAAAAATAAATATATATATATATATATTTACACAAAATATACATATATTAAATAATTTACAAATATTCCCCAAATACACTTAATATTAAATCCATAATTTAATTTTTAATTTAAGGGTGTTACAGCTAGGATGGCTGAGTTGGAAGTATCTTTCTCAGTCTTCTATCGCTTGGATGGTTCTGTAGAGTCAGCTTTAGGAGTGGAGGGTAAGGGGCTGGAGGTAGGTATGGGTTTAGTTCAGAAGGAAGAAAGTGAGGCAAAGGAAGTGGATATAGGGGGAAGAGGATCTGAGGGTGTTTTGGTGTGGTTAACAGATGGTCCTAGAGTATCTCGAAAAACCAAAAATTGGCTTATTCCAAATATGGATGAGTTGGTTTTTTGGGGGGATACGAAGGCTAGTGACATGGTGGAGGTTTGGTGTGGTGGTAGCTGAGGGCAAAGGTTACTTTGGAGAGGAAATAGGTTGGAATGGAAGGGAGAAAGTTCAGATGTAGATTGATTAGAGAGGGGATGAAGATGTCTTTGTAGGACATGGGGCGGGAGAATGATGGTAGGTGGAGAACGCTCTTGAGGTCTTGCTGTAGAACGTTCACGAGCAGGTTGCTTATTTGGATTTTGTGCTGAATTTTCAGTAGGAGCAGAAACAGAAGAGGTTGCAGCTTTACCCCTAGCTTAGCGCTTCCTTTTGGTTGTTGTGGTTGGCAAAACAGATTTGGGTTGGTAAAACAGATTTTGTCTAGTAAAAACAGATTTGGGTTGGTAAAACAGATTTGGCAAAACAGATTTGTCTAGTAAAAACACCCTTCCAACACCAATGGGTCTCTCAGCCCATTTTTCAGAAAAAGTTTTCTGGAGAGAGGAAGGAATCGAAGATGGGAAACAGAATTTTGAGCCAGTTTTGGAAGGTGAAGAACGTTCTGGTTCTGAGTTTTGAGGAGCATAACGTTCTGGAGAGATAGAGGGTGGAGAACGTTCTGGTTCGTTGTGTTGGGCAGCAGAACATTCTAGTGGTGGAGTTAGAGAACGTTCTTGAGAGGTTGAACATTCTCGAGATTTCTGTTTGGGGATAGTTGTTTTTGTTTTCTTTTGTGAGTTTTTAAGGTTGTTTTTCGCAAGAAACTGATCAAGGGTAGGGGTTGATTTTACCCTTAAGTTTTGAGTTTTAGGTTTAGGGTTAGGGTTAAGTTTTAGAGGGGATGAAGGAACGGGTTTGGACGTGGAGAAAACCTCATCAATGGATTTTCGTTTTTGGTTGGGAGGAGTTGTTTGAGATGGAACTGATGATTGTGAGGGAGCAGTTTGGGTTGTTTGATGAGAGGATTTTGATGATGGAGAAGTGTGGGAAGGAAACGATGGTTGTGTAGGTTTAGGAGAAACATCGTTTTAAGATTCATCACTGTAAAAAATTATCAAAATAGTGGCGTCAAATTGTTTAGGTTTGGATGTTCCGATTCCAACAAGAAAACGTATAGACCGTCGCTGGGCCTTGGTGGATTTTGCTACTGGTTTTCTCAAGTGTGGAGGGGCTTGAGAAATGAAGACATGTAGTCGAAAAATGTTTTATCTGATGATGGTGATGGTCTGGGCGGCGGTGATGGTGAACAGTTTTGAAATGGCGAGGAAGAAGAAGGGGGTGATGAAGATGGTGAGTTAGGGCACGAATTCTTACGTGTGGATACCTTAGTTCTGGCCCTTTTTAGGAATTTTGGAGAACGTTTTGTTTCAGAGAGCAAAGGGAATTTTGGAAGATGAAGGAGTAGAGAGAAACATAAGGGAAAATCAGAGAGTTGTTGGACGATGGGAGGTTTCAGAAGGTTGGAAGTTTTCTGGAAGTTGAAGGGATGATTGATTTGAAAAGTGTGAGAGTTTGGAGGTGCGAAGGTCAGCGTGTCAGATGCTTTTCAAAATTAGCAGACAAGAGCATTAAATGCAACGCAGGCAACACAATTTGAGTTTTTTAGTGGAGAAGAAAAAAAACCGGAGAATGTTGCCCAACAACGGAGATTGATCGTGAAACCAAGAACATTCTTGGTTTTGTAGAAAAAAAGTTTTCTAATGCACTCAGATCGGAGTTTTGATGATTCTCAATTTTTCTTGGATGAAATTAAAACTTTCCTCTGCCAGAGGCTTTGTAAATATATCAGGAAGTTGTTTTTGAGTTTCAACAAAGATTAATTCAACATCCTTTTTATTAACATGATCATGAATAAAATGATGCTTAATTTCAATATGCTTAGATCTAGAATGATGAATGGGATTCTTAGATAGATTGATTGTGCTAGTATTATCACAATAAACTAGAACATTTTAATAACTTATATAGAAGTCTTCAAGTTGATTCCTTATCCAAATTACTTGGGAGCAAAAATTTTCCGTTGATACGTATTCAGCTTCTATTGTTGATAGCGCAATCGTGTTTTGCTTTTTGCACAACCAGCTGATTAAGGATTATCCAAGGAACTGGCATGCGCCACTTGTGCTTTTTCGTTTAGTTTTATCCCCAATGTAATCAGCATCGCAGTAAGCTACAAGATCAAAATGACAATCTTTTCTATACCAAAGGCCAAGATCAGTAGTACAAACAAGATATCTAAAAATTCTTTTTACAGCAATTAAATGTGATTCTTTATGTGCAGATTGAAATCTAGCACATAATCCTACTGCAAATACTATGTCAGTTCTACTGACAGTTAAGTAAAGCAAAGATCCTATCATGCCTCTATAATCCTTCTCATAAACAGATTTTCCATTTTCATCTTTGTCTAATGAAGAAGATGGATGCATGACAGTAGTCATGATTTTGGCTTCATTCATTTTATATTTTGTTAAAAGATCTTTTGTATTCTTTTCTTGACAAATAAAAATGTCATCATTATGTTGTTCGATTTGCAAACCAAGAAAATATCTTAACTCTCCCATCATGCTCATTTCAAATTCTCTTTGCATGAGTTTTGAAAAAGCATCACACATTTTCTCATTTGTTGAACCAAAGATAATATCATCAACATACACTTGAATTATGAGTAAATCATTTTTATCAGTTTTCTTAAAAAGTGTAGAGTCGATTTTTCCTCTAGAAAATCCATTCTTGATTAAGAAGGAATTTAATCTTTCATACCAAGCTCTTGGTGCTTATTTTAAACCATAGAGAGCTTTGGTGAGTTTGAAAACATGATTTGGTTTTGATTGATCTTCAAAATCGGGAGGTTGTCGCACATAAACTTATTCATTTAAAAAACCATTTAAAAATGCACTTTTAGCATCCATTTGAAAAAGTTTTATAAATTTATGAGAAGCATATGCAAGAAGAATTCGTATGGCTTCTAACCTTGCAACTGGCATGAAAGATTCATCATAATCTATACATTCTTGTTGATTGTAACCTTGAGCAACCGACTTTTCTTTGTTTCGAACAACCTTACCTTTTTCAACTAGTTTTTTTATGAATACCCATCTTGTTCATATGATGGTTTGATTATGTGGATCTAGAGGAAGATCCAAGACATCATTCTTTTCAAATTGAAGAAATTCTTCTTTCATTGCATCTTTCCAAGATTGATCAACTATGGCTTCTTTGATTGACTTTGGTTCGATTTGGGAGATCATTTCCATGCAGTTGTCATCATCTTTGAATGACATTCTTGTTCGAATTCCATCAGCAGTATTTCCAATAATTTGATTTTGGGGATGATCGGTGATCGTTCTCCAACTATTAGGTGGATAATGAAACAGAGATTGTTTATCAATATGGGTTTCTTGGGGAACATTCTACTGCTGTACAGAATGTTCTTCTTCTTTTTATTTGTTTGATTTGTTTCAAGATCATCAAATTCATCAAACAATACATACATACTGATTTCAATAATTTTTGTTTTGAGATTGAAAACTAGATATCCTTTAGATTCGGTTGAGTATCCCAAAAATATGGCTTTGTCTTATTTAGCATCAAACTTTCCAAGATTTTCTTTGTTGTTCAAAATTTAACAATAACAACCAAAAATATGAAAATATGAAATGTTTGGCTTTCTTTTTTTCCAAATTTCATATGGTGTTTTGTTGATAATTTTTCTTATTGATACACGATTCAAAATGTAGCATGAAGTATTGATAGCTTCAGCCCAAAAATATTTTTCAAGATTAGATTCTTCCAAGATTGTTCTTTCCATTTCATGTAGTGTTTTATTTTTTCTTTCAACAACTCCATTTTGTTGAGGAGTTCTTGCACAAGATAGATTATGAGAAATGCCAAGCTCATCGAAGAAGATTTTAAAAGAGGCATTTATGAATTCTCCTCCATGATCACTTCTTATAAAAATGATATTGGAATCCTTTTCATTTTGTACCTTTTTGCAAAAGTTTTTAAATGCATCAAATGCATAATCTTTTTGTTTTAAAAATAAAACCTAAGTGTATCGTGAAAAGTCATCAACAATAACAAAACCATAATTCATTGCACCTAAGCTTGTTGTTGTAATATGACCAAAAATATCTATGTGAAGTAGCTCAAGGATTCTGTTTGTGGAAATAAAATCCTTTGGATGAGAACTACTTTTAACTTGTTTTCCTTTAGCACATGCTTCACATATTTTATCTTTATCAAAATTAATTTTTGGCAGTCCTCTAACAAGTTATAATTTTGAAATCTTTGAAATAGTTTTCATACTGATGTGTCCTGTCCTCTTGTGCCAAATCCATTTATCTTTGTTTATAGGGACATGAAGCAGGATTCATCAGGTAGTTATTCAAGGTATAGAACATAAAGATTTTTTTTCTTGTTCCAGAAAAGAGGAGTTCACCAGTTTTGGTTTTAACTTCGCAAAAGTTGGGTTTGAAGATAACCTCGAAGCAATTATCACATAATTGACTTATGCTTAAAAGATTATGTTTCAAACCTTCTACATATTGAACATCAAATATTTGTGCTGAGTTTTTCTTACCAATGGTTCCTTTACCTTTGATTTGAGCTTGATTGTTGTTCCAAAGGTTACAGAACCTCCTTCCTTCTTTTCAAATAACATGAAGCAATTTTTATCTCCTGTCATATGTCTTGAGCAGCCACTGTCCAAGAACCATGGCTTTTTCTTGACATGTTGAAATCCATCCTACATAAGGTGTTACATTCACTTTAGGTACCCATTTGGTCTTGGGTCCTTGAGAATTAGCTTTACAATTGGATTTTCTTTTGATATAGCAGGTTGATTAAGTGTGCCCAGCTTTGGAACATTGAGAACATTTTAGTGTTGGAAAATTCCTGGAAAACTGAGGTTTAACAGGTGTTGGCAAAATCCCAGAATATTCTCCTTTTAAAATTTTTGGAGAATGTTTCATTCCAAAACGTTCTCCTTTTTCTAGTTTTGAAAAAATTCTGTTTTTGTTCCAGATGGTTCTAGTTTGGTAAAACTCCTTTTGTTCTTGATTTTATCATCTCTTTTTTTGAAATAACATGCAAATTCTAGATATCCAATTTTATTACAATATCAACACTTTGTTTTGCATTTATCCTCTTTACTTTTCGGAACAACGAAGTTTTCATACATTTTTATTTTTTAAGTCTTATCAAAACCAAGTCTTGCTTTATCAAAAATACCTACTTGAGATCCCTTGATTTTTTGAAAGGTTTTAGTAGCTTTGATGAATTGTGATAAATCAATTTTAAGAAGTTCGACTTTAGCTTTTAAGGAGAACGTTCTCCTTTTGTGCTGCAGAACATTCTTGTTTTTCTTGATTTTCAGTTTTATAGTTTTCAAACTTTGATTGTTTCAGATTTTGAATGATTTTTTTAAATTTATCATTCATAGCTTGAGCTTTCTCTTTTTCTTTATAAAATTGTTCTTTTAAAGAGCTACATTTTTGAACAAGAAAGTTTGAATCATCAAGTAAATTATCAAACTCTTTTCCCATTTGTTCACATAGAGAGCAATGTTCAGATTCAGTTACCTCATTTTCTTTTGTGTTTTCCATCAGACATATGTTGGATTCTTTTTCTTCTTCTTCTTCTTCTATTTTTGATTCTTCTGAATCGTCCCTTGTGGCCATCATTGATTTCTTTTTGAATGTAAATCTTTTTGGTGCTTTTTTGTTTAATGGATATTCAGCTTTGTAATGTCCAAGTTTGTTGCATCTGAAGCATGTGACCTGACTTTTATCCACTTCTATTTTGGGATTTTCCCTTTTACTTTGGAATCCTCTTTTTATCTGGTCTCTTCTTCTCATCACTCTTTGGATCTTTTTGGTGAGAAAAATACTTCTTTATCAGCATCTTCATTTTCTTCTAGGTCCTCATCTATTTGTGATGATGGACTTTGCTGAGATGCTTTTAAGGCTATTACTTTGGTCTTTTTGATGGGTCTGTCTTCTTGTAGTAACACTTCATGTGCTTTTAATTTCCAATCAATTCTTCTAGTGCCAATACGTCAAGATTTTTGGCTTGGCTTCTAGCGGTTCCCATTGGTATCCATATTTTAGGAAGGCACCTCATGATTTTTCTGACTCTATCTTGTACCGAGTATGCTTTCCCTAAGGAGCGCATTTCATTTACAATAGTTGTAAATCTTGTGTACATCGCATCAATGGTCTCACCTTCATTCTTCTCGAAGAGTTCAAATTTTCTTATGCCTATGTCAATTCTGGTTTCTTTTACATGACTTGTTCCCTCATGATGAGTTTGTAATGTATCCCATATTTATTTAGCAGTATTGCATTCATCAATTCTTTCGCTTTCTTCCTTGCTTAAAGGACAAGATAAAAATAATTGAGCTTCAGAGTTTAGGAGTACCTTAGTTTTGTCTTTAGTTGTCCAGTCGACTTCTCTCTTTTAAGTTGATGCTGGACCATCTTGATATACTCTTCGGATGTAATCACCATCAGTTATGATACGCCACATTCCTGTATCTTGTGATTTCAGAAATAATTTCATCTTGTTTTTCCAGAAATAGTAGTGTGTTCCATCAAAGTAAGGTGGTTTGTATGAAGATCCTCCTTCAACTATGTATTTGGCTTTTGTCATTTTCTTCTAGATCCTTTCTCTAACATTTTTTAGGTGTCATAATTTTAGAGACCGAGCTCTGATACCAATTGCAGTAGAAATATCGCTTTTCAAGAAAAGGGGGGTTTGAATTGTAAAGTTGTCTATTTAAAATTTCCCTATTAAAACAAAAAAATAACTCAAGATTGATCTTGGTTCAGGAAATAGAAAACGCAGAACGTTCTTGGTTCTAGAAACAGAAAACGGAGAACGTTCTTGGTTAGTTTCAAAAGCAGAATGATCTTGATAGTGAAAGTAGAAAAACGGAGAATGTTCTGGAAAACAGAGAGTGTTCTTGGTTTGGTTTAAAAACAGAAATTGATTTTTAACTTTAGTAAAAGGAAGACTGAAAGAAAATAGAGATAAAGAAGAGATATCACACAATGATTTTATCCTGGTTCACCCAACCCGGGCTACGTCCAATCCTCACAACCGTGAGATTTTCTACTAAGTGTTAAAAACAAAGAACCTTCTTGGTTTTACAGCACCTAGCTCAGATCATTCTTGGATCTGTCACAAACGTCAATCCTTTCCACCCATAAAGAGATTCAATCAGGTCACCCATCAACCCTTGATAGGATTTTTACAACTCATCTTTTAACCTTAAAAGGATTTTTCTAAACAACTCACTTAAGCTATAAACAAACCTTATAGTCCCGAGTTTACACAATAATGATTTAAAGTGTTTGACAGAACCTGTTTAATCTCAACTCTTGTTTGAGGTTAGATTCTTTACAACATGTTTTAGTAAACTAATGATAATAAACTCGAAACTGAATATTACTAATTTCTTTTGAGACTTTCAAGTATGAATGTGAGTGATTGATGATGTTTCTTTTGCACTTGAATGTTGTGATTTTCATTAAGTTGTGAGATTCCTTTTATAGATATTTGAGGAGGTCCATGTCAGCTTATTGTGACTATTGGAGGGGTTCCATTGGTCAAGGGTAGGATTAAAATAATCAGTCTTTCAAAGTAAGACTATTGACTGAACTTTTCCTTCTTTTTGACTTTAAGACTTTCTGGTCTTTGTGTATTCTTTTTCTTCTGATTTGTACCGTGCTTGAAGATCACTTGATCACGAGAATATGTGTCACAAGGTCATGCTAAAGTTTCAAGAATGTTCTTGGTCTGTGCTTCAATAGATGGAGAACTTTTTGGAGCTGTATGACAGAAACAGGAGAATGTTCTACAGCCTAGGGAATGATTGACTTTAACTGATTTTATCACTTTGTCTTGATTCAAATATTTTCTTCTTAGATATTTTGGAGTACTTCCTTTGCTATTATGAAATTTGTATATCCCTTGTATATGTACTGGTAATCATTTCGAAATAAGCATGATCTTTCCTTGCATTAAAATTTGGCTTGAACAGTATTGATGAAGTGAAAAAATGTGGAGAACGTTCTTGGTTTTTCCAGAAAATGTCCAAAACGTTCTTGGTTCTTGGCAGTTCATTTTTAGCTTATTCTTTAAACTAATTTTGGTTTCTTTTGATTAGTACCTATCTTGGATTATCACACTCAAATACACATGTTATATAACACATAATTTAGAATCATAATTAGAGTCTTTAATTAATCTTTGTTTGTTTTCATCAAAACACTTAATTGAGATTTTGTCTTAACAATTCTTTCAATTGCTCAAAGAATCATGTACACGGGGGTAGCAGCAAATGCGTGGAGAGATATGAAAGAAAGATTCTTAAGAACAAATCGTATGCATATTGCCTCTTTAAATGAGAATTGTATTCTTGTAAGCAAAACGATCTTTCAGTTACATAATATTTTATAGAAATCAAAAGTTTATGGGAAGAGTTAGAGGTAAAGAGACTAATTCCTAAGTGTAGTTGTCCACATTGTTGCACTTAAAAAGAAATGAGGAATGCATGAAGTTTCAAGAAGAAGACTATGTGTTTATTTTTCTAGCTTCCTTGAATGAGAATTATGCAATGATAAAGTCAAAGATTGTGTTTCTAGATCCCTTCCCTAACTTAAATAAAGCATTCTCTATGATTTTAAACATGAATCCCAAAATATATTAGAAGTTTCTAAAGATTCACAAGTTTTACTTAGCGTATTGAAGTAGCAATATCAATTACAAGAAAGGGGGTTTGATTTGTGATCCTTTCAAAATTTTGATTCTTGTGCTTAATTTAAATTAACTCAAGATCAATCTTGGTTAAAACAAATTGTTCATAATGTTCTAGATATGTTAGAAGTAAATAAAATAGATTAGTTTATAGTGAAGTGTGATTTGTGTGCCCAAATAATTAAAGATAAGGGATATAAAGATCACACACAAAAAGTATACTGGTTCACCCAACTCGGGCTAATCCAATCCTCACAACTGTGAGACTTTCACTATGTGTTTCAGAACCAGAATGTTCTCCTTCACACCTTTTCTCTTGATCACACCTTGATCTATTACAATAACCTTTCAGCCTTGAAAGGATTTTTACAAACACACTCAATCTAACATAAAAGATAAACTTGAGTTACAAATGATGTGTACTATAAAAGTGTTTGGGATCTTGAAACTTCTAAACACTTGTTTGAGATAAATAAAGACAAACTCAGTAAATGATGATCCACAAATATAGTGAAGAGGGCTGGAGTTTTCTTGAAGAGTTTTTGACTTGTTCTTACTTGAACTAGTGTTGGTAGATTTGTAAATTGAACTTTTGTCTTCATCTTCCAATTGAACTATAGTCGTTGGACACACTTCCCAAGTGTTAGATATACTTTAAAGCAATTTAAACATGTGTTTATATTGTTGTTCAAAACGTTCTTGAGAAACAAAGAACGTTCATGCTTTTGAGTCTAATGGAAAACGTGAATGAGTGAGCGAATGGACTGTCAAATGTCAGTTTGTACTGTTTCAAATCAAAATTATGTAGAGCTTTCTATAGAATAATGTAAGTATAATCTAATTGCTACATTGCTCCTAACTCATCAATTTGGAGATCAATCTTGTCATCAATCTGGAGGCTATTTTCCTCCTTTGGGCATTCAGCTCGAGTTCTATCCTTCACCCCTGATTTGAGCAGTCTTGATACTCTTTAAATTGTGGTTTAGAATGTGGAAAATTATCTGTTTTAAAAGAGAATAACCAAAATGTTCTTTTGCAATACCAGAATGTTTTTCGTTTCTGTTTTATATGAGTACTGGATTTTGACAGCTATTGTGTGTCATGTTTTTCTGCTCTGTACACGTGTTTCTTTTTTTAGAGATGCAATGTTGATATTTATGTCCTTGCTGTACTTTTTAATCATCAATCTGGAGATCGACCTTGCTGTTTGTTCTAGATGTTTTTCTTTGCCTTTGTTGGTACTCTTTGAACAAATTTGTCCAAATTGATCTTGTGTACATAATTATGTTGCTTTCATAATGAATGATGGTAATTTGTGATGAAGATTGAATGTTTTTTGCAGCCCAAAACGATCTTGATTTAAAGAAAACTTTGTTCTTTTGCAAACCAGAATGGTCTTGGATTTGTGTTGTATGAAAAAATGTGGCAGAAGGATTTAGCAGCTGTCTAATGTCAGTCCTTTGTCTCATAAGCATGGTGTACTTTCTACAAAAAGGTGCAGCAGCAGTGTCCTTGCTGTCCTAGCTGTCCTTGCTTATGTTAACAATTAGTTTTGGAGATTAATCTTGCTATTTACTCTTTATGCATTGCTTTGACCTTGTCGATTCTTTTGACAAATTTTTCCGAAATAATCTTGAGTATACAATTATGTTCCTTTATAATAAATACTGGTGATTTGCTATGCAGCTTGATGCATTTTCGTAGGCCGGAGCGATCTTGAATTCAAGAAGGCTTTGTTCTTAGTAAACCAAATGGTTCTTGGATTGATGTTGTGAAAGCCAGATCGATCTTTATTTTTTTGTTTTAATAACCAGAATAGTCTTGTTTTCTCATACTTCTATTTTTAATAAACCAAAATGATCTTTGTTTTTCCAGAATGATCTTGTCATCAATTTCCAATTTAGTTAAGACATGATTTGCTTTGATGTGTAAGATGGTGTGATCATTGATTGTTGTATGAATGTATTTGATCACCTTTTTCATGAAGATGCTATCTTGAAGATGTTATAATCATTCTCTTGAATGATTGATATATGATATATTCTTTTTGAGGTTCTTTCATTATTGAGTAGATACTTATGCACTTTGATGATATGAATGGCTTCTTGCTTATTCTTATGCAATTCATGTTCCTTAAATAAAAATCAAGTGCAATCATTAGTAGATCACCATTCATAAAACTTAATAATTTATTTCATAAGGTTTGTTGTCATTAAAACATATATCAAAAAGGTTTTTTTTTCTTAACACGCATCTGGTGGAAGAAATTTAAGGTTATGGTAAAGGAATAGGAAATTCCAAAAAAGTTTACACTCAACGTATTTTCACAAGCATGGTTATCCCCTAGGAGTTAATTTCAAAGGATCATGCATAAATTCAGTTGAAGGTGAGAAAGTGGACTTGAAGCCTGAAGCTGGCAATGTTTGTGAAGGAGATAAAAAACATTTAGTTGTGTTTAGTGTAGAGGAATATCAAGTTCTTATGACTTTGCTCATGTCCAATTCACTAAAGGCATGGGCTAAAAACAATGTTTGCCAAGTCACCACCAACAATACATCATCAAAGGCATGCAATTCTCATTTTGGAGGAATTGAACAAGGTAACAATTGTATCTCTTACAGTTTAGTAAATGGTAGATCAAATGTTTGGATCTTGGATTGTGGTTCTACAAACCATATATGTTGTTCATTAAACATGTTAGATTCTTTCAAGAAAGTGAATGAAATACGTGTTAAATTTCCAAAATGATAATGATGTTGGTGAAATACAGGTAACAGACTCATTGATTCTTTCAGATGTTCCCTACCTTCCTTAATTTAACTTGAATTAGATTTCCATTTCCATGTTAGTTAAGCACATGGATTGTGGAGTAATGTTTATTGATGAAAAACGCTTAATGTATAATACATTGCAAAAGATGATCGGTTCGATTAAGGCTTATCAAGTGTTCCCAATAACATTGATAGTAAAGGTGCAACTACCATTTATAATTCAATAACCATTCCTGAATCAACTTAATGGCATTTCAGGTTTGAACATGTATCTTTTTCTAGAATTGATGCTTTGAATAAGTTGTATTCCAACATTTCAGCTAATAAAGAATCAGTTTGTGACATTTGTCACCTTGCAAAACAAAAGAAATTTCCTTATGATTTATGCACAAGTAGAGCATCTAGATGTTTTGAGATGTTTCATATGGACTTATGGGGATCATATTTTACTTCAACTGTGCATAGACAAAAATATTTTTTTGACTATGGTAGATGAGTATAGCAAATTCACATGCATTGTTCTCCTTAGGGGAACACATGAAGCTCAAACTTTTAGATACAAAAATTCATTAATCTGGCACATACTTAGTATTAGAGCAAGGTAAAAATTGTTCGAAGTGACAACAAAACTAAGTTTTCACTTCATTCCTTTTATGCAAAGAAAATAATTGAGCATAAAAAAAGTTGTGTACGAACAACATAGAAAAATGTTAGAGTAGAAAGGAAGAATCAATGCATTTTGAGCATAACCAAAGCTTTCTTGTTGTAGTTTCATCGACCTTCTACTTTATGGGATGTGCAATAAGTCATGTTGTTTACCTTCTTAATATAGTACCACCTAATGCAATCAAGCGAGAGGTTCCTTATGAATTGTTGAATGGAAAACTTCCTGATTTTCCAAACCTTAGAGTCTTTGAATCTTTGTGTTCTGTTTCCACACTTGATGCTCATAAGATCTTAGTTAGATAATAGAGCTAGGAAGTGTGCTTTCTTGGAATACAAACCATGTGTTAAGGGCTATATTGTTGTTGATGTCTAGACACATGAGATTGTTGTGTCTAGGAATGTTATATTCAAAGAAACTATATTTTCTTACACCACACAGAAAGAGGTATTGATTCAACTTCATCAGTCCTAGTCATTGAAGTTGATGTTGGTCATGCCTTTCACAATTCAATACCACCATCATCATGGGGTGTGCTTACTAACACTCATGAATTGCACTCAACTGTTGAACCTTACTCATTACCTCCCCATGCTGGTCCATCCTCACCGCATGTAGCTCAACTATTAACACATTCCACTAGAACAAGAAAATGCATGCACATCTCTTGGATTATGATTATAATTCAATTGCACAATCCATTCCTTATTCAATTTCAAATCATGTTAGTCATGATAGACTTTCCCCATCACACATGAGATACTCTTTATCATTGTTGACTGAACATGAACGATCTTCATATGATAAAGTTTGTAAAGATCCCAAATGGATTCAAGCAATGAATAATGAGCTAGAAGCACTAATAGCAAATAAAACTTGGGAAATAATTTATCTTCCCTCTAGAGTAAGACCCATAGGCATCAAATGGGTATGCATATTCTAAAGAAAGGCAGATGGATCCATAGAAATATACAAGGAACGCCTTGCAGCAAAAGGGTACAATCAAGTTGAGGGAATTTACTATTTTGAGACCTTTTCACTAATGGAAATAATGATATCAATCAGAACTGCACTTGTAGTAGCTTTTATAAATAATTGGTTGATCCACCAATTTGATGTGAACAACAAATTCTTGCATGGAGACTTATAAGAAAATGTATACATGCAGATTCCTTCAGGGCCCAGTGCTGGTCATAATCAAAATTTCAACTTGATGAAGTCTTTATATGGGCTTAGGCAAAAAAAGAAGAAAATGGTATGGAAACTTGTCTGATTTTCTCCTTAATTTTGGATATTAACAAGTTTCATCTAACCCAACATTGTTTCTTAAGAAGCCACAATCTACAATCACAATCTAGTTAGTGTATGTTGATGATGTGTTACTAGCAGGAAACTCAATTACAAAATTTGATCTCATAAAAGGAGAACTACAAAAGGTCTTTGGCATCAAGAGAACTACAAAAGGCTTTTGGCATCAAGGACTTAGGGGTTCTCAAATTCTTGGGGATTGAAGTATCTCATTCAAATCAAGGGATTACACTTTGTCAAAAGCAATATTGTCTTGATCTTCTCATTGAGAGAGAGGTCATTGGAGGCAAGCCTTCTTCTATTCCAATGGATGCTAACACTAGGTTGCATATTGAATATAGTATCCCTTATTCAAACCCTTATGAATACAAAAGACTGGCTGGAAAATTGCTCTACTTGGCCTCAACAAGACATGACATTGCATTCCCTATCCAGCAGTTGAGCCAATATCTTGACAAACCAACAATTACTCAATATATTGTAGCTCAAAAAGTGCTAAAATACTTGAAAGGATGTCCATGTACATACCATTTTTTCCCTAGGTCCTCATCCTTATAGTTTTAGGGTTTTTGTGATATGGATTAAGGAGGACAATTGGATACTAGAAGATCCATAATAGGTTTCTATTTTTTCTTAGGATCCTCTCTAATTTGTTGGGAATTAAAGAAGCAAGGGATTGTGTCTAATTCATCTTTTGAGGAAGAATATAGAGTTCTAGCAGCAGCAACATGTCAACTCCAATGGCTTGTTTATTTTCTTACAGATCTACAGGTTGAATGTATCAAGCTTCCTGTGCTCTTTTGTGATAGTAAAAGCACACTCCACATTGCAGCCAATCCAATATTCCACGAGAGGACTAAGCACATTGACATAGACTACCACACTGTCAAGGAAAAATTACTTGCAGGGTTTGTGAAACTTCTGTTGAGACAAAATCCCAAATAAATATTTTGATGATAAACAAAGATTAATTAAGAATTATAATTATGATTCTAAGCATTTTTGCTTCTAATATATGTGCTTGAGTTTATTAAACAAGATAGGTATCAAGAAACTCATACCAGATCATATTAAAGAAGAAACAAACTAAGACAGTGAAAACAAGAACATTTTGGACAGTTTTGAAGAAAAACAAAGAACGTTCTCCAGGTGCTCCATAAATGCAAAAATGCAAAACAGATTCAGATTCAGTTTTTGCAGTTCAAATCCAAGCATGTTTTCTCAAATGTACTAGAGCAAACCACTGTTGGAAGATTACTCTACAAAGACAAAGACAAAGGATACATTTCATTAAGACAAAACTCAATTGCCACAAAGAGCAAGAACGAAGATTGTTCTTGATCTTCAGAAGCAAGGATGCCCAGAATCGAAGAACATTCTTGTTTTTTACCTGATCTCACCTACTCATTGACATAGGACAGCTAGACTGCTCCCAACGAGCAAATGAGTTGTCATAAGCTCTTTTTGAAGCCTATAAAAGAGACCTCAAGATGAAGGCAATGATCAGAACTTAAGAAAGCAAGCAATCCATCATTCATAATCAGATTCAAGAGTCTTTAAGCTTTTCAAATATATTTCTAAGTTCTGCTTAGCTCTTAGTGACTGTAATATTTAATCACGACTAAGTTCCAAGATCTGTACTGAGTTCCAAAGATCATAATCCATACTCAAACACGAGTTGAGGATAATTAGATTCAGTCATAATCCTTATTTTCTCATTGTAATCTCAAGACAAAGTGTGTTGAACTAGTCTTGAGAAGTTGCTGAAAATCCTTCTCTGCTTTAAGAAAGTAGTGCGTAAATCCTTTGTAGAGATTGAAAGGTAGATCAGTGAAAATCCTTTCTGGTTTGAAGGTAGTGATTTGTAATAGATCAAGATTGATCTGCAGAAAGTTGTGTAAAATACAAGAGCGTTCTTGCTTTGAGCACTTAGTGGAAAATCTCACATTTGTGAGGATTGGACGTAACCCATATTGGGTGAACCAGAATATATTTATGTGTTATATCTCTTCCATTATCTATTTATATTTAAGTCTTTCAATATCAAGTTCAATAGAAAAGCTAAAACTGTTATTTTTAACTAACCAAGAACGTTCTTTGTTTATCTAATTTACAACCAAGATCAATCTTGAGTTAATTTTTTTCCAGGAAATTTTAAAAGATAAATTTATAATTCAAACCCCCTTTCTTGTAAATTGCTAAATACATTGCTGAAGTAGGGTCATCAAATAGACCACCCTACTTTGATGGCTCAGATTACTACTTCTGGAAAAACAAAATGCAGTTGTTCCTAAAGTCACAAGACACAGGAATATGGCGCATCATTATAGAAGGAGATTACATACCAAGGGTCGATCAAAATGATCCAGCATTTGCTGAAAAGAAAGAAACTGATTGGACAGTAGAAGAAAAATCTAAGGTACTCCTAAACTCAAAAGCTCAATTATTCCTATCTTGTGCTTTAAGCAGGGAAGAGAGTGAGAGAGTTGATGAATGCAACTCTGCAAAAAAGGTATGGGACACACTGCAGACCCATCATGAAGGAACTAGTCATGTAAAGGAAACAAGAATCGACATAGGCATAAGAAAGTTTGAGTTGTTTGAAATGAATGAAGGAGAAACCATAGATGAAATGTACTCCAGATTTACAACTATTGTTAATGAAATGCGATCCTTAGGCAAGGCATACTCTGTGCAAGATCGAGTAAGGAAAATCATGAGATGTCTACCAGTTATTTGGAGACCAGTCATAACAGCCATAAGTCAAGCAAAAAACCTTGAAACACTTGGGCTAGAAGAATTAATTGGAACCTTGCGGACACACGAGGTATTGCTGATGGAAGACAAACCAACAAAGAAAGGTAAAGAAATTGCCTTAAAAGCATCTCAAGAAAGCAAGCCATCAAAATCTGAAGAAGAAATTGAAGAAGGAGGACAGGAAGAAGTAGATGAAGAAATAGCTTTCCTTACAAGAAAAATCCAAAGAATGATGAGAAGAAGCGAGCATATCAAAAAGGGATTTCCAAGTAAGAGAGAAAATCTAAAAACTGAGATAGATAAAAGTCAAATAACATGCTTTGGATGCAATAAACAAGGACATTACAAAGCTGAATGTCCATTGAACAAAAGAGCACCAAAGAAATTTCTTTTCAAGAAGAAGTCGATGATGATAACTTGGGATGATTTTGATGATTCAGATATATAGGAAACAAAAGAGGCCAACATATGTCTAATGGCAGGCATAGAAGAAAATGAGGTAAAAAATTATGAACACTGCATTTTATGTGAACAGAAGGGGAATTAAATTTGATAACTTACTTAATGACTCAAATCTTCTTATCCAAAAATGTAGTTCCTTAAATAAAAAAATTTATAAAGAAAAAGAAGAAAAGGAGAAAACCCAAGTTATGAATGATGAGCTTAAGAAAATCATTCAAAATTTAAAAGAATCACATACCAAAAACTTTAATGATGAAAGACAAGAAAATCGAGAATGTTCTTTGATACAAAAGGAGAACGATCTCCTTAAATCTGAAGTTGAACTTCTTAAAAATAATTTGTCTAACTTCATTAAAGCAACTGAAACTTTTAAAAGAATCATGGGGTCTCAAGTGGGAATTTTTTATAAAGCTGGCCTTGGTTTTGACAAAACTCAAAAGACAAAGCTGTATGAAAATTTCCTTGTACCACAAAGAAAAGAAGAAAAATGCAAAATAAGATGTTCATATTGCAGCAAAATAGGACTTCTTGAGTTTGCATTTTATTTTAAAAAGAGGGACGAGAAAATAAAAAACAGAAGGAATGTTAAAAAGGAAGAACGTTCTCTAGGAAGTTTACAAAAGGGAGAATGTTCTGAAGCAAAAGCAGAACATTCTCTAGAAAACAAAAAGGGAGGACAACGTCATCGAGGCACATTCAAAACTGTTTCAGAAACTTCTAAAACTCAGAATTTCAAATCCTCTCTAAAACTAATAGTTAAATGTTGACACTGCTCCAAACTTGGCCATCATGAATCAAAATGTTATTTTAGAAAATCAAGCTTTAAAGCTGACTTCCAAGGACCTAAAGTAAAATGGGTACCTAAAGAAAATACAACATCTTATGCATGATGGATGTCAAAATGTTAAGAAAAAGCCATGGTTCTTGGAGAGTGGCTGTTCAAGGCATATAACGGGAGATAAACAAAGCTTTCTATCCTTCACTAAAAGAGATGGAAGATCAGTGACATTTGGAAATAATTACCAAGCCAAGATTAAAGGTAAAGGCACAATAGGTAAGGAAAATTCGACCAAAATTAATGATGTTTAGTATGTTGAATGGTTGAAACACAATCTTCTAAGCATCAGCCAACTCTGTGATAATGGCTTCGAAGTTGTGTTCAAACCAAACATGTGAAATCAAAATGGCTGATTCGGGAGTGATTTTATTTTCTGCATCCAGAAAGAAAAATCTCTATGTCCTGTTGATAGTGTTTCAGCAAGTGTACTGAATCGTTGCAAGTAATAATTAACACGGTAGTACCGAGTGTCGAACTCAAGGATTGCGTTTTACTATCGAATTATATTTAATTTTTGAAATTGAACAAAAAGTTTCTGGATTGAGTAGAATAATATTTGAAATAACAAGTGTAGTAGAATTAAACTTTTATAATGAGAAAAATGCCAAGGATGAGTTTCACTTTGAGTCCAACCTTGGTTTCTAATTTGATCCTAGTTACTGAATTCCTTTATTGAATTATAACCAAATTCTCTTTAGTATTCTTGCCCAAATGTCTTACTGACAGAACCTTTAATTCCAAAATAACGCCTAATTCCTTAGTGGATTTAAAATTAGGATTAAGCTTTACATTACAAAAATTCTCTTTTTAAACTGCTGCCTCTGCAACTAATTCAATTGGTTTCATGACCTGCATCTATCCCTAGACTCCAATCTCATGAATTTCTCATCTCAATCATTCATAATGTCCATTTCCGTATCAAAATATGAATCGTAAAACATTTTAAAGTTGATCAGGCAATAAAAATCATTAAGCATAGAGATGAGAAAAATAATTCAATAAATTTATTCATATAACTAGGAATCAAATGAGACAAACAAGGGTTTCATCTTGTTTCACTCATCCCTAACAAATAGAGTTTAGTTACTCATGACTGAGATTAAAGAGATAGAGATTAAAGAAGAATTACAAGAAAGATTCATGAATGATCCTTGATAAAACTCCTTCAATGGTGTAGAACTGTCGTCTATGAGCTTCTCGGCTAGGGTACAAGTCTCTGAGCTTCCCAATTGACCAAAAGATCCCTCAAAATTCAGAAAAACTTGGTTTTATGCATTCTGCAGTGCGCCACGCGCCCCAGGCGCAAGAATTGCGCTTCAAGCGCATTTACACAGAATCAGCGGCGCAGAAATGCGCTTCAGGCGCACAACATCTGATGTTTGGCATTTATTGCATTTTGCTACTCTTTTGAATCCGAATTTGGTTCCAGTGTCTTCACGAAAGTTGTAGCTATGGATCTTAGCTTTCATTTGCACTTGGTGTGATTCCAATTGGACATCTACAACTCCAGATATGGTAGACATATTCCATGTAGGTCATGTTGATTTCACACCAAAATTCAGCACTGCACTAAAACAAAGAAATAACATAAAACTACAAAAAAATCTCTACTTAATCAAAGAAATAAGAACATAAACATTTTATTAAATCCAATAAATAAAATCACCAAAATTTATTAAATAACTCCTTAAATTAACTAGTGATTGCCTATAAATAAGACTAAAAATAGTAAAAAATATATGCATATGATGAAGAGTTATCACATGTACATTGAAGAACTACCAGCTGAATCATGCTTCATGTCCATTAGCAAAGATAAATGGATATGACATAAGTGTACTGGACACATCAGTTTAAAAACTATTTCAAATTTGATAAGGACAAGATCTGTGAGGCGTGTGCAAAAGGAAAACTTGTTAAAAGCAGTTTTCATGCAAAAGAGTTCATTTCAACTAAAAAACGTCTTGAATTACTTCACATTTGGTCCTATCAAAACCACTAGCCTAGGAGGTATGAAATATGGGTTTGTCATCGTTGATGATTTCTATAGATAGACATGGGTGCTATTTTTAAAACATAAGGATAATGCATTTACTGCCTTCAAAACATTCTGTAAAAAAGTTCAAAATGAAAAAGAATCTAACATAATCTCTGTAAGAAGTGATAATCGAGGAGAATTTATAAATGCATCTTTCAAAACAATTTTCGACGAACTTGGTATTTCTCACAATTTATCATGTGCAAGAACTCCTCAACAAAATAGAGTTGTTGAACGAAAGAATAGAACGTTGCAAGAAATGGCAAAAACAATCTTATAAGAGTTAAATGTTGAAAAGTACTTTTGGGCTGCAGCCATAAACACTTCATGCTACATTTTGAATCGTGTATCAATAAGAAAAATCATAAACAAAACACCCTACGAAATCTGGAAGAATAGAAAACCCAATATCTCATATTTTCACATCTTTGGTTGCTAGTGCTACAGTTTAAATGACAAAGAAAACTTGGGAAAGTTTGATGCCAAATCTAACAAGGCAATATTCTTAGGATATGCAATAGAATCTAAAGGTTATCGTGTGTTTAATTTAAAAAATAAAACTGTTGAAATAAGTATGTATGTGTTATTTCATGAGTTTCATGATCTTGATCTAAGAAAAAAGGATAACGAGGAGGAAGAACAATCTGGACAGTCACATCAGATAGTTCTCCAAGAAAACGAGATTGATAAACAATCTTCGTTTCAACCTCCTCCTAGAAGCTGGAAACTGGTGGGTGATCATTCTCATAATTAAATAATTGGTGATACAGCTGATGGCATTAGAACAAGGTTGTCATTCAAGGATGATGTTCACAGCAACATGGCAATGTTATCCCAATTAGAACCCAAAAAAATCAAAGAAGCCATAATTGATCAATCTTGGATTAAAGCAATGAAGGAAGAACTTCTTCAATTCGAAAAGAATGAAGTCTAGACTCTTGTTCTAGATCCTCAAGATCAATACATCATTGGAACAAGGTGGGTGTTTAGAAATAAACTTGATGAAGAAAAGGTAATTAGAAACAAAGCAAGGTTAGTAGCCCAAGGTACAACCAATAAGAAGGAATAGATTATGAAGAAACCTTTGCGCCGGTAGCAAGGTTAGAAGCCATTCAAATCCTTCTTGCATATGCATCTCACAAACTCATTAATCATTTTCAAATGGATGTGAAAAGCGCCTTCTTAAACGGTTATTTAAATGAACAAGTCTATGTTTGTCAACCCCCCGACTTTGAAGATCAAAATAAACCGAACCATGTTTTTAAACTCACCAAAGCTTTATATGGTTTAAAACAAGCTCTCCGTGCTTGGTATGAACGATTAAGCTCATTCTTGATCAAAAACGGATTTTCACGTGGAAAAATTGACACAACACTTTTCAAGAAAACAAACAAAACTGATATACTCATCGTACAAGTTTTGTGGATCAAAAACCAACTTGAAGATTTTTCAGTAAGTTATTCTAAAATCCCTATTTATTGTGATAACACCAGTGCCTTAAACCTTTCAAAAATCTCATTCAGCATTCAAGATCAAAGCATATTGAAATAAAACATCATTTTATTAGAGATCATGTAAATAAAAAGAAAATAGAACTAATTTTTGTTGATATAAAGAATCAGCTTGCTGATATTTTCACTAAGCCTATTGTTGAAGAAAACTTCATTTTAATCAAAAAGCGGCTAAATATCATCAAAAAAATCATGCTCAAAACTGAAGCCATAACATTCTGGGCAAAACGAGAACGTTCGCCGATTGAGTTGGCTTTTTGCAAAAAGGCTCAAGAACGTTCTTCGTTCTTTAAGTAAGATAGAAATCTCAAAGGTCAACTTCTGCATACGTATTGTTGTCACTCATAAAAAAGTAACGGCTACTCCATCTACTACTGCCACATCATAGCCAACTTCCTCCTTCCCAACGCATGTCTGTCCCATCAACCATAACCACGATAAAAAATGCACAGAAAAACCAAAAGTCACTTCCTCCTTTTTCACTAACCAACAATCTTACACTTTTTCTGCAAAAAGTTCTTCATCGTTCTCACTCATTATCCCTCATTGTCATTCACGATAAAAAATGGTTAGAACAAAAAGCTCCGCAAGAAAAAATCCCAGAACATCATCACCATCTCCAACGCGTTCACCCTCACCACCACCTAGACCAACACCCCCCACCCCTCATCAGGAAAGACCTTTTCTTATCTAATGTCATCCTCCAGAGAATCATCCCCAATCATTCTTCCTCTCCTACCTCTCGCAACTATCCTTCCACTACTATATCAATGCGAACCTCCCATCACTACTCAAACTCCACCTCACCTCAAAAACACATACAAACGACGACCAAAACCACCATCAACCAAACATCGATCAAAGCGCATACTCGCCGGCATTGGTACCTCCAAACCTAAAACTACAGACCAAACAATATATACCATCTCCGACGATGACTCTAATTCCACACCATTACCAGAAACTCCCATCTCAGAACCAACACCACCACCTCAACCTTCAAAACCTTCAACAACTCAAACACCTTCAAAAACTCAAACATCTCCAAAAACTCAAACACCTTTAAACACCAAAACACCCCTAAAAAACCCTGAAGGTGCAAACACGAGAAGGGGGGGTTGAATTGTGTTTGACAAACTTGATTACTTTTTATGGTTTTGCAGTTTTATAACAAAATCTGATGTATGAATAAAACAGAGTTAGCAGCGGATATAAAGTAAATATAAAACACATAATTTTATATTGGTTCACCGTTAACTAGGCTACGTCTAGTCCCTTCACCTTGAAGGAATTCACTAATTCAAAACCTTGAATTACAACAATACCACTGACCCTCCAAGTCAGTCTTCTCAAATAGTCTAACATTCCTAGACTTTTGAGGAAAAGAACCTTGAATCTAACTGCTAAGTAATCTGCTACTCCTTCTGACTCCTTCAGATTGTAGACTCTACTTCACCAACTTAGATCTAACACAAGAGAAGGAAAAACTTAGAGTGCTTGCTTCTGGAAAGCGGATACTCACAATTGACCTCACTGAAAACTCAAGTATTTTTCTTTTGGAAGTGTATGACTCTCAAGTATTTTCGATGCTGAGTATTCTGCCTTGAGCCTCCTTTTATAGATGAAGAATTAGGGTTGCTTCCATGCTTAAGTTCGAGTTGTATCTTGCCAGATACTCTTGCAAAAATAACTTGGCCAATCAGATTTCTCTTAAATAAAAAACATATCTTTTTAGCTCCAGATTCGCTTTCAAAAATAACTTTGGCCAATCCTGTTCTTAGTTAATTCTAGACCAAATCTTTCTTCCCGCCAATAGCTTCTGAATTCCCACAAGACTTCAATTTATTTTTCTATCAAATCCTTTTAATACTTTGATCAAATTTAATCAAGTCTCCACTGATTATCATCATGATTAAATCTAGACTGTTTGATCTTCTGCTCTCGTCCACATCTGGACCATACAAACTGATCTGGTGTGATCCTCTGATCTCGGCCAACACTGGACCACACGTTCCGATCTTCTGATCTTGGCCAATCACTGGAACATATAATATGATCTACTGTGATCCTCTAATTTCGGCCAACACTGTACCACATGTTCTGATCTTCTGATCTTGGCCAACGCTGGGCCATGATGCTTAAATCTGGACCATTGATCTAAATATCTTCTCTCTGATCTAGACTGGGTCTGGATTGAACTGAAATTAAATTTGGACTTATGATATTTTAGTCTGGACAATTACCTTATGATCTGGATCAGGTCTGGATTAAATCTGGACAATCATTTCATCTGGTCTGGACTTAGTTTCATACTCTGACCCATGCTATCTTCTGGTATGCGCCAACTCTGGACCAAGTCACTTGTTCTAGACCAATTATCTAAAGCTCTGATTAAGTCTGGATCAAGTCTGGACTGATTATCATTTCACTGCCAAGCTATCTTCTGGTCAGAATAAATTCTGGACCAAGTCTGACTTATGAATCCTTCTGGTCTGGTGCAGGTCTCCTTCTGGACTCTGCTTCCTTCTGATCTGGGCTAGGAAAGATATCCTCTGATGGTGTTTTGTCATCCTGGTGTAACCTCTGGTCCTTTCAAGATGCATCCTCTGGTACCTTCTGGATGCAGTATCTGGTGTCTTCTAGAGGTGTATCCTCTGGTCTGATTTTATCCTCTGATAATTCATCTACTGCCTCTGGTGACTTCATCTTTTGCCTCTGGTAACTTCATCTTCTGGTGGCATTTAATATAATAATTCAAAGACCAAAATAAGATTACATGGAGTGCTTTTGTAAACATCAAAATCCTAAGTACTTAGAACCAACTTGGTTCCAACAAACCCTTCCAAAGAAATACCATTAAACCCTAAGTCAAGCCAAAACCATAAATCCACCAAAACCAAGCCAAAACAATCACTCAAGTCTTCATCTACTATGTCTGACTTCCTAACTTCAAGAAAATTGAAAAATCCTAACACTGTCAAAATCCCAAAAAGTTCTCCACCAAAATCTCCAAACCCAGAACGTTCTTCAAAGAAAAACCCAAATTCTAAGAACAAACCATCATCCTCAAAAACCCTAGTCCGTCCTTTGATTTCCTTTAAAATGCAGAAAATTTACAATGACAAATGGGCTCAATGACCCATTGGCATTGGTTGTGTATTTGTCTTTGAGAATCTGCAGTTTGAAGGAACCTACATTCAACATCAAACTGAGAGCCTTTTGCTGTAAGGCTGAATGTTTCCCTGATAAATCCCTCATAGTCTAAAAAATTAAAGGGATTGAAATACATCTGACCCCACCAACCATTGTTGAAATTCTTCATTTACCCTCTGAAGGGCCTGCAGTCTTTGGACAAGACTGGTACTCAGCCCTAGAGATTTCAAAGGATGATGTATTTCAAGAACTCTTTGCTGTTGAATCAACATATTTTATTTCCGCTGATTTGAAGCCCATTCCTAAAATACTCAATAGCATCATTCAACACTGTGTTACCCCGATGTGGCAGCCATGAATTTGTGTCTGATAATGACGCTCTTGTCATCTATCACCTTCTTCATAAGAAGAAGCTAAACTTGCCACATTTGATTATCCATCATATGATTTCTGCAAAGGTTACAAGCGGACCACCATTCCTTATGGTATGATCTTTAATAAAACTTTTAGATTCTTTGTTATTCCCTTGGATACAAAATCCTCTCACATCAAGCTCATCAAATTTTCCTTAAAAAATATCTTTCACATGAAGCAACTTCAATCTGCTTCATTACCAACACCAACCTTCACTCCATCATCAACCAAAAGTAAAAGATCCAAACTCCACTCCACTCAAAAAACATTCTCCTGTTCCTGATCAAAACACAACTGCTACTGCCCCCACTACCTTTCCAAGCTCATCCCCTCAGAAATTGTGTCCCCCCTGCCTAATCCACATACATCTACCATGTTGCCAATGTTTGTCTCACCCCAAAAAACACGCTATTCAATTTATGGCATTAGCTAATATTTAGCTTTTCCAGAAGATGACCCTTCTGTGCCTTCCAACCTCAACACTCCAAACTCCTTGCCACATATTTCTTCCTCTTTTGCCACTATTTCCACTTTTTGTACCACTTCTGCCCCTTCACAGACGACTCATATGTCCACTCCAAAAAGTGATCATCCCCCTCTTAAGAAATTAAAGATGGAAACACAAAGCTCAAAAACCAACAAGGAAATCTTTGATTCTCTCCAAACCATCTTGGTGTGGTAGATACATCAGGAAAAGAACAAGCCATTCTCAGAGACTGGATGACAACCCAGTTGGCTCCAAAACTTGGTCTTTAGCCACCCATGCCAAATTTGCCTCCAGTTTTTCCACCCATTCCACAGCCACCTCTATCATCATCCTCTGAAGGCTCTTCTCCATCTCTGTCGACTTAGCTGCTCTGCTGGTTCTTGTTCCCGTTTTTTTTGCGACAAAGGAGGAGAAGTAATCTAGATTTTAATAGATTTTAAGTTTTAAGCATTGCTAATTTCATAAGTTCGTTTTTGTATGTATCCGGTTAACTTCTGCACATTTGCTGTCATGAACTACTTTCTGTAATATTTTTTGCTATGTATGATCTGATGAATTACGTGTTATCATATTTTATCATGGATCAATGTGTTAACATGAAATCTGTTTCAAAAAATAGTGCATATAATTACTATTTTATTAAACTCATATGATGATTCAAAAAAACCAGGACAACACATGTTGAGGGGGAGTTTTATCTAAAAAACCCTATTTGATCATTATTAGAATCAAATACAAAATCTCAATTAATATGTTTGTCATCATCAAAAAGGGGGAGACTGTTGAGAAAAAGTCCCAAATTAAATATTTTGATGATAAACAAAGATTAATTAAGAATTATAATTATGATTCTAAGTGTAACACCCCGAGTTTAAAACACAGCGCGAGTGTATTTTTTTTTAAATAAATAATTAAAATGATTTTCCAAATTATTACTTCAAAAGAATTGAAATAATATTTTCTTTAATTCATTTCATAAAATGGTACGTCGTAATTTAATCGATGAACGTAATTAAATAGTTTCATCGTAACATCACTAAGTACTTAACTCTGGAAATTAATAATAAACATTAATACATTTCAAAGGATAACAGTGTCATAATCTCAAAAGGAAATATCAGAGTGCGAAATGTGTTAGCGGAAAAAGTGGTACAATAATTTCCAAAATCAAAGCAAATTACATTTTCCAGCTTAAAATCCTATACATCAAATCTAACTGATCATGCACTAAAGCTACAGTAGCACGTATTTCCTCCGCATCCCATACAAGTCTCATCTGACTCCGCCGCTCGCCTCAATGTGACGTCCTTCTCCTCATCATACAGAGAGGGATCACTCTCCTCCGAAGTCAGATCAATGCACAGTCTCGGTCGCTTCGGCGGTGCCGGAATCTCATAACAATCATCGGATATCCTAGATGGACCCAGAATATTAGCTGCTACTGGCTTCGGCCCTTTGTTCTTCTCTTCCGCCTCGGGTTCACGTACAACCCCTCCAACTGGCTCCTCCGCGTCATCAAAAATTCCATGCGCCTCCAATACTAATTTGGAAGGCACAGGAAAATCAATACTCGTGTAAGTGTGCTCCACGAAATCCTCTACTCCGTCGGTCCTGCACGTCCTTGCCAACCTCCCCGTATAAGTCGCCCTGCTTGAGATGGGGTCAAATACCCAAGCAGTATGCGAATGTCGATCAAGGAAATATAGCGACGTTTCCATCGTTCGGGTACCCATCGGGAGTATGGGTTTGGGGGGCATCTGAGGGCAAAGCCCAATTTCCACAATAATAGTAAAGGGTCACCGACCGAAATTAACACATAACACATAGCATTTATATCACAGAAAAAAATACATCCATGGCATATCATATAACAATGATGAAAATTAAGGATGCTTAATTGAAATTTCATGACATATATGGTTTTTCAAACAGCAACTAATTAATATGGAAAACATATTGTGAGTACAACTACCACTGCAGCAATCACAAACATTCATCAGAAATTCAGATTTTATAACGTACTTACACACATCACTTTCCAATCATCATCATATAACCAAATCGTGACCCATCGGTCAACCACCCCGATGCATTATATATATGCTCATGTACTCAACTTCTTGGAATTACTAAGGTGCAGTCGCTCAACAGACCAGCACAATTTAAATATGTTTGACTTTAACGGCCCTCAAGACCAGGGTGCAATCGCTCAACAGATTAGCACCATTGCAGTCACTCAACAGACCAGCACTCGTGCAGTCGCTCAACAGACCAGTACCAGTGCAGTCGCTCAACAGACCAGCACTCGTGCAATCGCTCAACAGATCAGCACGTTTTTGCGCATTTCAGGGTACAGTCGCTCAACAGACTAGTACCAGTGCAGTCGCTCAACAGACCAGCACTCGTGCAATCGCTCAACAGATCAGCACGTTTACGCATTACTCTATGGCCCATCGCAGGTACTACATGACTATGCAATGCATGAATATGTAGTGTTTTCTCTTCACTGAAAACAGTATGCAACATTAGTAAAATTCATGCCTTTCCATCATTTCTCAAAACATCTCAACACAACCAATTTCATTATCATCACATCATAAATCAAACATTCAAACATCTCATCATTTCCACTCCACATCATCTTAAAACTCCATTCTTATTCATCAAAAATCTTCCCTCTATTTCACCAACTCTTAAAATTCATAAAACAGTGTTTAAAACTTAGATTTCTGGAAAACACGAATCTGTATTCGAATACAGCTTCTCTGTATTCGAATACAGAAGCCAAAACAGTGCAGAATTAACACTCTATATTCGAATACAGCTCCCTGGTATTCGAATACAGAGGCAGTCCCAGTGCCCAAATCAGTATTTTTCACTACATCAGTACAGTCTCAAAAACTTCATCACCACCAGTTCAATTTATCACAAAAATCCCATTTTAATTCATCACAACCCTTCCCAATATTCCCCAACACTTAGGGTTTATAAAACAATGTTTAAAACTTTGATTTTCTAAAAAACACGAATCTGTATTCGAATACAGCTCCCTTGTATTCGAATACATAAGCTAAATCTTCAAATTCAACACTCTGTATTCGAATACAACAGACTTGTATTTGAATACAGAAGACAAAAACAGTGTAAACTCAGCATTTTCTCCAACATCATTAAATGTTTCCAAAACCTCATTATCTCTTCTTCAAAACTATTTCAAAAACTCCATTTTAATCATTTCAAACCTTCCAAATGTTTCCCAACACTTAGAGTTTATAAAACAATGTCTGAAACTTGATTTTTTGGAAAAACACGACTCTGTATTCGAATACAGCTCCCTTGTATTCGAATACAGAAGTTAAAATAGTGAAAATCAGCATCCTGTATTTGAATACAGAAGGCCCGTAATCGCATACAAGTTCGAAAAATCAAGTAAAACAGAAGCTTGGCAGGTTGTATTCGAATACACTCAAACTATATTCGAATACACCTTCGAATTCAGTGAAATTTTCCTGAAACTACAGCACATTTTCAAACTTTTTCCTTTGAAAAAAAGCACAACCCCAAAACAGTTTCTCCATTCTTTTGAACCACAAAACTCAGGCATTTTTCATCAGTAACAACTTGTCCAGAAAAAAAAAACACTTTCATCATTTAAAATCCCTTTTCTTTTGAAAACATCAGAACACCAGAAACCACCCAAAACAGAATGTCAACCACAACAGAACAGACATTTTTCAACGTTTACATTGTTGATCATTTCTCAAAACAACATGCAAGGTATTTCCAGCATTCTTACACAACCAATCACAACATGCAAAGCATTTTCCAACTTTCTTACACAACATAACAACACTGATGTATTCAGCCAAAACAGCAAGCATCACATAGCAGCAAAACAACAACAGAATGCATTTTCCCATTTTATAACAACAAGCATAACAGTTCTGTAAATATGCATTTTGATCATCTTCAGAATAACATGCAAGACATTTTTCAGCTTTCCCACACAAACAAAACAACGTTAATGCATTCAGCCAAACAGCAATCATCACATAATCATCAAACATCAACAGAATGCCTTTTTTTTCCATTTTTTTTCAAAATATCATGCAAAACAGTTTTTCTTCAAACAATGATGAAACATTATTAATGCCATGACAGTATGCATTTACAGCCCTAATGCAAACTAGAAAGTGGAAGGTGCCCCTTACCTCTTTTTCGTTTCTGTTTTCGTTCACGTTTTCGCGACAAAAGTCGGCGAAACTCCCGCTTGCGTTCACTGCTACAAAAATGGGTTCTCTAGCTCCGGAATGATGAGGAGAACAACTTTTGTACTGGATGTTTTCTGGTTTGGTGCTTGAATTTCCAAGTAATCTCACTTTTGAGGAACTCTCTCCCTTTTTTTTTTGAACGTGAACAGAATTCAGAATGGGAAGGGAAGGAATACTGTTACATGCAGTATGGAGGAGGAATGGGTTTCTAACTTAGCTCTTCCTCCTCATTCATATTTATATGTATTTGTAGGTGCCACCTCACCCGACACTTGTCTGATCCTCAGCACTTAACCAGTCTCGTCGCAATTAGCAGATAATCCCTTAATTAACTGCCCGATAATTTAATTACTCGTAATTAAATTAATTTACTCTTCATCCAATAATCTTAATTCATCTTCCAAAAATAAATATTTATATATATATTCACTCAAAACATACATATATTAAATATTTTACAAATATCCCCAAAATACACTTAATATTAAATCCATAATTTTAATTTAAAATTTAAGGGTCTTACACTAAGCATTTTTGTATCTACTATGTGTGCTTGAGTTTATTAAACAAGATAGGTATCAAAAAACTCAAACCAGATCATATTAAAAAAGAAACAAACTAAGACAGTGAAAACAAGAACGTTCTGAACAATTTTGAAGAAAAATGAAGAACGTTCTCCAGGTGCTCTTGAAATGCAAAAACGCAAACGGATTCAGATTCAGTTTTGAAGGAAGAACATTCTCCAGGTGCTCTAGAAATGCAAAAAAGCAAAACAGATTCAGATTCAGTTTTTTCAGTTCAAATCCAAGCATGTTTTCTCAAATGTACTAGAGCAAACCACTGTTGGAAGATTACTTTACAAAGACAAAGGCAAAGGATACATTTCATTAAGACAAAACTCAGTTGCCACAAAGAGCAAGAACGAAGATTGTTCTTGATCTTCAGAAGCAAGGATGCCCAAAATCGAAGAACATTCTTGTTTTTACCTGATCTCACCTACTCAATGACATAGGACTGCTAGACTGCTCCCAACGGACAAATGAGTTGTCATAAGCTCTTTTTGAAGCCTACAAAAGAGACCTCAAAATGAAGGCAAAGATCAGAACTTAAGAAAGCAAGCAATCCATCATTCACAATCAGATTCAAGAGTCTTTAAGCTTTTCAAATATCTTTCTATGTTCTGCTCAGCTCTTAGTGACTGTAATATTTAATCACGACTGAGTTCCAAGATCTCTACTGATTTCTAAATATCAGAATCCATACTCAAACACGAGTTGAAGATAATTAAATCATGTCATACTTCTTATTATCTCATTGTAATCTCAAGACAAAGTGTGTTGAACTAGTCTTGAGAAGTTGCTGAAAATCCTTCTATGCTTTAAGAAGGTAGTGTGTAAATCCTTTCTAAAGATTGAAAGGTAGATTGATTTGTAACAGATCAAGATTGATTTGCAGAAAGTTGTGTAAAAGACAAGAGTGTTCTTGCTTTGAGCACTTAGTGGAAAATCTCACATTTGTGAGGACTGGACGTAACCCATATTGGGTGAACCATAATATTTTTGTGTGTTATATCTCTTCCCTTATCTATTTAACATTTAAGTCTTTCAATATCAAGTTCAATAGATAAGCTAAAACTTTTATTTTTAATCAACCAAGAACGTTCTCCGTTTTTCTGATTTACAACCAAGATCAATCTTGAGTTAGTTTTTTTCAGGAAATTTTAAACGATAAATTTACAATTCAAACTCCCTTTCTTGTAAATTGCTACTTCAGCTTCTTCCAATTACCAAACAAGATCAAATAACATATTTCCTCACCAAGGCATTGCATCTAGCTGTTTTTTGAACAGTCATACACAAGCTTGACCTCTTGGATATATTTCGGCTTCAGCTTGAGAGAATGTGTCAAAAGGAAAAAACAAACTTAGAAACTTGAAGATCAAGCCAATCAACACTAGTCTCAAGTTTGGTACAACTGCTAACCACACACTTATCTATCAGTATTGTAACCCAAATCCTTTTTTAAAGTCTTTTGGTGTTTTGAGTTATTGAAAATTTGTTATAACATTTCAGATGCTTAAACTATTCTTGAATTAAAAATTTATTAATTAAATTATAATATTTCATATTCATATTCATTATCCTTGTGTGAAATGTAGATTTTTAGCAGATTTTTAGCATGTATGATTTGTTTCCCGGTTGGATCTTATTCCTGCTTATGCACTTATTATACTATTTTGTGATAACTGCTATTGTAAATTATGGATATTCTAGTTTTTAAAAAAAAATTATTTTAATATTTGATTAAGGTTATTTAAGAGAGAGAATTGTTGGATTTTATTTTATGGATTAACCTTGATCAATAACTAAATTATAAATAATTATTATCAACTATTATGCTCTAATTAATAAAAATACACTTAATTATATTAATAAATGAATATTATTTATTTTGGGTTTTATTATATGGATGGCCATGACAGGTCCCTATCTTCATTTAGTAAATATAAATTATGGCTATTCCATTAGGTCAGACTAACCCTAGTCACCAGCTTCACCAGGTTGAGGGTAGAATCCTTTCACGCCCTCTTATTATACTTGATGGCTATGAACGTATTGACAATCTAGTACACACATCTAAAGTATTCTTACTTCGTCATTTGATTATATGCTATGATTTGATGGCTATGAACGTATTGACAATCTAGTACACACATCTAAAGTATTCTTACTTCGTCATTTGATTATATGCTATGATTTGTATCCAACACGACTCTGTTAAATTTTCCAACACGATGATCTGCTAGTGGTGTGATAGCAGTAAAGGACAGTGGTTGGTTGGCGGTGGCAATAATTAGTGGTCGACTACAGTAGTGATGACAATCAATTTTATTTTTCATAAATAAAAATGTAATTTTCAAAATCAATAACTAATCTTTTGTTTCTATATAAACTATTTTGTTAACGTGTGTTTTTTCAAAAAATGCGTTAATCCGTACGTTGCACGGATATGTATGTGTGAATTGCGAATAATATATTTTTTTTTTCATTTTCATAATTATATAATAGGCTAAATAGCACGCCCTTAATTTAATTTCAGTTAACGTTTTAATCATTTATCTTTTTTTTTACCCGATTTGGTCCTTTATTTTAATTTTAAGTAACAATTTGATCATTTATGTTTTAAAATGTCAACAATGTTATCCTTTTTTTTTTACAAAAATTCAAAAAATTCATCAAAATTTTCAACCAAAACCCATAAAATTATTTGTATTCTTCAATATAATACAAATTTCATCAAATTCGAAACTCAAATCTTCAAATAAACTCATATTTCCATTTCTAACAATATCAAATAAAGAATGAAATTTGATGAAATTTTTGTATGGGTTTATTTGAAGATTTGAGTTACGAATTTGATGAAATTTGTATTATATTAAAGAATATAATTAATTTTATGGGTTTTGGTTGAAAATTTTGATGAGTTTTTTGAATTTTTGTAAAAAAAAGGATAATATTGTTGACATTTTAAAACATAAAGGATCAAATTGTTACTTAAATTTAAAATAAAGGACCAAATCGGGAAGAAAAAAAGATAAAGGATTAAAACGTTAACTGAAATTAAGTTAAGGGACCACGGGTGCTATTTAGCCTATATAATATATTTTTATAAATGTTTATTATAATTATTATTATTATTATAATATTATCTACATAAAGTTATAGTTTTTATAGATATTAAATGTTTATATATTTTATTATGGGCCAGACTCACGTCAATATATGCAAGACTCGACAACCATCATAGGGTGATCTGAAAATCACAATGGGAATTTTCTAGAAATCTTAGAAGGAGTCATTACATAAGCATAACCTATTAGGTTATAAAGGTAAAAAAAATTCTAACTTAAAAAGTCTTTTTTCTCTAACAAATTCTTATTTAATCATCGAAGTGTGTACATGTGCACCTCCCGCCACAAATTATTGAAGGAATCAAGATCCTCTACCATCCATCATTCATTGTCTTTCCAGAGTCTATCGTTCCCCGTCTTTATATATATTCTCTTAATCAAAACGATTGAAATTTTCAGACAAACAAAATTGTAGAAAATGAAAAGTTAAATATGTTTTATCTTTACAAAAATATATATATATATATATATATATATATATATATGTTACTATAGTATTTTCTCAATTTTTATAAATCATGAAAAATATATTTCTTTCACTATAAAATCTAAAATATATGGATGTATATTTTTTTCACTCCTTGTACTTTTCAATTGTATTGCTATGGAAGAATAAAATATTGATTTTCGTTATATCATTGTAGATTCTGCAACTATACATGTTGTAATGCAATGGCAATTTACATATACCAATAATTGTTGCATGAGTTCCATTACATAGATAGATCAATACAAATGAGGGAAAATTAATAAATAAAAATTGAAATTTTTTTTTAAGAATCTATCAGAATGAAATAACATGAAAGAAAAAAATACTATGACATGAATCCAAATCGATTAACAAAAGAAATTACATCTTCAAATGTCCCACTATAATGCAAATGCATTACTACCAAGAAACTGTAAATGGAAAAATACACATTTGTTCTTTTTTATTGTAATTTACTCTTTTTCTTTTCCTATGAGAAGAATGTGAAACTAGAAACATATAACTTATATTTGCTGCATGGAGAAAGAGAGAAGCAGTAGAAAGGCAATATTTGCAGATTTCTTGATTGCAACCGTTGCTCTTTATACTTGTGATTTCTGCACAGATACTCAATTGTGCTTTGTTGGTGTTGAGATCAAAGCTGCTTTGCAGGTTGATCATTTTTATGATATTTCTACTAACATAATTGATTTTTCAGACTTAGCTTCGGCCACAAGTGTTCTACCCTCCGTTGAGCAGCCATCGACTTTTGAGGTTAAACCACTTCTTCAAAATTTGAAATGTGCATATTTAGAAGGGAGTGGAAAGTTACCTATGATTATTTCAGCCAAACTTGAAGAAAAACAGGAAGAAAAGTTGCATAGGTATGCATAGGATACTACTGGAAGATGGGGTAAAATCTTGAAGAAAAGTTCCAGCCAAACTTGAAGAAAAACAGGAAGAAAATTTGAAGAAAGCAATTGGATGGACCTTGGCCGATATTCTTGGTATTACCCCATCCATGTGTATGCATAGGATACTACTGGAAGATGGGGTAAAATCTGTTAGGCAACCCCAAAGACGACTGAATCCCTTAATTTTGGATGTTGTAAAAAAAGATGTGACCAAGCTCTTACAAGCTGGCATCATATGCCCCATCTCTGATAGTCAGTGGGTGAGTCTAATGCACGTAGTCCCTAAGAAAACTAGACTCACAGTGGTTAAAAATGAGAATAATGAACTTATCTCCACACGAGTGCAGAACAGCTGGAGGGTATGCATCGATTACAAGAAAAATATCATTTTCCTTTATCGTTCATTGATCAGATGCTTGAACAGTTGGCTATTAAGTCACATTATTGTTTTCTTAATGGTTTTTTAGGTTATTTTCATATCTATATTGCATTAGAGAACCAAGAAAACACCGTTCATTTGTCCCTTCGACACGTTTGCCTATAGGAGCTCACTACACCAAAAATTATCTTTTATAGCGCTTTTTTTAAGCCCTTTACAGCGCTTTTAAGCGCTCTAGTATCTAGTGCTGTAAAAGGATACAACAGCGCTATTGAAAATACAAAAAAGCGCTGTAAACAAGCGATGTAATAGGTCAATATAAGAAGCGCACTTCTTATATTGGATTTACAGCGCTTTTTCAAACAAGCGCTATAATAGGTCCATATAAGAAGCGCACTTCTTATATTGGATTTACAACGCTTTTTGAAACAAGCGTTGTGATAGGTCCATATGTAAACGCTTCTTATATTGGATTTACAACGCTTTTTCAAACAAGCGCTGTAATAGGTCCATATGTAAACGCTTCTTATATTGGATTTACAGCGCTTTTTCAGAAAAAGCGTTGTAAAAGGCTTTAAAAAAGGCGATGTAGAACGTTTTAAAAAGCTCTGTAAATGAATTTTTTAAATAAGCGTTGTCTTTTTTATTATATATTATGAACATCAAATATCACATTTAGATTCTTCTTTTCAACATTAAAATTCACATCACAGCAATAAATTCATATTCACATTCAACAATGTCAATTACAAGTGTTTCACAGCAACAAATTACAATAAATTACAGTATGAATTACATATATTATCAGAACAAATTACATTCAACATATTCATAGTATGAATTACATATTCACATAACAAATTACATCATGACAGTAGCAATATATTCAAAGTATGAATTACATATTCACAAAACAAATTACATCATGATAGTATATCAACAAATTAATTACAAATTATATAATGTTCATTTCGAGGACAAACTGGCACCATTCTTCTTTCAGTTCTTTGAGATCATTTTCAGAGTAAGTTGGGTTGAAGTTGTCAAAATACTGAAGCAAAATAAGTTAGAATCAAATATATATATAGTTTATATATGAAAATCAAAATATAATGAAAATAACATACCGTTTCTGGAATTATATTTTGATTCAGATCAACAATCTCCTTCATGAACCTCATTATATAGTATTTGCAGTCTATGTTGTTAGTTTGACGCGGACACTATAAAATAAAACATGTATGCCAATAAATATTTATGCATTGATATTGTAAATGAAAATTTAAAGGCATATAATTAAGTTCTATAACCTTTACTGGAAGCCATGTGATGTTGTTTGACTTATTCTTCGACACTGAAGCACCCCTTTGAGCGCGGAAAACTTGCAGAGCACTATCAAATAAATGTGATTATTATTCAATTACCAAACACATTATTTATATATGTAAGAAATAAATGAGTATTACTTACGTGTCGAAGATGTTCTTTATATCAGGGTGATTGTTGAAATGACCGTGCAATGGGTCTAAATAATATACAATTTCAGATGTCTCGTTTATGGCAAACAACATCCAATGTTGCCTACAACAACAAAAATTTGGTTGGCAAATTTGTTTACACAACTCATAATATCATAAATTAAAAAATATATAGATAAAGTATCTAATTACGTACCCTTAGTTGTATAGTGCAAGAAACATCTTGTCCTTCTCTTTATTTTCTATAAGCCTATCCACTACCTATTTATTTACATTATCTAGATCGAGTTTAAACATTGATAGTTTATGCGGAGATAAGAATGAAAATCTACTTGACAATTTCCGCTCGCATACCAACTTCTCGTACAAAAACCTTCAAATATAAAATTAGATTATAATATCAATAAACTAATGTGGCAGTGATGCAATTAAAAGGTAATGTTTTATATCTTAAATAAAGTATTTATATTACCTGATGTATATGCTGATTACAGTAGCACTCATCTCTTTATGATCGAGAAGTTCGTATATTTGCTCTTTGCCAAGTAGTTCTAAATACTCTTCTCTGAATATACTTTTTTCCATGTCTAGCACACGTGTATCATTATTGCTCTTCATATTCATCTTTGTTGCTTTGTCAAGACACTCACCAAATCGAGCAAGGCGTGGTTGACTTATTTTAGGAAGACCAATTGATATTCCTCAATCTAGTTTTTGGATTTTGGAAGGTTTATTTTTACCACGGACCTGCACCTTCGGTGCCGCAGGTTTATTTTTTGTTTGAATCTGAAAAAAATGAGGTTGATCAGTTTGTTAGTTATAATAGTAAGCTAATCATTTTGTAAACATGAATTGATGTATATGTCAAACCTTTTCTGATGCCTTTTCTGGCGAAGTGACAGACTCGCTGTGAGCTTTAGCAACAATCTAAATAAATGTGAAATATAAAAGCGGAAAAATCAGCAATTACATATAATCATTCATAATCATACAACTAAACTTACATAGCAATTAAAACATACCTCCTGGTCAGTGCCAACAAGATGTTTCGGCCATGCCACATAGCTACCTATTACGTCTCCCAAAAGTTTCATATCTCCGTCGTTGTCGGGGATAGGCAACGGTGCAAGTGGTTCTAAAGCCACCACAGGTGAAACTTTAACATGGACGGAAGGGACATCTTTGGTGTTCAATACTTCTCCCAAAGTATTGTACAATGTTCCTTTCACAAACCATGCGGGTAGGGGAAGACAAGTATAGGCAGCAACGTGAAACCCCCTAAATTAAATCAACAGTTAATACATAAGTATATGAAACAATTAGGTTGAATGAATTTCTTATTTCGTTAAGTAATTAATTACCTTCGGTAGACTTTTACGACTAATGTTGCAACTTCCATCTTCACTTATTTGCATTTCACGTTGAAGTTGATTTTCCTTATCTTTTTTAACCAAGTACGCAACTTGCTCCGAAAGGGTTTTCAGCGCTTCTAATACTTGATCATTCGAGGGATTTGTGCGCTTCTCATGTGAAAAATAACTTTTGGGAGTCACACCAAATCCCTTACCCCTCACACGGCCAGAGTATTCAGGAACATTGAATACCTTGCCAAGAATATCTCTGACTTCTTTATTTTCATCTTGATTTTCAAGACTTTGTTCCAAGTTTTCCTAAAATACATGTAGTATTAAAAAGATAAGTTCAATATCATTTTTAAAAGACAATATTAAAAAATATTAAAGTGATATATACTTACACATTGTTGGACAACTTGTTGAACATTTTCGTTGTCCACTATTCCATCCCTATTTACGCGAGCCTCCTTCCACAAGATATGATGACCCAATGGTTGATCGGATTTCGTCTCTTCCAGCTGTTCATTGAGACATAAACAAAATATTAATTATAAACTATAGTTTATAATCTTGCTAACACAATGTATTAAAGTAATGTTTACTTACAATTTTTTGCTCTAAACGCGCATACCTCATACGCGATCTTTTGTATGGATGCACTAGGTTTTTTGCTCTCTCCCGATTTTATGTACTTATATTCTATATATAAATAAATAAAAACGATCGTGTAAAAAATATAAGATATGAATATGAATAAAACACACATACTAATAAAATAAATATTACCATAAATGCGGGGTCTGAGCGTTTAGCAACAAAAGAGGTCCACTCTTCATGTGTTATGTAGTGTTTGTCAATGTTTGGAGCTTCAACATTCACATTTCCTTGCTTGTCTCTCATGTAACAATTCGACAGATGGGATCTAAATCCTCTGTGAATTTTACCCGCAACTCTAAGTACGTAATTTTTACGCACATCATCAATGTTAAAAGCGCTCTGAAAATCAAATAGTTAAAAGTTTGAATAAAAGTATTTCAATGGAAAAAAATTAGAATTAAGTAACAAAAAAGTGGAGTAAAAAAGTTAATTACTTGTACATCACTCCACAGTATGTCTTTAGCATCCTTCAATGCATTGTCTCTCCAGTCATCGATTGTTATTGGGATATTTTGGCGGACAACAGCACCGGTGTAGCTTACCATCATTGAACTGTTGGGCTCAATCGGCTGTCCACTTTCATTCCATCCCACCTAATAAACTCATAGCTATAGTGTAAGTGATTGCTTTCAAAAAACAAACAAAGAAAAAAATCTAAACAAAAGTATAGTATATATACCTCAAATTTTATTCCAGTACTTCTTGCTATATTGACTTTTTGCATTATAGTTGCCCCATGCTTCACTTCGCCTTCATAGCCTTTAGCGTTGACAGCTTCATTGTTTACAACTTCCTCGTTTTGACGACCTAAATCGTTGTTGGAATCCATTTATCTACACATTTCACACTGTATAAGTTTAACATGAGTATAAGTTCAACATGCAGTTTAGTGACAACAACAAATTGAATAAATACAACATGCACTATAAGTTTAGTGACAACGAGATATAAATAACAATACTCACTATAGTTTAGGGTTACGACGTCACAGAAATACAAATAGAAGCTCTTGTGCAACGAGAAGATATCACTAGGGTTCCACATAGCGCTTTAAAAAACTGAACAAAAAGCGCCTTAAAAACCATTATAGTCGTATGGATATAACTTAGTGAAAATACAGAATGATGAAAACAGATAGTACGTACGTAATGAATATGGACAGAGAGAAGGGTTCGCACTAGGGAGAAGGGTTCGTAAATGGAAAATGGTTCGTATAGAGAGTACGTAATGATAAGGGTTTCACACTGCCAAGTTCGTAAGGGATGAGAATATACGTAATAAAGAAGAAAATGAAGAGGTTGTTTCTTATATTATCAGTTTACATAATATAATAAATAAATAAACCCTTTTACAGTGCTTTTTACAAAGAGCGCTTTAAAAGATTATATAAAAAGCGCCTTAAATAGTATTTTACAGCGCTTATATACACACTATATAAATGGCGCTATATGAGCATTTTACAGCGCTTTTTTATCCATAAGGGTTGTAAATGTTTCGTACTTGTATTTTATTTTGTCTTTTACAACGCTTTTTTCCCATAAGCGCTGTAAATGTTTTGTACTTGTAATTTATTTTTTTGAAACCATTTACAGCGCTTATGGGCAAAAGCGTTGTAAATGTTTTGTACTTGTAAATGTTTTATACATAAGCACTGTAAATCTTGACATTTGATATTTTAATCTGGACTAAGGCTTATGTTCTGGACTAATGTCATATCCTCTGATGATGTTATTTTTCCTTCCCTTTGATGCTATCCTCTGATGTTTGCCTTTGATGAAATCCTTTGATATCCTCTGAAGGTGTATCCTCTGGTATCCTCTGGAGGTGTATCCTCTGGTGTATCCTTTGGAGGTGTATCCTCTTGTGACATCCTCTAGAGGTGTATCCTCTGGTGTATTCTCTGGTGACATCCTCTGGAGGTGTATCCTCTGGTGTATCCTCTTGAGGTGTATCATCTGGTATCCTATGGAGGTGTATCCTCTGGTGTATCCTCTGGAGGTTCATCCTCTGGTATCCTCTGGATGCATCCTCTGGCACTGTAACTGTTTTCTCTCTTGTAATTGTAATTTTTTTTTATACCATTTACAGCGCTTGTGGGAAAAAGCGCTGTAAATGTACTTGTATTTTAATTGTACTTGTATTTTATTTTGCATTTTACATTACTTGTGATATAATATCCAAATATTGTTCATATCCACATATATGATGAGTTTAGATTATAGTTAAAAAATTTATCAAATTGTCATCTCTAAATTAATTAAATAATATAATTAAAAAATATATATGATGAATTATATCAGCATAAAATCAAATACTGATCAGTTCTGGCAGGTCAAGTTATTACATGAAATTTTACACAATGAGTACAGATCATTACATGACTTATATAAAACACATAAACACACTTAAGATGTCCTTCTTATTTTCCTGGTGGGATTCACATTTGTTTGTCCATTAACGATAAACGATGGATTAATCCAAATTCCCTCATCATGACCATCTCTAAGATATAAACCATCATCAGTAGAATCAATTTCACATGGTTGTGATGTCGCAAAGAAAATATCATCTTCAATGTTGTTGTTATCATCACTTATTTTATTGGTCGATAGGACAACAGACCATTTATCATCAGCAGGATCAGTGACATAAAACACTTGTTGAGCTTGCGACACTAAAATAAATGGTTCATCTTTGTATCCCACCCTCCTAAAATCGATAAGCAAGAACCCTGAATCATCAATCCAAACGCCATTATTATTATCAACCCACTTGCAACCAAAGATGGGAACACGAAACATTGTGTAATCCAACTCCCATATGTGCTCGATAACCCCAAAACATGATATATTTGCAAATATTGGGTTTTTGTCTTTTGCACTTGAGATATGCATCGCTTCAGCTACTAGAGTGACTCCGCTATTTTGCATAGTGGTTTTCTCATCTTGTTTTGTGGTATAAAATGTATAGCCGTTAATTACAAAACCGGTGTAAGAAAAGACATGTAAACTCGAGCCATTTTCTAGCCACCTCAATCTCTCTAAAATTGAAGCGGGGTCTATATCAAACTTTGACCTAATGTGATTTTTTAGCCAAGGGATAAAACATCGATTGTGCTCTCGTGTTATCCAATTTTTATTCCTATTCATGTTCAAACTAGATAACTGATCCATGTGTATTGTAACATACGGTTGAACCTCATCATCATTGTGCAGAACATACAATTGTGCCTACTCCCATTTTGTTCTTGATATAGTCATTACTCTATTTCCAATTATCCCTTCTCCTGTTATTCTTCCCGAATGACGAGACATAGGAAGTCCTATGGATTCAACATTGGATAGATATTCAGTACAAAATTCAGCAGCTTCTTCGACAATGTACCGTTCAACAATACATCCTTCTGGTCGACTTCTACTTCATATATCGTTCTATCGGATACATCCATCTCATGTAAGCTGGCCCACAAAGTTGTGTCTCCTTTACAAGATGACAGTAAGGTGAACCATTATATCCAAAAATGAGGGTGGGAAATACATTTCAAGCTCACACCAAGTAACAACAATTTCCATCTGCAATGTCGGTAATTTCTAAGGATCGTGAAGAAGAAACATAATTTAGTTGTGGCTCGTCGAACTTTGTCAGGTAAAATGGAACGTATACCTATTGGTAGAAAATGCTCCATTAGAACATGACAATCATCAGTCTTCAAACCTTTTGACTTGAGGTCTTTCATACAAACTAAATGTTTTATATTTGAACTGTATCCTTCTGGAACTTGAACTTCGTGTAGAAATTTACACAAAACAATTTTTTCCTTTCTAGATAGATATGTGCGATTTCCTTTCTTTATGGGACCCAATTCATTTCTTATTCCCATATCGACCAAATCCAATCTTGCATTGATGTCATCCTTAGACTTTCCCGGAACACTGAGTAACGTACCAATAACACTATCAAATACATTTTTTTTATATGCATCACATCGAGAAAATGTCTTATATACAATGACTTCCAATATGGCAATTCAAAGAAAATTGACTTTTTCTTCCACCCAGTTTTGACAAGCTCTCCGCAAATGGTTTGCCAAATTCATTGGTCAAACCTTGTACTTTTTCCAATATTTGATATCCAGTCGGTGCTTTTGGAGCAGTACCTTTCTCTAATTTTCCATTGAATGCATTTATCCGCCCACGATAATGATGACTAAAAGGTAAAAATCTACGATGTCCAAGAAAGACGTTCTTCTTACAATGTTTCAACCGCATCCAATCTGTACTCTCTTCACATATAGGACAGGAACACTGACCTTTAATGTTATACCCTGGTAAATTACCATATGCTGGAAAATCATTAATTGTGCCAAACAACATAGCCCTCAAATTGAAACATTCTTTCGTATACCCATCATAAACTTCCACACCTGACTCCCATAACTTTTTTAAATCTTCAATTAAAGGAGCCAATTAAACGTTGATATCATTCCCCGGTTGTTTGGGTCCAAAAATTAACAAAGACAACATCATAAACTTGCGCTTCATACATAACCATGGAGGTAGGTTATAAATCAACAAAATCACAGGCCATGTGTTGTGTGATATGCTTTGAAGACCATGTGGATTCATTCCATCAGTAGAAAGTGCAAGTCGTAGATTTCTTGACTCTCTACCGAAATCAGGATACTCGTGATCAATTTTTGCCCATTGTGGAGAATCTGCAGGGTGTCGTAACTTTCCATCTCTAATTCTTTCATCTGCATGCCATGTAAGGTGTTTTGAATCTTCTTCACTGCTATAGATTCGCTTAAATCTTGGTATTATAGGAAAATACCACACGACTTTTGTTGGAGTAGATTCTTTCTTCTTATATCGAGAGACATTGCATTTCGGACACGCCTTTAGTAATTCATATTCTTTTCAAAATAAAATGCAATCGTTAGGACACACATGAATCCTTTCGTAACTCATGCCAATAGAGCACAATATTTTCATTTAGTCTCGTAGGTTCGACAAGGAAGTTTATTACCATCTAGCAACATATCTTTTAGGAGTGTTAATAATTCTGTGAAGCTTTTATCAGACCATCCATTTCTCGCTATTAAGTTGTAGAACTTTAATATCGCCGAAAGTCTTGTGAATTTAGTACAGCCATTATATAATGGTTTCTCTACTTTACTCAACAAAATCTCAAACATTTTAGGACAATCCCAAATATCTTCTTCAACTGCTTTTGCAATATCTTCAACTCGGTCCTGCTCATATGTATCTGTGTCGAAATAATCATTTGAATCATATGTCGCATCACTGTCAAAATAAGTGTTCCCTTTTTTTTTCTCACCATGTTTTATCCAACATGTATAGCTTTTATCAATTCCATGCCATACTAAATGTCCTTCCAATTCATCTGCTCTAACGCGTTTTCCAAAACAACATTTTAAACAAGGACAAGTGATTCGATTTGGGTCTTTTGCATTCTTCACTGCAAATTCAACAAACTCTTTCACTCTATTTTCATACTCTTTTGACAATCGATTGGCAGACATGCACTTTCGGTCCATTTTAATTATATGACCTATATGAATGCAGTAAGAACAAATCAATATATAACAAATTTATCAAAACATAATAGAACATATCGAATAGATTTTATATGATTTATCATGTAAGAATTTATGAATGCAACTTATGAATGCAGTATATATGAATGCAGTGTTACACAAATTTATCAATCTATAACATCATACAAATCTAAAGTATATATAGACTAATATTGGAAAATGGAAACCAAGGTCCAAGGTCATTCATACAAGTCTGATTTCAAAACAGAACAGATCGAACAAATTTCAAAGTAGCACAGATTTATCATCTAAAGTTTTATATGCATGGTTTATCAGGTAACAATTTATCAGTTTTAGAGACAATAACAAATTAATCAATTAATACAGTACCTGAGACAACAATCACTCAGTAAAAATGGGTGCAAAGTAAAGGAGAGGAAAGTTCTTAATAGGGTTCGAAGGGATATAACGTATTAAAAATGTTTTTATTTATTTATTTATTTATATATAACTACTTGTAATTTTACAACGCTTATGTCCATAAGCGCTGTAAAAGGCTTTCAAAAATTAAATTTGAAAACATTTACAACGCTTTCTAAAAAAGCACTCATAAAAGCGTTGTAAATATAGTGTGTGGGTGCTATATTTTACAGCGCTTTTATTCATAAGCGTTGTAAATATAGTTCGTAATATAGTGTGTGGGCGCTATAATTTAAATTTTCAAACATTTACAACACTTTTATAAAGAGCGTTGTAAATGTAGCGCCCTAAACTTTATATGAGAGCGCTATATTTTACAGCGCTTTTACGCGAAGCGCTCTTAAAGCACTGTAAACATTATGTGAAATCTCTATGACCCTACAACAGTGCTTTCCTGTAAATCCTAAACCCTTTATGACCCTAAAACAGCGCTTTTTCTAAAGTGCTTGTCATTAAAGCGTTGTTGTATCCTCCGCTATTTTTAAAATATTATACAACAGTGCTTTTAGTTATTAGTTGCTTTAAAATGTGCGTTGTAAAAGGCCATTCCTCGAGGATGCCCTTTGGCCTATGTAAAGCTCTAGACACTTTCCAATAATGCATGATCAGTATCTTCACTTATTTCATAGAAGGTTGTATAGAAGTTATTATAGATGATTTTACTGTATACGGTTCCTCATTTGATGCATGCTTGAAGAGTTTAGATAAAGTTTTGCATAGATGCATTGAAACTAACCTTGTGCTAAATTATGAAAAATATCATTTTATAGTTGAACAGGGCATAGTTTTGGGACATGTGATCTCTTAAAAGGGGATGCAAGTGGACCGTGCCAAGATTGATGTGATTTCTAATTTTCCTTACCCATCTTGCGTCCGCAAGATTCGTTCTTTCCTTGGCCATGCAGGTTTTTACAAGCGCTTTATCAAGGACTTCAGCAAGATAGCTCTTTTGCTGTCAAATTTGCTGCAAAAAGATGTCACTTTACCCTAAACCCTAAACCCTTTGATGACAAATGCAACAAGGTGTTTGATTGCTTAAAGACAGCACTGACATTTACTCCCATCATTCAGCCACCCAATTGGACCCTCCCCTTTGAAATAATGTGTGATGCATCTAATTATGCAGTGGGAGCAATGCTTACGCTTATTGTCGGCAAGGTTGCCCATGTTATTTATAATGCTTCTAGGACTTTAGATTTTGCAAATGCAGAATATACTACCATTGAAAAGAAACTTTTAGCTATTGCTTTTGCTCTTAATAAACAAGGTAATTTTTTTTACTAACCATGCCGCTTTGAAGTTCTTGATGAAGAAACTAGAAGCAAAACCGAGATTGATCCAGTAGATGGTGTTGCTCCAAGAATTTGATTTGGAGATTAAATATAATAGTGGAGTTGAGAATCTAGTGGCAGATCATTTGAGCAGAATAGAAATGGATGAAGACCCCACCCCCATTTAGGATGACTTCCTTGATGAGCAACTGTTACAGTTGCATGAGGTAACTCATTAGTTTCTGATTTAGTTAATTATCTAGTTGCTGGAGTTCTTCCTGCAGATGCATCTAGCGTACAAATCCATAAACTCAAAAGTGATGCTAAATACTATGTGTGGGATGATCCATATTTATGGAAATTTTGTAGTGAACAGGTGATTAGGCAATGTGTCTCCCACCATGAGGCTCAATCCATTCTTCATATTTGCCATGCCTCCTAGGTAGGGGGACATTTTGGTCCTCAACGGACAACAAGAAAAGTCTTAGACTCGAATTTCTTTTGGCCCACTTTTTTTAAGGATGTTTTTCAGACTTATCGAACTTGTGAATTGTGCCACATAGCAGGAACATCAATCACTCGTAGGAATTTGATCAATGCATTTTGGCACCTGTTTCTAGCTTATATTGTGACATTTTGAAAGCTCTTTACAGCCTAGATTAGTTTTTTTTAGCATGTTTCTAAACTTTGGGTCGTAATTTAGTTTTAATGTTATTATTTGCATATTTATCATTGCTCATTCTACAGGCCATAACTTGAGCTCTAGATATCAAATTGATGCATGCGAGCAGACGTTAGAAAGTTAAAAATCAGAGTTACAATTTGTATGTTAGCACAAAAACCCAATTTTGAAATTTACTAGGAGTAAACTACATATTACGTGATCTGAGATTTTTGTAATAATTTTTAGTATCAGCCCAATTATTTTTAAAGCCCAAAATTCAAGTACTATATATTTTGTTTTTTTTTTTTTTGTTAGTAAGGATTCAGTTCTGTTTGGAGAAAGAGATACAAACACTCAAAGTTTTCTTAGTTTCTTATTTTTGGATAAATAAAACATTTTTGATGGGAGGCTAATTTATCAGATTAATCCACTGTTTCATAATTTCATCAAGACCTTGAGGTTAACTTTATAATGTTAATTTCTTAGATTAATTCTATTTATTTTTATTCGATTATATTATTAATATGATTGCTTAATTGAATCTCAATAGGATTGATAGAATTCGTTTTACATAATTCGATTTCTAAATTAAATAAATTGTAGTTTTTCGACGCTTGATCGTTAACTATAATACATCGATTACTGTGATGCTTAATGCAGTCAAAGAAACAGAATTTACACAAGGTTGACTATGCTCATTTGATCAATTCTATAGTCAAATCGAAATAGACTCACAATTTAGAAATTTAATCTATTGATAGAATCTGCAATAGGTATGAAATTCTCGAATCAATGGATTAATCGTTCTAACGTGATTGTCATCCATTTTCTTAATATGTCTGAACCTAAATTCAAAACCCCCTTTTTTTGTTTTATTGATTCTAAATTCAGTTAACATTGTCAAAGTCCTTACAAGACGTCTCGAGTTGTTGCCATTAGCTATGTTTTTATTACCCGTATTTGACCCGTGAGCGACAGTAGATCATCCTCGTGCAAGGAAGATACGCTCAAAAGATTCAAGGAGAATTATTTTCAAGCATTATCTAGACACTCTCGCACATAATCATTCTATAAGATTTGGTTGATGATTCGTTTTCGAATTAATCAAGCTTCAACAAACATATTCACAAATCGTATATATCAAGGTTTATTTGTTGTGAAGATCTCATTGGACCTCGCGTAGGAAGATACACTCAAAAGATTCAAGGAGAATTATTTTCCAGCGCTATCTGAGCATTCTCACATAGAATCATTCTAGAAGATTTGGTTGAAGATTCGTTTTGGAATTAATTAAGCTTCAACGGTCATATTCTCAAATCGTGTCTATCAAGGTTTATTTTTTGTGAAGATCTCTATTGACCTCGCACAAGGAAGATATGCTCATAATTTGTTTAGGACAATGTTGAAACCTTAATTCATGCTATATAAAGGGATCAATTCTAAAAAAGATAAAATAACACAACAACTCAAAAAACCATACGAACTCAAAATTCTCTAAGTATTCCAAATTCAAGATTTTAGTTTTAGCAAAGGCACTCGTTCAAATATATACTACTTAGTGCTTTGTTTTAGTGTGACGTTCATTGTAATCAATCAACTTGAAAGAAGCAAAACAGAACCCAGTTTCATCCCAATTGTAACCCAGCTATGTAGTGGCTTTTCTTCCTCAACGGCTTGTAGGTTTTCAAGTTTGAAGTTGAGAAGACTTGACTTGTAAGGTCTGAAGGTGCAAACACGAGAAGGGGGGTTGAATTGTGTTTGACTAACTTGAATACTTTTTCTGTTTTTGCAGTTTTATAACAAAACCTGATGTATGAATCAAACAGAGTTAGCAGTGGATATAAAGTAAAACTAAAAACACAGAATTTTATACTGGTTCACATTTAACGAGGCTACGTCCAGTCCCTTCACTTTGAAGGATTTCACTAATTCAAAACCTTGAATTACAACACCACTAACCCTCCAAGTCAGTCTTCTCAAACAGTCTAACAATCCTAGACTTTTGAGGAATGCAGCACCTTGACTTCTCAAGTCAAGTCTTCTCCTACCAATCTGACAACCCCAGATTGTAGAAGGAATTACAACTTCTTGAATCTAATTTCTAAGTAATCTGCTACCCCTTCTAACTCCCTCAGATTGTAGACTCTACTTCAACAACTTAGATCTAACACAAGGGAAAGAAAATAACACGAGTGCTTGCTTCTGGAAAGCTGGAACTCACAATTAACCTCACTGAATGAGTGTTTGCTTTTGGAAGTGTATGACTCTTTTGTGATTTTCGATACTGAGTCTTCAGTCTTGAACCTCCTTTTATAGATGTAAATTCGGGTCTCTTCAAAGCTGAAATTCGAGCTATATCTTGCTGGATTCTCTTGCAAAAATACCTTGACCAATCGGGTTTAATTTAAATAAAAAACATATCTTTTTAGCTCCAGATTTGCTTTAATACATAACTTGGGCCAATCCTATCTTTAATTAATTCTGGAACAAATCTTTCTTCCCGCCAATAGCTTCAGAATTCCCATACGACTTCAACTTATTTTTGTATCAAATCCTTTTAATACTTTGATCAAATTTAATCAAATCTCCACTGATTATCATCTTGATTAAATCTGGACCGTTTGATCTTCTGCTCTAGTCCACATCTGGACCATACTCAGTGATCTGCTGTGATCCTCTGATTTCGGCCAACACTGGACCACACTTTCTGATCTTTTGATCTCGGCCAACCTGGTCTAGCAAACTGATCTGCTGTAATCCTCTGATCTCGACCAATGTTGGACCACACATTCTGACCTTCTGATTTCGGCCAACACTGGGCCATGGTCTGATCTTCTGATCTCGGCCAACACTAGGCCATATACTTAAATCTTGACCATTGATCTGAACTTTTCCCTCTGATCTAGACCAATTCTGAACTGGGTCTGGATTGAACTCAAATTAAATCTGGACAAAGGATACTTAATTCTGAACATTTACCTCTTGATCTGGATCAGGTCTGGAGTAAATCTAGACATCATTTCTTCTGATCTTGACTGAGTTTCATACTCTAAATCATGCTATCTTCTGGTCTGGGTCAAATCTGGATTAAATCTCTTGTTAGGGGTGGGAATAGACCAGGCCAAGCCAGGCTTTGAAAGGCCTGAGTCTAGCCTACGATTAATCTTTTAGGCCTAAGCCTGGCCTACGGCCTATCATAGGCTTTTTTTACGGCCTAGCCTGGCCTTTTTAAAAATCTGGCCTAGCCTAAAAGCCTATTTAAAAGCCTTATTCACATTAAAATATTTAAATGTTAAATAGGCTAAATTAGACAGTTTTATATAAGGAAAACTAATAAAATTATAATCAAATCTAATATATTAAAATAGCCTAATTGATATGCTTTAAAATATGAAACAATAATATTAATAAATAACATTAATAAATAATAATATATATATATACACTTTAAAATAGGAAACTATAATATTTTAATAAATAATAATAAAAATTAACATTAATAAAATATATATATATATATAGGCCAGCCTGTTAGGCCTAATAGGCTTTTATATAAGCCTGAACCTAACCTATTTAAAAAAATAGGCTTTAAAAATAGTCTGAACCTAGCCTTTTTATTAAACAAGCCAGGCCAAGCAATAGGCCCCTGTCAGACGGCCTAGCCTATTCCCATCCCTATCTCTTGTTCTGGACCCATTAATTTATCCTCTGATTAAGTCTGGATCAAGTCTGGACTGTTTATCATTTCACTGCCAGGCTATCTTCTGGTCAGAATAACTTCTGGACTAAGTCTGACTTATGATATCTTCTGGTCTGGAACAACTCTCCCTCTGGCAGGCTTCCCTCTGGTCTGGTCCAGGTCTTCTTCTGACTTTGCTTCCTTCTGATCTGGGCCAGGAAAGATATCCTCTGGTGGTGTTTTGACATCCAGGTGTATCCTTTGGTAATTTCAGGATGCATCCTCTGGTACCTTCTAGATACATTTTCTGGTGTCTTCTGGAGGTGTATCCTCTGGTCTATTTTTATCCTATGGTAACTCATCTTCTGCCTCTGGAAACTTTATCTTCTGGTGGCATTTAATGTAATAATTCAAGGTACAAAATAAGATTACATGGAGTACTTTTGTAAACATCAAAATCTTAAGTACTTAGAACCAACTTGGTTCCAACAATCTCCCCATTTTTGATGATGACAAAACCTTAACTTATTTTGCTAGCTTATGACTCGAAGTACTTGAAATACTCCCCCTCAGACCAATCTCTCCCCCTAAGTCTGATACTGACTTTTTCTTCTCCTTTTCAACTCCTTCTTAATCACTCTTTCTTTTCTTCTTTTCTCCTCTCCTTTTCAACTCCTTCTCTATTCATCTCTTTCTGATTTATTTTTCTCTCTCCCTGTTTCTTCTCCTTTTCAACTCCTTCTCTTTTCATCTCTTTCTTTTTCGCTCCTCCTTTCTTTTTATCTCTCCTTTTCTACTTATTTCTCCTTTTTCTCTCTCTCCCCCTTTTTGTCATCATCCAAAAAGAGGTCCTACTATTTTTGTATTTTTTTTTCTTTACAAAGTACAGAAATTAAAAAAAAAATAAAAGACATAAAATTAAAATTACAAGAAAATTAAAAACTCCTAAGAAGACTACTTGGGCTAGTCAGATATGGAGACAATGTTGAGATGTTTCTTGATGAACTCGAACCTTTCTTCAGGTAATGCTTTGGTGAAGATGTCAGCCCATTGATGATCAGTGTCCACAAACTGGATGCTTAAAGTCCCTTTTTGAACATGGTTCCTAATGAAATGGTGTTTTATTTCAATGTGTTTGGCTCTAGAGTGTAACATCGGGTTCTTGGTTAGGTTTATGGCTGAAGTGTTATCACAGAACAAAGGGATATTGGTTTCAAAGATGTTGTCATCTTCAAGTTGGTGTTTCATCGAGATTAACTGTGAGCTGCATCCTGCTGCTGATATATATTCTGCTTCAACTGTTGACATGGCAATCGTGCTTTGTCTTTTGCTTGACCAAGAGATCAAATTATCACCTAAGAATGTGCAGTTGCCACTTGTACTTTTCCTTTCCAGCTTGTCTCCAGCATAGTCGGAATCATTAAAAACCTCTTAGTTTGTAGGTGGGGGTTTTCTGTTGGAACCAAGTTGGTTCTAAGTACTTAGGATTTCGATGTTTACAAAAGCACTCCATGTAATCTTATTTTGTACCTTGAATTATTACATTAAATACCACCAGAAGATGAAGTTTCCAGAGGCAGAAGATGAAGACACCAGATAATGCAACCAGAAGGTACTAGATGATGCATCCTGAAATTACCAGATGATATCTTTGCTGGCCTAGATCATAAGGAAGCAAAGTCAGAAGGAGACCTGGACCAGACCAGAAGGAAGCCTTTCAGAGGGAGACTTGATCCAGACCAGAAGGAATCATAAGTCAGACATAGTCCAGAAGTTATTCTGACCAGAAGATGGCCTGGCAATGAAATGATAAACAGCCCAGACTTGATCCAGACTTAATCAGAGGATAAATTAATGGGTCCAGAACAAGAGATTCAATCCAGATTTGACCCAGACCAGAAGATAGCATGGTTCAGGGTATGAAACTAAGTCCAGACCAGAAGAAATGATGTCCAGATATGATCCAAACCTAATCCAAATCAGAAGGTAAAATGTCCAGATTGAAATATTATTTGTCCAGATTTAATTTTAGTTCAATCCAGACCCAGTTCAAAATTGGTCCATATCAGAGGGAAGATGTTCGGATTAATGGTCCAGATTTAAGTTTATGGCCCAGTGTTGGCCGAGGTCAGAAGATCAAACAATGGCCCAGTGTTGGCCAAAATCAAAAGGTCAGAATGTGTGGTCCAGCATTGGCCGAGATCAGAGGTTCACAGTAGATCAGACCATGGCCCAGTGTTGGCCGAGATCAGAAGATCAGAAAGTGTGGTCCAAGGTTGGCCGAAATGAAAGGATCACAGCAGATCACATAGTAAGGTCCAGATGTGGACTAGCGCAGAAGATCAAACGGTCCAGATTTAATCATAAGGATTAACAGTGGAGATTTAATTAAATTTGATTAAAGTATTAAAAGGATTTGTTACAAAAATAAAGTGAAGTCGTATGGGAGTTCAAAAGCTATTGGCGGGAAGAAAGATTTGTTCCAGAATTAATTAAAGACTGGATTGACCTAAGTTATTTATGAAAACAAATCTAGAGATAAAAAGATATGTTTTTTTTATTTATATGAAACCCGATTGGTCAGAGTATTTTTGCAAGAGAATCCAGCAAGATACAGCTCGAAATTCAGCTTGGAAGAGACCCTAATTCACATCTATAAAAGGAGGCTCAAGGCAGAATACGTAACATCGAAAATCACAAAAGAGTCATACACTTCCAAAAGCAAACACTCAAGTTTTCAGTGAGGTTAATTGTGAGTTCCAGCTTTCCAGAAGCAAGCACTCGTGTTATTTTCATTCCCTTGTGTTAGATCTAAGTTGTTGAAGTAGAGTCTACAATCTGAGGGAGTCATAAGGGGTAGCAGATTACTTGGCAATTAGATTCAAGGCGTTTTAATTCCTTCTACAATCTGGGGTTGTCAGATTGGTAGGAGAAGTCTTAACTTAAGAAGTCAAGGTGCTGCATTCCTCAAAAGTCTAGGATTGTTAGACTGTTTGAGAAGACTGACTTGGAGGGTCAGTGGTATTGTTGTAATTCAAGGTTTGAATTAGTGAAATCCTTCAAGGTGAAGGGACTGGACGTAGCCTCGTTAATGGTGAACTAGTATAAAATTCTTTGTTTTTATTTTTACTTTATATCCGCTGTTAACTCTGTTTTATTCATACATCATGTTTTGTTTTAAAACTGCAAAAATAGAAAAAGTATTCAAGTTAGTCAAACACAATTCAACTCCCCCTTCTCGTGTTTGCACATTCATTTTCTTGTATAACAAAGTAAGGTTGGTGGTTCCTTTAAGGTATCTCAGAATTCGTTTGACAGCGGTTAAATGGGATTCCCTAGGGTCAGCTTGAAAACGGGCACAGACACAAACACTAAACAAGATGTCAGGTCTAGAAGCAGTTAAATAAAGAAGGGATCCAATCATACCTCGGTATGTTTTCTGGTCTACCTTTTGGCTGGTTTCATCTTTCTCAAGTGAGCAGGTTGGGTGCATGGGGGTGGCCATAGGCTTACATTCACTCATTTTGAAACTTTTAAGAAGTTCTTTAGTATATTTAGATTGGTGAATGAGTATACCTGATTTACCTTGGTGAATCTGAATTCTCAGGAAGAACTTGAGTTCTCCTATCACGCTCATTTGGAACTCTATCTGCATTAGGTCAGAAAACTCTTTGCACAAAGTGCCATTAGTCGATCCAAAGATGATATCGTCAACATAAACTTGAATAATTAAAATATCATTTTTAATGGATTTCCTAAATAGAGTATTATCAATCTGGCCTCTATCAAATTCATTCTTAAGCAGAAAGGTACTAAGTCTGTCATACCATGCCCTTGGTGCTTGTTTTAAACCATATAAAGATTTTTTAAGTTTAAAAACATGGTCTGGAAAATCAGAATTTTCAAATCCAGGGGGCTGTTTGACATAAACTTCCTCACTTATATAGCCATTTAAGAATGCACTTTTAACATCCAATTGATACAGAACTATATCAAGATTAGCAGCAAATGATAAGAGAATTCTAATTGCTTCTAATCTGGCCACTGGAGCAAAAGTCTCAGTGTAATCTATACCTTCTTGTTGACTGTATCCTTGAGCTACTAATCTGGCTTTTTTCCTTACCACTTCACCTTTTTCATTGAGTTTATTCCTGAACACCCACTTGGTTCCAATAATGTTTTTGTTTGGTCTGGATACCAGATCCCAAACATCATTCCTTTGGAATTCATTCAGCTCTTCTTGCATTGCAAGTATCCAACCTTCCTCTGTCAAAGCTTCATCAACATTGGTTGGTCTGCATCAACTTCTGGTTCTGGAAGATATGTAACAGCTTCTGATTCTGATAAATCAACTTCTGATTCTGGTAAATCTGCAACAGCTTCTGATTCTGGTAGATATGTAACAGCTTCTAATTCTGGTAAATATCCAAATTTCTCTTCTGACTTATCTTGGCTGTTTCTGACTTGATCAGATTTATCTTTTGGAGATTTGTCATGTGTTGCAGACTTGCTTGTATCCTCTACCTTTCCATGTACTTCTGTTTCTTCTGCTTCTGCTTCTCATCCCTTTGGTTCTGGTGAACCTGCATTATCTTTATCATGCTTTGATTTGTCAAGATCAAGCAGTTTGTCATATAACATAATATAGATCAAATAATTTAAAAATGAACTCAATACAGCCAAACCATTAATTCTACTTCTGGTGGTTTCTGCTTGTTTTTGAAACCACTGGAATGTTGTTTCTGCTGAAGTGTTCAATTCGTGTGAATCACCTGGTTCCTCTGAGAGTTTGAAAACCTGTAGAATACTTATCTAGCTTTGATTTTTAAGATCAAGCTTCATGTTATCACAGTAAATATAAATATCAAACAATAATAGTATTTACAGCAAGATGTATAACCTCTATGTCAACAGTTTCAGTTTTACTTTGAAAATCCTCTTGCTTCTGATTTTCAGACTCTGAATCTGTATGTTCTGTGATTACATGGTTTGGATGAGAGGATTTGAATTCCAATCCAGGTTTGTAGTCTTGATGAATCTCACTGGAGTGTTTGAAGAACTCTCCTGATTCTGATTCCTCTCTTTCTGCTTTGGCTGATACACCATGTTCCTCTGGTGATTCTGGAACTTATGGTGATTCTGGTAATTTTGCTTCTTCTGGTAATACTGAAGATGATGTGTGTGATTCTGTTGTTTGTGGCTGAACCTCTGATTCTGATACTTACACTCGTTTTGGTTCTGGTTCGGGTTCTGGTACTGATTCTGATTCTAGTTCCAGTTCCTGTTCTGATTTTGGTTCTAGCGTTGGTTCTGGTTCCAGTTCATGTACCTCTGATACTGGTTCCAGTTCTGATTCTGGTTCTAGTTCCTGTTCTGATTCGTGTGATATGTGTGATTTCTTTGATATTTCCTGTTCCTCATATGATTCTGATTCTGGTTCTGATAGGTATTGTGTTGACCAGTTCTTCTTCTACCAGAGTCAATTGGGTTCTGTTTGGTAGATGTTGGAACATAAACCTTCTTCTGCTTGTGCATTGCCAACATCCATTGTCCAGGTACCATTGTTGGTGTCTACTTCTGGTTGCTCAGAATATCTGCAACATAGACAATTTGATCTTTTGGTACCCATAACTGATTGGGTCCAGGTTTGTTAGTTTTAACAACTCTCTGATCTTGTTCAGATTTTACCATTGGACAAGATAGTTTAGAGTGACCTTTCTTAGCACAAACAATGCATAAAACATCATAATGAACAGCTTTACTTTCAGAAATCGTTTCTGTAAAACCAAGACCATTCTTTCCACTGTTACTGTTTCCATAAATCATAGATGCATATTTACTTCTTTCCATTCCATTAGAAATAAAGTTTTGAAAAAATTGTTCATGCATATCAAATTCACAAACAGTTTTGGAAGTGGAACAGATATTACTTTTGAGAGTTTGGTTTTCAGATTTAAGTCTTGCAACATCAGTTTTAAAATCTTTGTTTTCAGTGCATACTCAGAATTTCGATGCTTTAAAACTTGGACTTCTTTGGTTAGATTTTTCTTATCTTCCCTAAGAGTTTTCAGTTTTAAAGACATCTTATTGTTTGCATTTAAAAAGTCTTTTAAAGCCTCAATAAATTCAGATCTAGTGAGATCATAAAATACCTCACTGTCTTCATCTTCTAAATCTGTTCCAGAGCCTGAGATGTATCCAGAGCTTGAGTTGGTATGAGCCATCAGATCCAGAATTGCTTCCTCTGGTGTGCTTCCAGACTTGCTTGAATGACTGCTTCGATCATTCTTCCTTCTGCTTGCTTTCCTTCCTGAAATCGTGCCTTTATGAAGTCCAAAGGCAGACCTGATGTGTGCCATCTTTGCTGTTTCTACCTCTTCTTCATCAGACGATTCTTCCTCTGATTCTGATGCATCTCAGGCTGTCATCAGACCCTTCTTTCTGAATATGGAACTCTTCTTGTGGTGTTTGCCTTTTTCCAAATTTGGCCATTCTTACTTGATATGTCCAGATTCATTGCATCCATAACAAACGATACTCTCCTTGTCAGATTCTTCCTTTCCTTTGTTGTTATGTTTCTTCTTGAAGCTTCTCCTCTTCCTGTTTTCGCAGATCTTAACCATCTATTTGGTTAAGTAAGCCATATCATCACAGTCACTGTCGCTATCCTCTGATTTTGATGCTGCCCTTACAGATTTCTTCTGTTTCGACTTCAAGGCCATATTCTTCTTCTTCTTTGGTTCATCTGCTTCTAGTTCTATTTCATGAGACCTGAGTGAGCTGATCAGATCTTCAAGTTTTAAGTTATTCAGATCTTTGACTTGCTGAACTGCAGTAACCATTGGTCTCGACTTGGTTGGTAAGCTTCTTAGAATCTTCTTGACATGATCTGCTGTTGTGTAGCTTTTCTTCAAGACTTTCAGTCCAGATATCAGAGTATGAAATCTACAAAACATTCCATCAATGTCTTCATCATCTTCCATCTTGAACATCTCATACTGTTTGACCAGTATGCTAGCCCTTGCTTCTTGAACCTGCTGGCTTCCTTCATGTGATGGCACTGATCATGATGTTTCTAGACTTGTGATGCAGTTTGAATAATTTGCTCTGGTCTGGTTTCATATCTTCCATGTCCAGTTCTTTAGTTGGATCTCCTAAAACAGTAGGTGCAGTGTATCCTTTGACTACCAGCTTCCATAATTCAGGATCTTGAGATATGAAGAAACTTCTCATTCTGTCCTTCCAATACTCAAACCTGTCTCCATCAAAAAGTGGCGGTCTGTTGATGTTGCCTCCAAATTCTTCTGACATGTTGTTGACCCCTTGGACCTTTCCTCAAACACTGTTAAGTGCTCAGCCTTGAGACCGAGCTCTGATGCCAATTAAAGGTGCAAACACGAGAAGGGGGGTTGAATTGTGTTTGACTAACTTGAATACTTTTTCTTTTTTTGCAGTTTTATAACAAGACCTGATGTATGAATCAAACAGAGTTAGCAGCGGATATAAAGTAAAAATAAAAACACAGAATTTTATACTGGTTCACCGTTAACGAGGCTACGTCCAGTCCCTTCACTTTGAAGGATTTCACTAATTCAAAACCTTGAATTACAACACCACTGACCCTCCAAGTCATTCTTCTCAAACAGTCTAACAATCATAGACTTTTGAGGAATGCAGTACCTTGACTTCTCAAGTCAAGTCTTCTCCTACCAATCTGACAACCCCAGATTGTAGAAGGAATTATAACTCCTTGAATCTAATTGCTAAGTAATCTGCTACCCATTCTGACTCCCTCAGATTGTAGACTCTACTTCAACATCTTAGATCTAACACAAGGGAAAGAAAATAACACGAGTGCTTACTTCTGGAAAGCTGGAACTAACAATTAACCTCACTGAAAACTCGAGTGTTTGCTTTTGGAAGTGTATGACTCTTTTGTGATTTCCGATACTGAGTCTTCAGTCTTGAGCCTCCATTTTTACATATGAATTAGGGTCTCTTCCAAGCTGAAATTCGAGCTGTATCTTGCTGGATTCTCTTGCAAAAATATCTTGACCAATCGGGTTTAATTTGAATAAAAACATATCTTTTTAGCTCCAGATTTGCTTTAATAAATAACTTGGGCAAATCCTGTCTTTAATTAATTCTGGAACAAATCTTTCTTCCCCCCAATAGCTTTAGAATTCCCATACGACTTCAACTTATTTTTCTATCAAATCCTTTTAATACTTTGATCAAATTTAATCAAATCTCCACTGATTATCATCTTGATTAAGTCTGGACCATTTGATTTTCTACTCTAGTCCACATCTGGGCCATACTAATTGATCTGCTGTGATCCTCTGATTTCGGCCAACACTGGACCACACTTTCTGATCTTCTGATCTCGGCCAACCTGGTCTAGCAAGCTGATCTGCTGTGATCCTCTGATCTCGGCCAATGTTGGACCACACATTCTGACCTTCTGATTTCGGCCAACACTAGGCCATGGTTTGATCTTCTGATCTCGGCCAACACTGGGCCATATACTTAAATCTTGACCATTGATCTGAACCTTTTCTCTCTGATCTGGACCAATTCTTAATTGGGTCTGGATTGAACTGAAATTAAATCTGGACAAAGGATATTTAATTCTGAACATTTACCTTGTGATCTGGATCTGGTCTGGAGTAAATTTGGACATCATTTCTTCTGATCTTGACTGAGTTTCATACTTTTAATCATGCTATCTTCTGGTTTGGGTCAAATCTGGATTAAATCTCTTGTTCTGGACCCATTAATTTATCCTCTGATTAAGTCTGGATCATGTCTGGACTGTTTATCATTTCACTGCCAGCCTATCTTCTGGTCAGAATAACTTCTGGACTAAGTTTGACTTATGATATCTTCTGGTCTTGAACAACTATCCCTCTGGCAGGCTTCCCTCTGGTCTGGTTCAGGTCTTCTTCTGACTTTGCTTCCTTTTGATCTGGGCCAGGAAAGATATCCTCTGGTGGTGTTTTGACATCCAGGTGTATCCTCTGGTAATTTCAAGATGCGTCCTCTGGTACCTTCTGGATACATTTTCTGGTGTCTTCTGGAGGTGTATCCTCTGGTCTGTTTTTATCCTCTAGCAACTCAATTTCTGCCTCTGGAAACTTTATCTTCTTGTGGCATTTCATGTAATAATTCAAGGTACAAAATAAGATTACATGGAGTGCTTTTGTAAACATCAAAATCCTAAGTACTTAGAACCAACTTGGTTCCAACAAGGTCGAGGTGTTGTAGTGCCTCAATGTCTGTAGGTTTCAGGCTGGAATTTGAGAATACCGACTTGTAGAGTCACGTGTTGTAATTCATGTTCTAAATTAGTGGCTAAATCCTTTTGTGTGAGGGGACTGGACATAGCTACAACGTTGGTAGTGAACTAGTATAAATCTTTGTGTTTTTCTTTCGACCCTCATACTTTGTTTTATTGCTGCCTCTGATCTGTTATCTTTGTTCTAGTATCTCGAATCAGATTTTTGAAAAGAAGTTTTTAAAAAGGAAAAACACAATTCAACCCCCATTTCTCATGTTTTTGTACCTTCATAGAGAACATAGATAAAAGAAAGAGAGACAAAGGGAACACAAATATTTTTATACTAGTTCACAACATGACTATTGCTACATCTACTCATCCCCTTACATAAGGATTTTTCCTTAGTATAGTCAAGGACCTAATCTACTATTTCAATTAATAGCATAAAAGAACTCTTTAGTCTGCCTTTTCGGGCTTTGAGTATTTTTCTCTAGCCTCTCCAGGTTGTCGTTATTAAAACCTTTTTCAACATTTTGGCATCCTACCGTTGAGGTTCATGAGAGTCGTTTTACCTTTTCAGGTTCCTCTCAGGGGTTTAGGGTTTATAATAACTCTCTATTGAGAGGATATTTCAATCATATTTTTCTTTTGATGTGTTCTTGTCTTTTTTAGAATTTCATCTTAGCACATTGCTTTTTTAATTCTCTCTCTCTCACACACCTAACAGGCTGAGTGACTTCTTCTTAAATAGAGAGAAAAAAGTGTTCGTTGACGATATTACAGTTGAAGATCTTCAATCACCATTCAAGACAGATCAATCTTTAATATGTATCCATATATATCTTCATCAATGATTCAACGTATCTAGGTATGAGGACAGGGAAGCAGAGGATTCTTTTACCAGAGCATGTCTTATAGACTTTCAGACAACTAGCATATTCAAGGCGGACAAGCGTCGCAGACCTCTGGAATTCGAGCAGGGTGATCATGTATTTCTGAGGGTCACGACTACAATTGGTGTTGGCAGAGCTATTAAGTCAAGAAAGTTGACTCCGAAATTTATTGGACCATACCAGATTACTGCACGTATTGGACCATTGGCCTATCAGATCGCTTTACCTCCAATACCGTCCAATATTCACGACGTATTTCATGTGTCGCAGTTAAGGAAATACATTGCAGACCTGTCACATGTGATCGCACCAGATACAATTCAGCTGAAGGATAACCTGTCATTTGAAGTATTCCCTGTAAGGGTTGAAGACAGGAAGATTAAATAGTTGAGGAACAAGGAAGTCCCACTAGTCAAAGTGATTTGGAATCCGACTACGGGAGACGCGACTTGGGAACTGGAGAGTAAGATGAGGGAGCAATATCCTCAATTGTATAGGGACATGTAGTTTCGAGGACGAAACTAATTTAAGGGGGGGGAGTAATGTAAGACCCTTAATTTTTAATTAAAATTGTGGAATTAATTTTAAGTGTATTTTGAGGATATTTGTAAAATATTTAATATATGTATGTTGGAGTGAATATATATATATATATATATATATATTTTGGAAGATGAATTAAAATTATGGGATTAAGAATAAATTAATTTAATTACGAGTAATTAAATTAACGGACAGTTAATTAAGGGATTAGCGGCAAATTGCGACGAGACGGTTAAAGTGCTGAAAATCAGACAAGTGTCGGATGAGGTGGCACCCACACAAGCCTATAAATAGGAGTGAGAAGGATGGTGAAATCAAAACACCATTCCTCCTCCCTCACTGCCCATACTGCATGTAACAGTACCCCTTCCCTCCCATTCTGTTTCCTGTTTTCTGGTTCCAGTCCACATTTCAAAGAGGAAAAAGAAAGTTCCTCAAAAGTGCCATTACTTGGAAATCCAAGCACCAAAACACCAAACCCTCAGTACAAAAGTTGTTCCCCACATCATTACGGAGCTAGAGAACCCACTTTCATAGCAGCGAACGCAAGACGGGAGTTTCGCCGTTTTTGACGCATACACGTGAGCAGTAGCAGAAACGCAACAAGGGTAAGGGCACCTTCCATTTTCTAGTTGCATTAGGGTTGTAAATGCATAACTGGCATAGCATTACTGATGTTTTCATCACTGTTTTGAAGAAAAACTAATTTGCAATGACATTTTGAAAAAATGAAGAAAATGCATTATGTAATGTGTAATGAATCTATGATGTTGTTGTTCTGGTTGTTACTGCAATGCTGTTTGGTTTGTGTGGAAAAACTGAAAAATGTTTTGCATGTTATTTTAAAGATGATTAAAATACATGTTCATAAACTATTTTGAATATTGTTATAAAATGCGAAAACACATTCTGTTGGTGTTTGCTGCTATGTGATGATTTCTGTTTGACTGAATGTATTAATGTCATTCTGTTTGTGTGAGAAAACTGGAATGCTTTGCATGTTGTTCTGATGTTTGAGAAAGCTGAAATGCTTGCATGATGTTCTGATGGTGTGAGAAAGCTGAAATGCTTTGCATGTTGATTCTGTTTGTGTGAGAAAGCTGGAATATGCTTTGCCTGTTGTGTGGTTGTGTAAGCATACTAGAGAATACCATGCATGTTGTTTTGAAAATGCATGTTCTGGTTCTGAATGATTCTGATGTTGATCATTCTATTTTTGCTTCTGATGATTCTGGTGGTGACTATTCTGTTTCTGTTTCTGGATGATCTGGTGTTGATGATTCTGCTTCTGTTTCTGTTTTGAGTGATTCTGGTGATGTTGAGGTTTTCAAAAGAAAAGGGATTTAAAAAATGATGAAAGTGTTTCCTTCTGGAAAATCTGTGTTGATGTAAAAGTCTAAGTTTTGTGGTTTCAAAGAGTGATAAAACTGTTTTGGGGTTGGACTAATTTTTCAAAAGAAACTGTTTGGAATGTGTTGAAGTCTCAGGAAAATTTCACTGAATTCGAAGGTGTATTTGAATACAACATGAGTGTATTCAAATACAACCGGCCAAGCTTCTGTTTTACTTAAGTTTTCAAACTTGTATTCGAATACGAGCCCCTGTATTCGAATACAGAGGAAGGATTTTTGCTTCTGACTTAGCATCTGTATTTGACTACGACTCTGTCGTATTCGAATACATAAGTGAATTTTTAACATTGTATTCACATCTGTATTCGACTACATGCATGCTGTATTCGAATACAAAATGCTGGTTTGCACTAGTTTTTGCTTCTGTATTCGAATAAAAGGGAGCTGTATTCGAATACAGATTCGGCTTTTTCCAGAAACTCAGTTTTTAGCTTCTGTATTCGAATACAAGGAAGCTGTATTCGAATACAGATTCGTGTTTTCCAAATAATCAAGTTTTAAACACTGTCTTGTGAATTTTAAAGTGTTGGGAAACTTTGAGAAAGGTTAAAGTGAATTACAATGGAACTTTTAGTGATATTTTGAAGTGGTGGTGATGAAGTTTTTGAGACTTTACTGATGTAGTGAAAAATGTTGATTTGTGCACTGAGACTGCCTCTGTATTCGAATACCAGAAGGCTGTATTCGAAGACATAGTGTAATTCTGCACTATTTTTGGCTTCTGTATTCGAATACAGAGAAGCTGTATTCGAATACAGATTCGTATTTTCCAGAAGTCTCCGTTTTAAACACTGTGTTATGAATTTTAAGAGTTTGGGAAAACATTGCAAAGTGTTAATGATTACTTGACTGTTTAATCATGATTGTGATGATGACAATCTTGATTGTGCTAAGATGTTTTGAAAGATGATGGAAAGGTTGAAATTTTCCTGATAATGCATACTGTGTCAGTGAAGAGAAAACACTGCATATTCATACATTGCATAGTCAAGTGGTACCCGCGATGGGCCACAGAGTAATGCGCAACCACGTGCTGATCTGTTGAGCGATTGCACGAGTGCTGGTCTGTTGAGCGACTGCACTAGGTACTGATCTGTTGAGCGATTGTACCTTGGTATATAGGTGCTGGTCTGTTGAGCGACTACAATGGTACTGGACTGTTGAGCATCTGTACCCTGAAATGCGCAACCACGTGCTGATCTGTTGAGCAATTGCACGAGTGCTGGTCTGTTGAGCGACTGCACTAGGTACTGATCTGTTGAGCGATTGTACCATGGTGTATGTCAAACGTGCTGGTCTGTTGAGCGATTGCACGAGTGCTGGTCTATTGAGCGACTGCACGAGTGCTGGTCTGTTGAGCGACTGCACGAGTGCTGGTCTGTTGAGCGACTGCACGAGTGCTGGTCTGTTGAGCGACTGCACGAGTGCTGGTCTATTGAGCGACTGCACTGGTGCTGATCTGTTGAGCGATTGCACCCTGGTCTTGAGGGCCGTTAAAGTCATACATATTTAAATTGTGCTGGTATGTTGAGCGACTGCACCTTCGTGATTCCAAGAAATTGTATACATGAGCATATACATATTGCATCGAGGGATTGACCGGTGGGTCACGATTTGGATTATATGATGATTGGAAATTGATGTGTGTGAGTACTTTCCAGAATCTGAATTTCTGATTAATTTTTGTGTTTACTGAAGTGTTGGCTGTATTTACTACATATTTTCCATATAAAACGGTTGCTGTTTGAAAAAGCTTATATGTCTTGAAAATTCAAATGAGCATCCTTAATTTTCATCATTGTCATATGATATGCCATAGATATATTTGTTGTTGTGAGATATATGCTATGTGATTATTTGTTAATTTCGGTCGGTGACCCTTGCTACTATATTGTTGGGAGATTGAAGAGGACTTGTAGGACTAATGGAGTGGTGCACTACGTGGAGCACAACTATGCGAGGATTGACTTTCCTGTGCCTTCTCGTTTGGTATTGGAGGCGCACGGGATTTTTGAGGATGCGGAGGAACCAGCTAGAGGGGTTGAGACGGAGGCCACCGTAGGAGTGGTGACTCCTAACCCGGTGATTGGAGGAGATGCACGTGATTCTGAGGCGGAAGAGAAGAATGAAGAGCCGAAGCCAGTAGCAGCTGATGTTCTGGGTCTGTCTAGGATATCCGATGATTGTTATGAGATTCTGGCACCGCCGAACCGACCGAGATTGTGCATTGATCTGACTTCGGAGGAGACTGACCCCTCTCTGTATGATGAGGAGGAGGTCACATCGAGGCGAGCGGCGGAGTCGGATTAGACTTATTTGGGATGCGGAGGAAATCCGTGCTACTGTAGCTTTAGTGCATGATCAATTAGACTTGATGTATAGGATTTGAGCTGGAAATGTAATTTGTTTATTTTGGAAATTATTGTACTACTTTTCCGCTAAACTATGCACTCTGATATTTTCTTTTGGAATGATTATGACATTGTTATCTTTTGAAATTATATTAAGGTTTAGTGTTAAATTTCCAAAATCAAGTACTTAGTGATATTACGATGAAGTTATTTAATTACATTCATCGATTAAATTACGACGTGCCCATTTATGAAATGATGTTGTGAAAACTTTATTTTAATTCTTTTTGAATTAAATCTGGAAAATCATCTTAATTATTGATTTAAAAAAAATAAAAAAAAAATGCACTCGCGTTGTGTTTTAAACTATTGGTGTTACAGTTTCAAAACTTTTTCATTCAGAGTTAAGTTTTCCCTTTTCAATTTTTCAAAATTAGTTTAAAGAGAGTTATGTTTCTCAGTCCATTCCTTGTAAGCTTTCTTTAGGTTTTTTAGTTTTACATAGACATATTGATTTGCATTAAAAAAATCATTTAAAGAAGTTATTAATTCACTACGAGTTATATCAGAAAATACCTCAATTTCTTCATCGTATTCTAAGCCAGAATCATAGTCTATGTCAACCATCAGAGCCAAGTTTTCCTGTTCTTCTCATCAAAAGAGTCATCATCAGAGTTATCCCATGTGATCAGACCTTTCTTCTTGGTCTTGGATTATTTCCTCTGGTTCCTTTTCTCAAGCTATGGACAATCTGCTTTGAAATGTCCAGGTTCCTTGCATTAAAAACAAGTGGGTTTCTTCTTGTCAGTACCTTTGTCTTTACTCTGGTACTTCTTGAAATCTTATACGAAAGGATCTGTTTTTGTGCCACATGTGTTGAAGTCTGCTTGAGATGAAGAATAGTTCATCTGCTTCTAAATCATCATTCTTACTTTCTAAATCATCCTTTGATTCTTCATGTACTTGCAAGGCTTTCTAGTATCTGGTTTTGAGATACAAATAATTTTTCTTCTTTTTAGGCTCATCCATTGATAGTTCAATTTCATGAGACTGGAAGGAGCTCATCAATTCTTCTAGAGGCAGATTGTCCAAGTCTTTAGCTTCTTGAATGAAAGTGACTTTAGGTCTCCACTTCTTGGGTAGACTTCTAAGAATCTATTTTACATGGTCTATTGTTGTGTAGCTCTTTTATAGTTCCTTCAGCCCTAAGACCAGAGTCTGGAATCTGGAGAACATTTGCTCGATGTCTTCATCTTCCTCGATCTAAAAAATCTCATACTTCCTGTATAAGAGGTTGACCTTTGCTTCTTGGACCTACTTATTTCCTTTATATGTTAGAATCAAACAATCATATATACTCTTACCTGTTTCCTTTTTGGTGCACTTATCAAACTCTTTGAACGTGATTGAATCTATCATAAAGGTTATAGCTTTATGATGCATCTTATGTTGTTTCTTTTTCTCAGCATTGTGTATTCGGTTTGAATTGTGTATTCGGTTTTAAATAAATTTTTGGGCTAACAAATGGTAAAAATAAAACAAGTAAAGACAGAGGCAATAAACAGAGGGAATAGGAATAACACAATAATGTCTCCTGGTTCACTACCAACATGGTAGCTACGTCCAATCCCTTTACCTAGAAGGATTTAATCCAGTAATTCAAACCAAATTACAACCACTTATCTTCACAAGTTAAGTCTTCTAAACATCCAACTTGAAAACCACAAGTCATTATGGTATACAGCCACTATTTATTTTGTTTATCGGTTTCTCTAAATCATAACATATGAAATTCTCACAATAATGAAAATGATACAATGTAGTGCTAAATAATTTCTAAGTGATTTGTTGTTGTAGTTGTCGTGTTCAACTCTTTTGTCTTACTGCATATAGTTGTGTTCTCGTTTCTTCTTTTTTTTTTGTCCCCCAAGTGGTGAAAACCTTTTATAGATGCCAATTGTTTGAGCTTTTCAAATTGCTTCTTCTTCTTCCAACATTCAAATTATTTAATTCTGGTTACTTCAATTTTCTAATCTTATATTTAGATTCAAATTCTAATCATCACTGCATTAAGTTGTGTCTAGATGCTTAGTCAGTCATTGCTCTAAATTTTCCAATAGTTTTTTGTCAGTTACTGAAATTCAATTCTTGATCGTTGCTTTGATTTCAGAATGTTCTATCTTTGATTGCATAGCTCCGTTGTCGTGAATTTGAATTGGACCATTTCTATTTGATGAGACATTCATTTCGGTGCAATTAAGAATGAAATTGATTGGGCACTTTAATCCATTCAAGTGTCGACAAGTGTAACCGCTTTGACATTTGAATCTTCAGCATCAAAATCAGAGGTAGTGAGCCTTCATCAGATTCTGTTTTTGAGTCGTGTGTAGAACATGTGTCCTTAGAGTCAACTTTTATCAGAGTCAAAGTTGTTGACTTTTTCAACCATGAAAAATGATGTGTTGACTTTTCAACTTGTGTTGACTTTTTCATGTTGGGTTGACTTTTTCATCAGAGTCAAACGTAGTATGAAGTTTAGAGTCAGACTCAATCATCTTGTGGGGTTGAATTACAGGCCTGAGGCAACTTAGTAGAGGCAAAACCAGCATTTTATATTAGAGCCAAATGTTTTCCTCTGTTGCTTTGTTGGAGGCAGCTTATTGGAGCATGTTGCACTTGACTTTAGAGTCTTATCTTCATAGGTAAAACCTTAGAGGCAAATTATCAAAGTTAGATCCTTACACTCAGTTACTTAGAGGCAGAGGTTGATCCTTAGAGGTATCTCATTTGGAGACAGCGAATAGTGTGTGTTGTTTCGTTGCTTTGATCTATCCTTTTATTCCATTTCCTTTTAATCTGCTTGTTTCCTTTGATGCGCAACACAATGAAGGGCACATGTTGTTCCTTTTCTCTGATCTGTTTGCTTCTAATTGTTTCATTTCCTCTTATCTGATTGTTTCCTTTCCTCTTATATGATTGCTTCCTCTAGTCACTTCCTCTAGTGATTTCCTCTAGTGGACACGCTTCCTCTAATATGAGGTGTTTCTTTTGATCCGACCTGATTCCTCTTATTTGAGTTGTTTCCTCTTATCTGAGGCGCTTCCTCAAGTCTTTAGTGTTTCCTCTGATTTATGGGCTTTCTTCTATCTTATTTTCTGCACACTCAATTAAATTATTAGTGCATTAAATTGTTTTCACAAAAAGATTTTGTTATCGTCAAAATAAGATAAGGAATTTTTTCTCCAAACCATCCTAGTTCTAACACATTGGTCTCCATATGGTAAGGAGACATCTCAGGATTTTTCTCACCCTATCTTAGGCCGAGTAGGCTTTGCCAAGAGAGCGCATTTCATTTACTCTAGTTGTAAATCTTGAATATATTTCAGCAATAGTTTATCCTTCATTCATATCAAATTTTCGCACACCAATATTTATCCTTGTTTCTTTTGCATGGTTTCTTCCTTCATGGTGAGTTTGTAGTGTTTCCCACATTTTCATGGTAGTGTCACATTCATCAACTCTTTCACTTTCCTCCGTGCTTAAAGCAAAAGATAAAAATAATTGAGTTTTAGAGTCTAATTTGAATATACCTGTTGGACAGTCTTTTCAGCTGTCAATTGCTTTCTTTTTCTTTGAAAGAATCTTCTTATTTGCAATTCTATCCAGAACGTTATTCTTCAAACCTATAACGTTTTTCCTTGATACTTGAAGCAAACTTGGGTACGAAGACTGGATATGTCCATTGGAACATAGTTTATCAAAAGCATGCGCATATGTCATGTCAATACTGTTTTTTGCAATGCATTTGAGTGCTTGGTACTTTCTTCCAACTAATCAACCTGGAGATCAAAACTGCAGATCAATCCACATGAGTTTTTTTTGCAAGTGGATCTTCACTATTTGACATCTTTAGACTTGTTTACCTTTGGGTGGCCCATGTGCGAATTATATCAATCTAGGACAAGATTTTAGTGCTCCCAAAATTAATCCATTTGTCTCTTGTATTTTAATAACACAACCATAATGAATCAGAATGTTCTACAATCATTATGTCATCAATCGGATTTTGACATTCCTTTGAGGAATCTTCCAAATCATTTCATACTTCATAAAAGTGTATTATTTTGTTGATGTGTACATGAGATGGGTCCATATTGTTGGAACCAAGTTGGTTATAAGTACTTAGGATTTTGATGTTTACAAAAGCACTCCATGTAATCTTATTTTGTACCTTGAATTACTATATTAAATGCCACCAAAAGATTAAGTTATCAGAGGCAGAAGAAGAAGTCACCAAATAATGCATCCAGAAGGTACCAGAGGATGCATCCTGAAAGCACCAGAGGATACTCCAGGATGTCAAAATACCATTAGAGGATATCTTTCCTGGCCCAGATCAGAAGGAAGCAGAGTCCAGAAGGAGACCTGGACCAGACCAGAAGGAAGCCTGCCAGAGGGAGACTTTTTCCAAACCAAAAGGATTCATAAGTCAGACTTGGTCCAAAAGTTATTCTGACCAGAAGATAGCTTGGCAGTGAAATGATAAATAGTTCGGACTCGACCCAGACTTAACCAGAGCTTCAGATAAGGGGTCCAGAACAAGTGACTTGGTCCAGATTTGGCCCAGACCAGAAGATAGCATGATTCAGAGTATGAAACTAAATCCAGACCAGAAGAAATGATGTCCAGATTTAATCCAGACCTGATCCAGATTAGAAGGTAACTGTCCAGACTGAAATACCATATGTCCAGATTTAATTTCAGTTCAATCCAGACCCAGTTCAGAATTGGTTCAGATCAGAGGGAAAAGTTTTAGATCAATGGTCAAGATTTAAGTATATGGCCCAGTGTTGGCCGAGATCAGAATATCAGACCATGGCCCAGTGTTGACCGAGATTAGAAGATCAGAACGTGTGGTCCAGTATTGGCCGAGTTCAGAGGATCACAGCAGATCAGATTGCAAGTCCAAAGTGGTCGAGATCAGAAGATCAGAAAGTGTGGTCTAGGGTTGGCTGAGATCAGAGGATCACAGCAAATCAGATTGTATGGTCCAGATGTGGACGAGAGCAGAAGATCAAACAGTCTAGATTTAATCATGATGATAATCAGTGGAGACTTGATTAAATTTGATCAAAGTATTAAAAAGATTTGATACAAAAATAAATTAAAGTCTTATGGGAGTTCAGAAGCTATTGGCGGGAAGAAAGATTTGATCCAGAAATAATTAAAAACAGGATTGGCCAAAGTTATTTTTGAAAGCAAATCTGGAGCTAAAAAAATATGTTTTTTATTTAAGTGAAACCCGATTGGCCAAGGTATTTTTTTCAAGAGTATCTGGCAAGATACAGCTCGAACTTAAGCATGGAAGCAACCCTAATTCTTCATCTATAAAAGGAGGCTCAAGACTGAAGACTCAGCATCAAAAAATCACAAAAGAGTCATATACTTCCAGAAGCAAACACTCGAGTTTTCAGTGAGGTTAATTGTAAGTTTCAGCTTCCCAAAAGCAAGCACTCATGTTTTTCTTTCCCTCGTGTTAGATCTAAGTTGTTGAAGTAGAGTCTACAATCTGATGGAGTCATAAGGGGTAGCAGATTACTTAGCAATTAGATTCAAGGCGTTGTAATTCCTTCTACAATCTGGGGTTGTCAGATTGGTAGAAGAAGACTTGACTTGAGAAGTCAAGGTGTTGTATTCGTCAAAAGTCTAGGATTGTTAGACTGTTTGAGAAGACTGACTTGGAGGGTCAGTGGTATTGTTGTAATTCAAGGTTTTGAATTAGTGAAATCCTTCAAAGTGAAGGGACTAGACGTAGCCTCGTTAACGGTGAACCAGTATAAAATTCTGTGTTTTTATTTTTACTTTATATCCGTTGCTAACTCTGTTTGATTCATACATCAGGTTTTGTTATAAAACTGCAAAAACAGAAAAAGTAATCAAGTTAGTCAAAAACAATTCATACTTCAACATATTTGATGACGAAATCCATTTTGATTGTTTCAACATAATGACCTTGTGATCTTGCATGAATATGCATACTTCAACATATCATGATTTAACTTGTTTTTAATTTTTTGTCTAAGAAAGCACACTCAAAAACACAAGTTAATATTCAATAAGATCATCATCATAATTAGCAAATATAACTCAATGTTTGATTATCTTCAAAATATTAATTTAGGGATTTTGTCTCAACGGATAGTTTGCTTGCACAATTTTGTGCGGTACCACGAGACGTTTTAAAAAGAACGATCTAATTTGCGACTCAACTCAATAATATATTCGGTGACTGAAAATTATCTTAAAAAATATTTTTTAATGAAAATCACCATTTAATTATTGATACAAAAAGGAAGAAATAGGTTGTTCAGAGTGCTATACATTGCTGAAACTCAACATAAAAGTTAGGATTATATGACAATTTGAGTATCACAATTAATATGTTAATTGAAGGCATAACAAAGTGACTTAAATTAAGTGATAAAAATAATATACTAAAATTTAAATAAAATGGGAGAAAATTTGTTGCACAATCGTGGACCGAATTTTCTCTCTTATATTCTTTAGCAACCAACTATGTTCACCTTTTTGTCTTGCATGCTTTCTTTTTTTGCTTAATCGCAGTTTTAGTCACTTATTTTTACTTATTCGTGAAATTGGTCCTTCTATTTTAAAAGTCGACAGTTTTGATCTCTCTTTCTGATTTTTTAACTAAAAAATGATGACGTGAGATGTTTTAAATAATGTGACATATGATACGATAATATAGAATGATTAACACCTATGAAATTGGAATAAAACGTTGTAAAAACTTAACTTTCAATTTTGAATTTTTTTTATATTTTTAATTTAATTAATGACATATGAATAATTAATGCATCTAGATGGTTCTATATCATAGAGTTGTATGTCACATCATTTAAAATAGAGGAAATTGCATTTACCTCCCTTAGGTCACCTTAAATGACACTAACATTCCCATAGTTTTCAAAAAACATCCACCTCCCCTATACTTACAAAAAAAAAAACTACATCAAACATTTTTTGTCAAACTTACATCTATTTATGTCATTTACTATATAATACAATTAGAGTTTTCGCGTTAATTTGTAAAGATACGAATATACATCTGGTATTTTCAATTTTGAAAGGTATGATTATGTTCTTAATAGCACAACTGGAGTGTGTATTCTAGTGTCTTTTTGATAAATGACAGATAAAGTTGAAAGAATGACAAAAAACAAATGTTATATACAATTTTTTTTTTAGCTAGTGAGTATGGGAAGTTAGTATTTTTTTAAAACTGGAGAGAGCGTTAATGTTATTTAAGATAATCTCAAGGGAGGTAAATACAATTTTTCCTTTAAAATATGTCAAATCATCATTTTTTAATTAAAAAATATGAAACCAAAATTACCGATTTTTAAAATAGATTTACCAATTCCGTGAATTAATAATAATAGAAAGATTAAAATTGTAATTAATTTTTTTTTCTTTTACGCCACAATAGCACCAGCGATTTAGGTTTTGTTATTAAAGTTCTACTTTATTCGAGCCACATTGGGCCAAGGTCATTACTAGCCCATTTTATTTATTTATTTATTTATTAATAAAAAAAGTAAATATATAAAATATATATCTACAATAGTTTACAAGGATACACTTTTTTTATAAAATAACTCTTAACATAATTTTGCTAAAATACTTAGTTAACATATATATATATGCATTTTGAAAATAATAAATAAAGGCAAACTAAAATAGTAACAACCACATAATAAATTATTGAGGAGAAAAAAAAATATAAATATAAATATAATTTAACACACAAAGATCTTAATTTGATACTTCTAATATTATTGATCAATCAAAATAAATCATATCTTATACACATATAATTTCGAAAATTTTAAACACTAACATAATTATTTTAAAAAAAACAATTAAAAGTTATTATTAAATAATAATAGCTCTCATATAGTAGACTTTAATGAAGGAAAACAATTAATTAAGACAATCTCATAGAAAATAGTTAGTAAATTAAAAGGACTGAAAAGAGAGGTGTTCTACCGTCATAAATTAGTAAAATGACGTTCGTAGTTCGTAAAATTTTCATCCAAAGGTACTCGTGTATAAAACGAGAAATATTTCAATGTAACTAGATAATTTGGTGTTTTAGCCACATGTACACCATAAATATTGTTTTAAATAAAATAGTACACATACTTATTTAATAAATTAATCCTTTATTATAATACTAATCTTTTACTTAAAATATTTATTTTTTGAATATAATTAATAAAATAGTATTTTTTTTAATTATATTTTACCTTTTTTTCAAATAAGTTCATAATTTGAATATTTTGTATATATAATTACAAATAATTAACATATTTTTTTATACAAATTTCTTTCTTTTAGATTATTTTGTTCGCTAAACATTTTCTTTTTTCTTTTACATGTTACATTCTCTCTCTTTCTTTCTAGGAACTATTTTTTGGTTTCTTTAACCAATTTTTTTATTTTTATATTCAGTTTATATATCAAATTTTGCAAGTTCGCTGATGATCATAACATTAGAGTCTTCATCGGTGTTCAAACTAAGTATTTAAAGTTTTCCTTTATTTTAGTTCTTAATATTGTGACTCATAAAAATTTATTATGAGTGTATGGTAAATTGGTAACCCAAGAAAAATATTATAAAACTCACTCAATACTTACAACTGCAAGTCTTTTTACACCAAATCATTGATGTTTTTTTGTTTTAAATATTTTAATATACTTATTTATATGGATTATATTTAGAATATATATATATATATATATATATTAAATAAATTTTAGAAGATATGATGCATTTTATACTGATTTTTTTTATCAGTCTTGATTTATTATATTATCAAGTTAGGAATTTATACATTTTTTTCATTTTTCAATTTAATTTTGTTTTTTTAGATATATGAAAACAATGTTGGTAATTACATTTCGATTCTATGGTAATTTTAGACTATACATTCATATATCTTTCTTAACTCACAACATATTAATAAGTAACTTTATTATAAAAATTTGATCAATTTCTATTATACTTTCATCTTTTCAAATTAAACCAGAAATTTAAGTGATGAAAACTTGAAATCACCTTGACAACGGGAATGTTACATAACAGCAATAGACACAAATGGTCAATGTCATCATGTAATGTCTTTCGCAATAAAATTTTTTCTTTTTAAATTTTATAAATTATGAAACTTAAGTAAAAAGAAATTGTAATTGATACTTTACATATATTTTTCTACTCCAATCAAAAACCCATATTCCTCTCATTAATTATTTTTTCGGTCTTTTGTTTAAACTTCAACATAGTAATGAACATCTCAAATTTTCTCAATACATGGGCATCCATGATAATACTAGGAGCCCCAACTCAGATATCACCCAAAAAAATTCAAACTTTTTTGAGTTGTCATGTCTCCTCGACACTTATCTCAATCAATCCAAAAACATATTGATTTAAATGAATCCGTTACTAAAATAGGCATTTAAAATATAAATGTTTTAGATATTCCATGTAAAAGTCATCTAAATATTTTGGGAAATTATTCAAACTATTATATGATATTAGAATTTAAACCATTTTCAGTTTAAAAAGTGTAAATGCAACCAAAAATAATAATGTCAAGTGTTGTGAACAAATTGAACTTAAACGAAAAGCAAAAAATTTACTACTTTAAATTTATAATTACTTTCTTAACACTTAATCATCTTTTAATTACTACTATATCCATGTACGGTCAGATCACAATAAGTTTGTCAAATTTTGTATTTATGGTAATTGTAACATCTAGAAGATTTAAATCAAAAAGTTGTGAATTATTTTCATAAAAACCATCGTATTAACAATTTATCATGTATCAACTACATGTTATCATCCCATAAAAAAACAAAAAACTAATTTTATCATATATCAACTAAATCGTATATCAACAAAGATTTTGAAACTATTTGTATTGTTTTTGGAAGTGTAATAAATTAAAAATTTAGAATTTAGAAGTTTTTTGAATTATTACAATTTGAAAGGCTGCAATTAATGTTTTTTCTTTTAAAATTCGTTGAACAATCGTGTAGTACATTTTTTTAAAAATAAATAAATGTAGTACAATTGATGTTACAATTTTATTTAGGAAATACTAGTATAATTTTTAATGATAATTGGCATTTTATCAACCACATCATACAATTTATTCGGTCAACTACACTGAATTAATAGCATAGTATTAATGTCATAGTAATAATCGAATGAATATTTAAAAAAAATTAAATTGAGGAAAAAAACGCAAATTAAATTGATTACATTTTGATTAAGTTTAGTAGAAGTATTATTGCATTAATTAAACGAAAAGCAAAAAAATTTCTACTTTAAATTTATAATTACTTTCTTAACATTTAATCATTTTATAACTACCACTATTTCTATTTATGGTCAGTTCAAAATAAGTTTATCAAATTTTGTGTTTATGGTAATCATAACATCTAGAAGATTTTAACCAAAAAGCTACGAATTATTTTCATAAAACCATAGTATTACCAATTTTATCAAGTATCAACTACATGTTATCGTCCCATAAAATAAAAAACTAATTTTATCATATATCAACTAAATCGTATATCAATATAAATTTTGAAACTATTTATGTTGTTTTTGGAAGTGTAATAAATTAAAAATTTAGAATATAGAATTTTTTTGAATTATTACAATTTGGAAGGTGGCGGTTAATGTTTTTTTTTTTTAAATTGATAGTACAATTATGTAGTACAATTGTTTTTTAAAAATAAATGTAGTACAATTGATGTTACAATTTTATTAAGGAAATACTACTATAATTTTTTAATGGTAATTGACATTTTATCAATCCCACGTACAATTGATTCGGTCAACTACACTGAATTACTAGCATAGTATTAATGTCATAGTAATAATCAAATGAGTATTTAAAAAAATAAATTAAATTGAGGAAAAAAAAGACAAATTAAATTGATTGCATTTTGATTTAGTTTAGTAGAACTATTATTGCATTAATTAAACGAAAAGCAAAAAATTTACTACTTTAAATTTACAATAACTTACTTAACACTTAATCATTTTTTAACTACCACTATATCCCTTTATGGTCAGTTTAAAATAAGTTTGTCAAATTTTGTGTTTATGGTAACCGTAATATCTAGAAGATTTTAACCAAAAAGCTGTGAATTATTTTCATAGAAACCATTGTATTATCAATTTTATCATGTATCAACTATATGTTATCGTCCCATAAAATAAAAAACTAATTTTATCATATACCAACTAAATCGTATATCAATATAAATTTTGAAACTATTTCTATTGTTTTTGGAAGTGTAATAAATTGAAAATTTAGAATTTTTTTGAATTATTACAATTTGGAAAGTAGCGATTAATGTTTTTTTTTAAATTGGTTGTACAATTGTGTAGTACAATTTTTTTTTTAATAAATGTAGTACAATTGTTGTTACAATTTTATTTAGGAAATACTACTATAACTTTTTAATGGTAATTGACATTTTATGGACCACATCATACAATTATTTCAGTCAACTACACTCAATTAATAGCATAGTATTAATGTGTAATAATCAAATCAATATTTAAAAATAAAATAAATTAAATTGAAGAAAAAAAGACAAATCAAATTGATTGCATTTTGATTTACTTTAGTAGAACTATTAATGCATTAATTAAACCAAAAACAAAAAATTTACTACTTCAAAATTATAATTACTTTCTTCACATTAAATCATTTTATAATTACCACTCTATTCATGTATGGTCAGTTCAAAATAAGTTGGTCAAATTTTGTGTTTATGGTAATCGTAATATCTAGAAAATTTCAACCAAAAAGCTCTGAATTATTTTCATAGAAACCATCATATTACCAATTTTATCATGTATCCACTACGTGTTATCATTCCTTAAAAAAAAATAATTTTATCGTATATTAACTAAATCGTATATCAACAAAAATTTTGAAACTATTTCTATTGTTTTTGGAAGTGTAATAAATTGAAAATTTATAATTTAGAAGTTGTTTGAATTATTACAATTTGAAAGGTTGCAATTAATGTTTTTTTTTTAAAATTGGTGGTACAATTGTGTAGTACAATTTTTTTTTAAAATAAATGTAGTACAATTGATTGTTACAATTTTATTTAGGAAATACTACAATAATTTTTAATGGTAATAGACATTTTATCGACCAAATCATACAATTGATTTGGTCAACTACAGCGAATTGATAACATAGTATTAATGTCATAGTAATAATTGAATGAAAAATTTAAAAAAACAAATAAATTGAAGGAAAAAAGACAAATTAAATTGATTGCATTTTGATTTAGTTTAGTAGAACTATTATTGCATTAATTAAACGAAAATAAAAAATTTACTACTTTAAATTTATAATTACTTTTAATACTTAAATTTTGATTTAGTCAACTACACTGAATTAATAGTATAGTATTAATATCATAGTAATAATTGAATGAATATTAAATAAAAAACAAATTAAATTGAGGAAAACAAGACAAATTAAATTGATTGCATTTTGATTTAGTTTAGTAGAACTATTATTGCATTAATTAAATGAAAAGCAAAAAATTTACTACTTTAAATTTATAATTAATTTTTTAACACTTAATCATTTTTTAATTACCACTATATCCATGTATGTTCAATTCAAAATAAGTTTGCCAAATTTTGTGTTTATGGTAATCGTAACTCAAGAAGATTTCAACCAAAAACCTATGAATTATTTCCATAGAAACCATCCTATTACCAATTTTATCACGTATCAACTCCATGTTATCTCGTCTCATAAAACAAAAAACTAATACTATCATATATCAACTAAATCGTATATCAACATAAATTTTGAAACTATTTTTATTGTTTTTGGAAGTGTAATAAATTCAAAATTTAGAATTTTTTTGAATTATTACAATTTGGAATGTGGCCATTAATTTTTTTTTTTAATTGGTTGTACAATTGTGTAGTGTAATTGTTTTTTTTTAATTAAATGTAGTACAATTGATGTTACAATTTTATTTAGGAAACAAATTACATTGAGGAGAAAGAAAAAACAAATTAAATTGACTGTATTTTGATTTAGTTTAGTAGAACTACATATAAGGATTATTGCTTGGTAATCCTTGAAATCGGTTGTATTTAATCTTAGTATAGATTCTTATAACTTTAAATAATATAATATCTATAAAATATATATAGTACTATATATTAAGGTCTATTCCAAACTATCTCAAATTTTCTGAAAAAAATATAACTCGCATAATAAAATTATAAACCAATTTTAATAATAATAATAATAATAATAAAACAGTATAGACTTATTCAAAAATCATTAATGAATTATTGACTAAAAAAATAAACATTTCCAATTCAAATGAAAAATATATTAAATGAATAATTAAATGAGAACATAAATGATGAAATCATTATTCAATCGTTTCAATCGCTAAAGAGAAAATTTCAAAAAATTACAATAATTTCCTTATTTACAACTGTCGAATTAAAATAATCTCTTAATAAGTTAAAATAATTTGTGAAATTTCAAATTTGAACATTCAATCACACAAATACATAACTTGGTTAAAATTTCTGAGCCTAATAACATACTCATCATTTTTTACCTAAAATCAATCTCATCAACAATCAATTCAAAATCAATAGGCTAAATTTAAAATTTTAGAAAATAAAGTATTGAATGAGTTTTTCAATTAGACTTTTAATAAACTAAATTTGGTCTTAAATGATGAAAGTACTATAATCCCATCACACTCGTCGAATAAAATTATGGCAAATACAATAATTCAATATTCTCAAAATATATCATATATGAGATACAAAATTATATATTTTTCAATATAGATAATTTTATAATCAAAATATTTACATTTAGTTTAAATATATAAATATAAAAGTTATAATTGTATATCTATAGTACAAAATATAATAATATAACATTCGTGTATAAAAATTTTGTCCAATAAAACCAAATTGATTAAAATAACAAACACCGATAACAATAATATGGATTTAAAAAAATAATAATATAAATAATACTTTTTAAATTAAATTCAAAAAACATATACATTATTTTTACAAAAATATATACATTTTTTGTATTATGCTCTCAATATAATAATAATCCTAATAACAATAATTACAATAAATTTATGGTCAAATTTATACAAAATAAAAATATATATCCAATCAAATTCAAAAAAATTTAATACATCTATTAAGAAAATAAATTTAAAAAATCTGTAATACGTCAAGAAACATTATTCAATGTAGTATTTAATACATGATTTTCACTCACTCTTCACTTATCTTTTTCTACATATGTTAATTCAATGTTTGTTGTTCTATGTGTTTACTCATTATTAGAAATATTTGTATACATTTCACCTATTTCTATTAAGAAAATAAATTTAAAAAATTTGTAATATGTAACACCCCGAGTTTAAAACACAGCGCGAATATATTTTTTTTTTAAATAATTAATTAAAATAATTTCTCAATTTCATCACTTCAAAAGGATTGATATAAAATTTCCTTTAATTCGTTTCATAAAAATAGTACGTCGTGGATTAATTGATGAACGTAATTAAATAATTTCATCAGAAATATCACTAAGTACTTATCTTTGGAAATTAATATTAAACATTAATACATCCCAAAATATCAGTGTCATATCATACCAACAGAAAATATCAGAGTGCATGGTTTAGCGAAAAGTAGTACAAATATTTCCAAAATAAAACAAATTACAATTCCAGCTCAAATCCTATACCTCAAGTCTAACTGATCATGCACTAAAGCTACAGTAGCATGGATTTCCTCCGCATCCCAAACAAGTCTCATCCGACTCCGCCGCTCGCCTCGAAGTGACCTCCTCCTCATCATACAGAGAGGGATCAGTCTCCTTTGAAGTCAGATCAATGCATAGTCTCGGTCGCTTCGGCGGTGCCGGAATCTCATAGCAATCATCGGAGATCCTAGACGGACCCGGAATATCAGCTGCTACTGGCCTCGGCTCTTCGTTCTTCCCTTCCGTCTCAGACTCATGTGCATCTCCTCCAATCACCGGGTTAGGAGTCACCACTCCTACGGTGGCCTCCGTCGTAACCCCTCTAGCTTGCTCCTCAGCATCATCAAAAATCCCGTGCGCCTCCAAAATCAAACGAGAAGGCACAGGAAAATCAATCCTCACATAGCTGTGCTCCACGTAGTGCACCACTCCATTGGTCCTACAAGTCCTCGTCAATCTCCCCATGTATGTAGCCCTGCTTGAGGTGGGGTCGTAAACCCAAGCAATAGGCACAGCACGATCAATGAAGTCGAGCGACGTTTCCATCGTCTCGGGACCCACGGGTGGCATGGGTTTGGGGGCATCTGAGGGCAAAGCCCAATTTTTACAATATAATAGCAAGAGTCACCGACCGAAAATAAAAAGTAATCACATAGCATATATGTCACAACAACAAATATAATCATGGCATAATATATGACAATGATGAAAATTAAGGATGCTCATTTGAATTTTCATGACATATAAGCTTTTTCAAACAGCAACCGTTTCATATGGAAAATATGTAGTAAGTACAGTCAACACTTCAATAAACACAATAATTAATCAGAAATTCAGATTCTGTAAAGTACTCACACACATCAATTTCCAAACATCATCATATAATCCAATCGTGACCCACCGGTCAATCCCTCGATGCAATATGTATATGCTCATGTATACAACTTCTTGGAATCACCAAGGTGCAGTCGCTCAACAGACCAGCACAATTTAAATATGTATGACTTTAACGGCCCTCAAGACCAGGGTGCAATCGCTCAACAGATCAGCACTAGTGCAGTCGCTCAACAGACCAGCACTCGTGAAGTCGCTCAACAGACCAGCACGTTTGACATATACCAAGGTACAATCGCTCAACAGATCAGTACCTAGTGCAGTCGCTCAACAGACTAGCACTCGTGCAATCACTCAACAGATCAGCACGTGGTCGCGCATTTCAGGGTACAAATGCTCAACAGTCCAGTACCAGTGCAGTCGCTCAACAGACCAGCACCTATATACCAAGGTACAATCGCTCAACAGATCAGTACCTAGTGCAGTCGCTCAACAGATCAGCACGTGGTTGCGCATTACTCTGTGGCCCATCGCGGGTACCACTTGACTATGCAATGTATGAATATGCAGTGTTTTCTCTTCACTGAAACAGTATACATTATCAGGAAAATTTCAACCTTTCCATCATTTTTCAAAACATCACAGCACAATTAAGATTATCATCATCACAATCATGATTAAACAGTCAAGTAATCATTAACACTTTGCAATATTTTCCCAAACTCTTAAAATTCATAACACAGTATTTAAAACTGAGTTTTTTGGAAAATACGAATCTGTATTCGAATACAGAAGCCAAAAATAGTGCAGAATTACACTCTATATTCGAATACAGCCCTCTGGTATTCGAATACAGAGGCAGTCTCAGTGCACAAATCAACATTTTTCACTACATCAGTAAAGTCTCAAAAACTTCATCACCACCACCTCAAAATATCACAAAAAGTTCCATTTTAATTCACTTTAACCCTTCTCAAAGTTTCCCAACACTTTAAAATTCACAAGATAGTGTTTAAAACTTGATTTTCTGGAAAACACGAATCTATATTCAAATACAGCTTCCTTGTATTTGAATACAGAAGCAAAAAACTGAGTTTATGGAAAAACTCGAATCTGTATTCGAATACAGATCCCTTGTATTCGAATACATAACTGAAACTAGTGAAAATCTGCATTCTGTATTCGAATACAGCATGTCTGTAGTCGAATACAGATGCGAATACAGTGTTAAAATTTCACTTCTGTATTCGAATACGACATGGTCGTAGTCGAATACAGATGCTAAGTCAGAAGCAAAAAATCCTTCCTCTGTATTCGAATACATGGCTCGTATTCGAATACAAGTTTGAAAACTTAAGTAAAACAAAAGCTTGACAGGTTCTATTCGAATACACTCATGTTGTATTCGAATACAACTTTGAAATCAGTGAAATTTTCCTGAGATTTCAACACATTTCAAACTGTTTCCTTTGAAAAGTCAGCCCAACCCCAAAACAGTTTTATCACTCTTTTAAACCACAAAACTCAGACTTTTACATCAATACAGATTTTCCAAAAGGAAACACTTTCATTATTTTAAAATCCTTTTTCTTTTGAAAACATCAACAACACCAGAATCATCAGAACCAGAACATGCATCTCAAAACAACATGCATGGTATTCTCCAGTATGCTTACACAACCAACACAACATGCAAAGCATATTCCAGCTTTCTCACACAAATAGAATCAATATCAAAGCATTTCAGCTTTCTCACACATCAGAACAACATGCAAAACATTTCAGTTTTCTCAAACATCAGAACAACATGCAAAGCATTTCAGCTTTTCTCACACAAACAGAATGACATTAATACATTCAGTCAAACAGAATCATCACATAGCAGCAAACACCAACAGAAAGTGTTTTTCGCATTTTATAACAACATTAAAAACAGTTTATGAACATGTATTTTAATCATCTTTAAAATAACATGCAAAACATTTTTCAGCTTCCCACATAAACAAAACAGCACTGGAATAACCACCCAAAACAGCATGTTGCATATTTTTTTAAAACCTCAACAGAATGCATTTTATTTCATCTTTCAAAATGTCATGTAAAACAGTTTCTTTTTCAAAACAGAAACTTAAATATGATCACACTTCAAACATACATTTACAGTCCTAAAATGCAACTAGAAAGTGGAAGGTGCCCTTACCCTTGTTGCGTGTTCTGCTACTTCTCTCGTTTCTGCTGTCGTTCCCGTTTTCGCGCCAAAAATCGGTGAAACTGCAGCTTGCGTTTGCTGCTACGAAACTAGATTCTTTAGCTCCATATTGATGTGGGGAATAAATTTTGTACTGGGGGTTTGGTGTTTCAGTGCTTGGATTTCCAAGTAATGGCACTTTTGAGGAACTCCCTCTTATCTCTTTGTAATCGTGAACTGGAAATGGAGGAAAGCAGAAAATAGCAAACATAATGGGAGGGAAAGGGGTACTGTTACATGCAGTATGGGCAGTGAGGGAGGAGGAATGGTGTTCTGATTTCACCATCCTTCTCACTCCTATTTATAGGCTTGTGTGGTGCCACCTCACCCGCCACTTGTCTGCTCCTCAGCACTTAACCAATCTCGTCGCAATTAGCCGCTAATCCCTTAATTAATTATCCGTTAATTTAATTACTCGTAATTAAATTAATTTATTCTTTATCCAATAATTTTAATTCTTCTTCCAAAATAAATATTTATATATATATTCACTCAAACATACATATATTAAATATTTTACAAATATCCTCAAAATACAATTAAAATTAATTCCATAATTTTAATTAAAAATTAAGGGTCTTACATAATACGTCAAGGAACATTAATTTTATGAAAACAAATATTTCAAATTTGAAGTTTAGATTAAATATTAAAAATATAAAAATTTCTATAAAAAATACATGATTTTCACTCTTCACTTATTCTTTTTCTACATATGTTAATTTAATATTTGTTGCTCTATGTGTTTACTCATTCTTAGAAATATTTGTATACCTTTCCCCTGTTTTCCAAAGTTCCTCTTTCTTAATTCATGATGTTTTTCGTTCGCTTATTCTTTTTTTTTTTCAAATGTATGATTTTTTATTTAAAGATGGTGAAGAAATCATAAAGGGTTGTACTTCTTTCATATTTCTGGAGCTCTCTATGTGTTTTTTTGAATTATGTGTATTTTTATATAGTTACGAGCAAATTTGTTTCTTAATTACTTTGTGTGATATTCATTTTCTCTCTATAGGTAGCAATCATGTGCAAGGAGTGCAATGAATTAAATCAGCGATGATTGATGTTTGCAAAATGTCTGTCGTGGAGTGATGGACCTGATTTTTAGGCAAAGAAAAATATCAATTATTATTGATTGTGCTTTAGTGTAAAAAAATATTACTATGAGCAAATTGTGTTATGCAACATTAGTTTCCCAGTTTTTTATTGCCTTTGTTATATATTTAGTTTTTTCGTAGTTTCTGATTGTTTTTTTAAGAAGTACATAATTTCTTATTGTTTGTATAAGCCACAAGCTCCAAGGATTAATAAAAAAAATTTTAAGTTTTTTTAATGGAGACTAAACACAAAATTTAAAAATTTTATAGGGATTAATAAAAATTTATTAAACCCTATTTTCATATTTTTTTTGTTGTTGCTATTGTTTGCTAGATAAGCTAGAAGCAGACTATATGTGGGCTTGCACACATAAATTTAATTCTTTTACCAAAAATAATTGTATTGTTATTTAAGATTATCTGTATTAAGACTTTATAGAAAAAACTAAAGTTGAGAGGTGATTCAAATAAAGGAAACCATTCTCCAACAACTAATTCAAAATTATAGACACAACTTTATTAGATTTTGAATAATTTATTTGAATCAACGCCCTTTGTTTTGTTTGAATGTTACTGAAAACATTTCTAACTTTATAGAAATCTACATCTACACTATAAATAATTGTCTTGCTTCAAATAAAATAGTACACATGACACTTATCTAACAAATTAATCATTTATTGTGATACTATTTAATAATACATGTTAATATCTATTTAATAATTTATTGCCAAATAATACATGTTAATATGCATTTATTAATACATATTAATTTATAATATAATGTCTCTTATGTAGGGGTGTATAAAACCCGGTTCGTCTTGCGAACGCGATCTAAAAACAAGAACAAAAAAAAATAAAAAGACAAGACAGAGACAAGGTAAAAAAATGACTGAATTCGGGTCACCCTTAGGTTACCCGTCCCATCCAAAAATATATTAAGGACAAGAGCTTTTTATTTTACCTTATTATTGATTCTCCTGCAGTAAATTTACTTAGGCTTTGAAAATATTTCCTCTTCCCTACATTATTTCTCCTCCCTACAATTGCGTATTCACTTTTCTTCTTCTCCCTGCATCCTTTTTTTTCCTTATTATTATTATTATTATTATTATTATTATTATTATTATTATTATTATTATTATTATTATTATTATTATTATTATTATTATTATAAAAAAATGTTGGTTTGATACTACTCTTGATTAAAGAGTAAGACTATTAAGTGGTGAAAGATCTATGGGTCCAGTAGGTAGCATGTTACTTGTTTTGAATAAATTTGGAATAAACTATAAAAAAGTATAATGTTATTATCAAACCAATTAACATTTGAATAAACTTGTTTTTTTTATTGATTTTTGTTTCTTCTTCTTCTTATATATAGGATCAGAGGTAATAATGAAAAATGTTTAATTTCTAATCAACCATGATATTATCAAACTAATTAGGATTAGTGTGTCATGTGTGTTGACTTGACATATTTATAATGTTTACCATAAAATATATATTATTAAGGTCTAATTCAATATTTTTTAAACATTCTTACAATTAATATATATCATCGATTGGATATTAAATTTCAAAAATTTAATAATAAAAGAATTAAATAAATAATTAAATGATAACTTAAATTATTATATCCTTATAATCTATTACAAGATATAATTATGAATTTAAATGAATAATTAAATGACGTAAAAAATAGGAAGAACAAGATATAACCGATAAATATAGATATCCATTGAAAAAAATAACACTAACAAATAGAAAGATAACCATGTAAATGATTTTTAAACCGTATAATATTAAAACTCCGACAAAAATTCCTATATTAGAACCAATTATACATTTATTTTAAATTTAATTAAAAAAAAAGCCTAGATAATCTATTACATAATCTATTCCAATTTCAAATATATTTATACAACTTATAATCTATAAAAAAAAAATTTAATTCAATTTTTAAATAAATTTCAAATCAATTATTTTAAAGATGTTGCATTGTTACAGTTAAAATACAATTTATAAATATTATTATATATATAATAAAAATATTTTTATTTTTAAACCTATATATATGTTCGAATTATTGTTTTAAAGTTTTTTCCAAATTTTTTTATTTTTTAAAATTATGTTTCATTACATTAATTTTCATACAAATGATTTCAATTTTTTTCCACTTAGTAAGTTTTGTCCTTTTCATTTAAAAAAAAAATTGTACCTCACTAAATTCAACTTGACTTCCAGAAAATATAAAAAAAAAATTTCAAGAATTCAAATGTGTTTAGAAATTTTCGAATTTTGTGTATCAAAATTTATTTTTCAAGTTTTCTGTAACACATTTATATTTTGGAAATTTTTTTAAGTTTTCTAGGATGTAATGTTTCATAAAATTTGAACTTTATGTACTGAAAAGCTTAAAAGTTTTGGTACACAATTGTGTTTTTGAAATTAAATTTTTATTAAAATATGGGGTAGAAATATAAATATGTGGGTATAAAATAAATTTTATGTTTCCCGTACTTGCAGAAGAAAAAAAAAAGTAAAAATATACAAATTACTGTATAAAGAATTTAAGTATTCAATCTTATTTTTGAACTCCGTAAAAAAAAATTATATTACAATAACGATATAATTCCATTATAATTAATGAAAGAGAATCCTAGTCTACTCTATTCCATTTATTAACTACATTATTATTCCATCAAATGAATAACATTCAATTTATATAATTAACTTTAATAAATATTGCATATTTTATGAATGTGCAGTGAAGTGAAATCTTTTTAATGTCATTACATATAAATTAATCATGTGTAAGATTTTATCTACAGTTCTAATAAAAATAAATTAAATTTATTTATTAAGATTTTTTTATACTATTAATATATATTAATTAAAAACTTATTTAAATATATAGAATAAATACAAAAATATAAAATTAGTTTTATAATAAGGAATTCAAGACGTGCTCTATACTAGTAATAGTATATTCCAATGCTTTTTTTTTTAAGTAGTTACTAGAAATGACAATGGGTAGGGTTTGGGTAGGGTAGTATAGTACCCATCCCTGTACCCGCAGTTTAAAAAAATACTCGTGTCCGTGTCCGTACCCTCATGGGTATCAACTTTAATACCCGTACCTTTGTCATTTGGGTACTTAAGTGCTCGTACTCATACCCATTACCCACACTTTAACAAACAAATATCGATAAATAATCGTCTGATTAAATTTAAAAAATTGGTATGGGTAGAGTATATGTAAATTGGTATGGACAAAACATATGTAGCTTGATATGTGTATAGGGACTAAAATTTATTTATTTTTTCAATTTTTTTAATTATTAAAATTGCATTTTTTTTATTAAGGGCCCAATTTTTAAGATTATAACAGAATCTCCAAAATCTATTACTAGCATATTTTCGTGATAATTTATTTATATGTTTATTTTTTAGAAGGATCCAAAAATTATGAAATGGAAGACCTAAATTCGTTGATTTGCTTGGAATAAAAAGAAGAGGTAGAGAGACATGAGATAATAGAGAGTGAGAGAGATAATAGATAGAGATTGAAAGGGAGATAAAAATGCATAACAGAGTAGAAAGATATATATGTATTTAGAAAAATCATGTATTTATAAAATATTTTTTCAAACAATCATGTTTTCTTGAAAATCATTTTTATGTCCTTTATGGTAATTTTGTAGTTTAAAAAAATCATTTTTATAAAATTATATACAAACAGGTTAAAAATCATTTTACAAAAATCTCGAAAAAATAATTTCTAAATTATTTAAAACAAAAATCATTTTTATGTAAGCTCAAATAAACACATCCAATAATAATAATAATAATAATAATAATAATAATAATAATAATAACAACAATATATAAGTGCGGGGTAGGGCGGGGGTGAGTACTATAGTACCAATATCCGCACCCATACCCGTTTAATTTTGCGGGTAATTATCCGTCCCCATATACCTGCGGGTTTTTTTTCGGGTTCCCATTGAATCTGGGTCTAATTGTCATCCCTAGTAGTTGCCACGTGAGCCATTAAATGTTTCTTGACCAACAACTACATAAATACATATTACATTTTGTCTTTGTTGATTGAGAATCTTATTTGTGGTTACAACTCCTTAACCTATTTGTTTGTCCCCAATAGTTAATTCTCGATGGTCACACCCTATAGGGATCATGGGAGCAATAGCAATTAGTCTCTTTTGAATAGATCATTCATGGAATGTCTCGAAATATTATCAGGAGCGGGAGATTTGATTAACCGAGAAATTCCAACTTTAATGGTATCTTAGCAATTTTTCTTGTTGCTTTTACTGAACTTCCCTCATGTATCATCATCAAACCATGCATCACCCATGAGTACACCACCAAAATTTATCGATTCAAAATTCAAAACAATGTCTATAGTACCATCTTCAAATTCTACTAATTCAACTGCCATTACTCCATCAAGACCATAAATATGAGCAATGTAATCTCTTACTTAGGTGTGTTCGTGGTGCAAGAATTAGAACACGTTAATAGTTTGATTCAGTTATTAAAAACGACTTTTGAATCAAGTTTAGTATTGTTTTAAACCAATTTCAAACTGATTTATAAATATTAACTAGTTTAATATTTTGAACAAATTTTTAGTTAAAATCGATTTCGAACTAGTTTTTCGGAAAAAAAAATTTTGAAATTCTTTTGCCTAATAATTTCGATTTTTTTTTAGAAAAAGGTTTTCATTTTTTCCCTAAAAAATTAGATAAAAAAATATCTTTTGATAAACATTTTTCTTTTTTGTTTTCGAAAAAAATAAATGTAAAAAATTTCCCGATTTGAAAATTTTTCAAAAAAAAAAAATGTTTTTGATTTTTTTCTCAAAAATTTGATATTCTTTCGAGAAAAATAAATTTCAAAATTTTTCTAAGAAAAAAATCTTAATTGAAATTAAAAAAGTTTTAAAATAAACTAACTGATTTTTAGATTAAGTTTAATTAATTAGTTTATTTTAAATAAGTGGCTCAATTCATAAACCCTTTAATCAATTTAGTTTTTTTTTTCTTCTTCACAATACAATTCAATTTATCAATATAATCTAATTAATCATATTTCACACTCATACTCCTATTTGAAATAGAACATGTAATCATGAGTATATCTTTATTTGATTATTTGTAAAATCCTCTATTGCACCTTTGTTGACCTTTGTTGTTCAACCTTTGTTGCCTTTGTAAAATAGAACATATAATCTAATTTTGTATGATTAGTCGACCTTTGTTGTTCAAAATGAATCATTTTGATAATTTTTGAATTTTTATAAATCAAAATAGATCTGCGTCATTTCTGTCATTTCTATTTTTCTTACGCAATTAGATAAGTCAATGAAAGTAGATTCTCTTTCCACTCATTTCAAAATGTTTATGAACTCTTCTCAAACATGAATCTTTCAATTCATTTGACTCTCACACTCAATTTGTTATAGAAAATGTTTCTATCTTTATTATCAAATGAGCTTGTCCTTTTTTCTCTATTTCTAAAAATACTTAAAAGGAATACTAAAATATTTTGAAGACTCTTCTGACAAAAAATTGTTATCAAAGTTGAGTTTTTTCTAAAGAAACTATGAGAAAAGGTGTTAAAGACCAATTTCTGTAAGAGCATGATTCAGTCATAGCTGAAAATATTAAAAGGTTGGCTGAGATTGACCCTGCATTGCTGCATGAATTAATTAATTTTAAAACGAAAAGCACATGTCATGTCACCAAGAAATTTTCACTCTAACTTTTAAAGGGGTACCGAAGTTAAAAAAATTCATAACAAAAGCATGACAACACAAAAAATGTGAAGTATATTACAGTGTATTTATGAATTTATTTTTTAGCAATCCTTCAATCTTGACATAAACCATCTACTCCTAGTTTTACCTATAGGCCACAGATGAGGTTACCTTGTTGTATATATGAATGAAAGAACAAAAAGAATTAGAAATTTGAAATTAAAATATGTACACCATTAACTAGAATTCTACAGATGCACAAGCATATAAGAATATTGATTTCTTTGTTCTAACTTTTATAATTTGAATTGTGAACATCACTTGTGACAAAAAAAAAATACATACTCTCTAAGTGGAAGGGGTCAAACAAAAACAGTGAACCCTTAATGAGCCTACAAAACTTCAACAGCAAGTTGGTTCCCACCTAGTTGACCATGACTTGGTAGTACTAAATAAATAGTGAAAAGTGGAGGCTCTGCAAATGTTTCTAATTGGAAGACGATGCAGCTCTCCGTTTATCAAATTCCTCTTGCTCTTCCTTGGCAAACTCATCGATCAATTTACGCTGTCTCTCTGACAGGTTTCTGTAAAAACATTTTAAACTTGGTTATTGAACAGAGATCCAAACCGTGAATCAAAAAGACTTATTTTCAGAATCGTGAATTGAATCTTAATATAAATTGTAAGATATATGGTCAGAAAAAACATAACATTTTTATGTAAAATCAAGTGATATACATAAAAAACATACACTGATATATCATAGAAAGAACTTCAAAATAATTCAAGATTCTATTCATATATTAAAATGACATAAAAAAGCGACTAACTACACAATGTTAAGGGGGAAGTGCAATTCATCAATGAGTTTAGACTCATCATAACCAATCGAGATTCACCAAAATGCATCAAGATTCATGCTGCTACAATTTACGTAAACATGGATCAGCATATATCGATTGGATTCAGTTTTGTTTCAAACTAAGATGAGTCACATGTATTGTACAATACCAATAACCATGATTTCATTTCAAATAAAGGCACTTTAAATGCTAATTAAACATTAAACATCCATATAAAAGCTAAGCATGCAGAAGTACAGGGAGAAAAACACGGTTTATAAATAACCCTAAAGCATTATGAGAAACTCACGTTGGAATGCTAACATTAAAATGAACATATTGGTCCCCATATTTTAAGTTGTGAGTATCTTTTGAACCGGTCCCTGTTGAAAGAAAAAGCAAGACACGATTGAAGAAAGAAGTCATTTACTGAAAAACCCATCTATTAAATATCCAAGCAGCAACATGTTCATATATTCCAAATCAGTGTTATCACAAAATCGTTATAGAAGATAGCCCCTATTTTGAAATTTTACACTCTGTATAAAATGTATGCTATATACATACAAACTCAACAACTAGCTCTGCTACTGACCAGTGAGAGAGCAACATATGACAGCATGAGCGAGACAGAGTGAGAGGCTCAAATGCTGCTATGATGTTTTTAATTGAAAAAAAAATCCTAAAATATACAATCAAAAGGTCTATCAATTAAATTTTAAGGAATTTTTTATCTCATTATGAGGTAACATGTGGCTGCTACACTAAACTTTGGTACTGCATGTCCTGTAGCAGCTAGGGACTGCTCCACTACAGCACGCTATTGCCAACATTGTTCCAAATGTATTTTCACAAAATGCATACTTAAAATAATAAATTTCTCCAAATAATATCAACGTGCATACCTCTCACTACACCTTTCCTTTTCAATACCACCTTCGCACCAGGTTGGGTGCCTGGGGGAACCTGCCAAACAGAATTCATCATTCAAATCTCCCAAGTCACTAGAAATGCCACAAAAAATAATAATTATATAAAGGAGTGCTAGTAACACACTATATCCGTTACTTTTTCTATAGTTGGCTGAAAATGTGTATCGCTATATAGGAAATGAGGCCCCCATAAATTAGTAGAATCCACTTGAACTTTAGCCAATAATAGTGTTAGAAAGAGTTTTGTGTGTTGCCAGCACCTCTCTATTATGTATTGTAATAGTAATGCTTACCCTAAGTGATACATGTCCAGTGAAAGATGGGATTTCAATAATTGCCCCCAAAATTGCCTGAAATAAATATTTAAAAAAAAACAAAAAATTTAAACAATATAGTTTATTTATAATTATTATAACTAATATCAATAAATGTTACACAAACAATTAACAATATGCTCAACAACATTACCAGCACAAGCCACTGTGCCACTGCCAAATTAAAATTGAAATAAATATTTGCACACTAAATATTTAGACTATTGATTCTCCCAGAAGGTGGCAAACAAAATTCATACCACCAAAACCTACAAAGGTTCTCAAAGAGAGATGTGTGCTACTGAAGGATTATACCTTTATTTCTATGCACTATCTTTAATCGCACATTCGCTTGTTTCAAATAGAGTCACATGGACCAAAATTGATATGTACTCCCTAAACACACATGGATAGCAAAAATACCCAACCAGATAACCTTGTAAAATCATTGCTCAAGATTTTTGTCATGAAACAATACCTGAGTGAAACTTACAACAGCATCCACATGAACATCAAGTCCTTCTCTGCGAAAAACAGGATCTTCCCTAACCTGCAAAAAGTAAAGAGGAAAGAAATATAAATGAATTGGCTTTAAAATATAAAGAAATAATAAAAATGGTAGTAATTTCTAAGCTACTGAAGTACCTTGATAGTAACATATAGATCACCAGAATGATGTCCATCGGGATCTGCTCCACCACCTCCATAAACCTTTAGGGTCTCATTGTTGTCTATCCCTGCAAATGGATAAAATCATACATCATTCAACCTTTTAAACTAAGAGAAAAAATAGGGATGTGCATTACCAACAGCAGATGCATAAAGTACAAATACATTCAGACATGGGTGTCTATGCATTTTAAGGTTTGGATGTGTGTGCTGTGTGTGTATTCTTCGGCTCGAGTGAATTAAGTCAAATTACAAAAGAAAGACATAAAGTCAATATTAATCCAAGCTATTTAACATTCATAGGCTAAAATCATTTGATATCTAGGTTCCCTTCAAATTCAATAGGACATTTGGCAGGCTATTTCTGTGTCGTTGTTGTTAAGTTCACTCGGTAGAGGCTATTTCTAGTTTGAAGGAAGTCAATGTGGAAATTTCTCATTCATGAAGCATTTTTCTCCTTTTATGCCATATGACCATGGCCTACATAACGAGTTACAACAATGCATTCCAAAATCTTTGAAATAATAATTACCACTAAAAATATCCAACTTGACTGTCTTTGTTCCTTTGACAACTTTTGCACCCTTGCAAGACCTGCAGAAATTCTGATACCAGTAACAAAAGATTAAAAGTCGTCAATATATTCCCACAATTTCATATTAGTATGAAAGACCATCATATCCATAAGATATAGGTAATGATTATAGTGTCATTCATTGCATGATTTTATTTACAAAAATTTAGGGTAGACTGAACAAATAACTGCAGACTGCAGCATAAATGGATACAAGAACAAATAACAAATTGCGTAAACACAGGAAGTTCATATATCATATTGGAAGTTCTGAACCCTTATTATATATATAGTATATTAAATAGAAGAGAATCAATATTGCAAAGTACAGAGGACAATTTGTATCATACCGATACAATTTTTCCAGTTCCCCTGCAGGTTGCACAAATACTCTCCATTCTGAATATTCCGGTTTGTACAAATATCTGGATATCTCTAAAATGATCAATTGAACAACACTTCTCAAGCTTGTAACAAGGATTAAATTAATTACAAAATGACACTGACCACTCCTGACCCTTTACATCGCTTACAAGTTTCAGGTCTTGTACCAGGAGGAACACCACTCCCACCTGCAACAGTTTGGCAAGTGAGGAATGTGTTAATTTCAAGGAGCATTGACTTGTCAGAATTCAAACCCGGCTGAGTGAGGATGACAATTCACAGCTAATTAACAAACATACCACAAGTATTACACAGCAGATCTGTTTGAAATTCCAAAGTTTTGGTGCACCCTTGGATAGCTTCCGTAAAAGATAGTTCAATTTTAGTCTGTGATAAAAAATATTATTAAAATTAACATGGTTTTCATCAAATAATTCCTTAGCATGCTTAATAAAGTCTGAATATGAAGAAAAAACCTTGACATCCTCTCCGCCAACATTCTGATGGAAAAAGCTCTTGAAAAAATCCTGATAACCATTGAAGGAATTGAGAAATAATATTAGATTTCAAATTTGGGATTCATCTGACGGAACAGATGTTTTAGAGCATTTATTTATTAATTATATTTAATAAAAACTACATAATTTGGAAAGAAAACAAACTCAAGGCAACATAATTATAAATAAATAACATGCACTAAGCCAAGTATATCAGCTTACAATTGAAAACAAGAAACTGATATTTAACCAAACATATCATTCAATTAAATTAAATGGAAAGATGTGACTGCAAATTTCAGCACATACATGTGTACAAATGTTCAACAAAAAAAATCAAATTCCATTTGTGTTAAACTAAAAATATGGTGAATGTTGAATTGTTTAGGGTCTGCTGTTCACAAATTATGAATTTAACAGCTAAAACATATAAAAATAAATATTTATAATTATAAGTATGAACATAATTAAGAAAGAAATATCTCCAGAAAACTTGATTAATAAAATAGAGAGAAGAAAATAGCAAGTCATTACATGACCACCATGGAATGCCTGCTCGAAAGGATTAAAGCCACCCTCGCCTCCAAAACCAGTGCTTTGTTGGTTTACAAAGGCATCATGTCCAACCTACACACTCATGACAAAAGTAAAGTAAATCAAATGAAAGAGACAGTAGATACTAGGGAGAAAGCAACAGTCCACTTAATAAAATACACAATCAACTAAGAAACATGCACAACTTGACAAGCACATTAAGCATAAGTTGTCCATTGATAGAACCCGTAAATTCAGATCAATGAAACTGTATATTATTTATGGAAAAGTGATGAGCTCAGGAGCTCTTACAATGGTGAAAGCTGTAAAAAGAGATAAACTACAGTTTCTAGAAACTCCTACTAAAGCAGAATTGCTCCTAAACCAGAGAGAAAACTCTCCTGACCAACTCTAACAATATTTCTCAATGATCCCGCACTACCCTTTCCCTCTCTCTCTTATAAATGAATCAGTGCACACCTCACCACTAGCTAACATATTCTCTCCCCTTGGCCCACCTTCTGCCTTATAAAATTAACATGCCATATTGTGGGCTTTTTGAGAGTCACCTCTGTTACTGGACTAGGTCCAAGTGTCCTATCATCCACAAATATAGAAACTAACAAATACACCTACATCTAGTTAAAAATATGAAATGTTGCTCGAGATCTTAAAATTCCTAGCAATCTACTATGCTAATTTGTTCAAGTTTTCTTCCTTCCACTGAAAGAAAGGGGGAAATATCAAGAGAGAAATAAGAGACAATGGGAAAGCAAAAATAAACTGAGCTTCACATTTATACTTGCCTCCATTTTTCTTTTTCTACTAAGTAACTTTACAAAAATTTCTCATTCTCCATGAAACAGAGGCTAGCAACTTAAATCATACCATTCCTTCTTTTTGCATCAAATTCACATTACAGTACACTTTTTCATTCATTAGAATTCACAGGAATTTATCCTACAGAATATCTAAATTTAGGGAAAATGTAGTTACAACAAAATATTCAACAATGTTTCTGAGAAATAGCATGTAAGGAATTAGACCTGATCATACTGTTGACGTTTTTCCCCATCCTTCAAAACCTACAAATACAAACAATAAAAGGGCAATATACCAGCAGTCAGTAAATTTAGGATTGGATATTTAAGATAGCTATCTGGCTTTTGCTAGTATAACTAACAAAAATAACACCAGTACACCTCATATGCGATTGTAACTTCTTGAAACTTCTTTTCAGCCTCAGGATCATCTTTATTTGTGTCTGGATGGAGCTTCTTTGCAAGCTGCAGAATATGGAGAGGAAATAAGAAACAAAAAGAAAAATAGAAAATAATATCAGATAATTCATATGCCAGTCAGCCCCAAGGTTATCCAATGGCGGCCATGGCAGAAAGTGGTGGTCGGATTTCAACAACCTGCCATGGCCATTTTACACTAGATGGTGGCTATGGCAGTTAATATGGCGGACAAAAATAGTGGATTTTGGCCTCTCCTCCATCGACAACAATGATTAGCCCTGTTTAACAAATTAATGTTGAGGAAGAAAGCTGGGAAAAGATAAGGGGACTAAAATATTTTTAAATTTTTGTAGCACAGCATGTGTTGATGCAGACATGAATATATTAAATTTGTATCAACTGAAAATTAGAACACATAAAACACAACTCCATATCATAAAATGCAGATGTAATTTTATATAAAAAAATGAGAAAGTAACTCTAAATAAAACAAACTCTTGTTCCGCAGCATGGGAATTTTTGAGTGTCCACTCACAAAATATATGATTACTTTATTTTTATGTTAGAAACTTGGTGAATTGACGAAGTTTAACCGGACAACGAGCCAGATGTTTAAAAAATACACACACAAACCATATTGTAATACCTAAATTCATGTATATTGATAACTATGAGGAAAAACCTACCCCATAGTAAGCTTTCTTTATTTCGGAAGAGCTTGCATCCTTACTCACACCAAGAACATCATAATAGTCCCTTGCCAATGATGCTGTAAAATAGTTTGGGGGTGCAAAAAAGCAAGTCATTGACATGCATGAGACAACAAACAACTATGCATAGCGACGCAAGGAAAGACTAAATCGAAAAATGCATGAACTTCAAGCTACATTTGCCGTCCTAATCAATAGAAAATACTAGTAGACAATATGTAAGCTATAAATAAATAAATAATTAAATAAAACACAACACCAGGTGATTTCATGAGTAATTGAAAAAAGGCAGGCATGAATGTAACACGTGATTTAATAATTTATACCCGAGCCATGAATTGATCTAGCAGGCCCCAAATATGAATTAGCCGCTCCCAATAGCAACCAGTTCTTCAAATTAACACCATCTCTAACTGCAAATGGGCAAGGTGGAGGAGGTGATAAAAAAAATACTAAGATAGAAAACTATAACATTCCAAATTTCAAGGAGCACTTAAATTCAACATTGCAAGTAAAACAAGAAAAATGATCAACAGTCAATTCATTTAGCAATTTATTAAAATAACTATACAACCAAATTACAAAACAAAAATTGAAAACAAAATTAAAATATAATAAAATGTTGCTTAGTTTACCATTTGGTGCATAACTACCAATAATTCTAGATGAATTGCGTGATCCTGAATTCAATATCCTATAACCCCTTTGGAACACTACTTGATACACCTGCAAAAATGAAAAATTGCCACAAATTTGTTAAACCAAAGCTCATAGTAAAATGTCTGTAATAAACACACTCAAACACAAAGAAGAATAAGAAAGATGTGTACGGAATCTTCGGCGTGAAAGAGAGATCGACGAGCAAGATGGGTAAAGAGGGTGATGCCACTAGAGCGAACCATTTGTGTAGTTCAATTGAATAATAAATTGCGATGATTTTGTTTGATTTAGAAATTGGGATTTTTTTGGGATGAATAATTAAACCCTAGATAAACCCTAATTTGAGGGAATTGAATTGGAATGTTCTAGTAGAACCTGGAAGGAGGATCAGTAACAATTGTTCCGATGGTGTTGGAAATGTCTGTGTTCTCTGTTGTGTGTGCGGTTTACACATCACCCAAATGTCTTCTGGTTTTTTTAATATTCTACTTACGGGTGCAATATATAATTAGACCATATTAATAAATTAAATTACATAAATATCAAACTAATTAAATAGTTTATGAATTAAATTGTATATTTAAATAAATCAAATCTAATTTAAAAATTATTTTAAAATTTCTTTAATTTTAGTTAAGATTTTTTTAAAAAAATTCTTGAAAACTTTTTGTCAAAATAATTTTAAAATAATTTTTCGAAGAACCAATTCAAAATTAATTTTAACCAAAAATTTGTTCAAAATATTAAATTAGTTTATATTTATAAATTGGATGAACTTAATTTGATTTTTAAAAACTGAACAAAACTATTAATTAGTCTGATTTAGTTCAGTTTTTACACCATAAATTTATCAAATTGTATCTTCGAGATAGACACTTTTAGTTTTGTATTCATTTGTTTACTTTTTTATTGTGTTAAAGTGAGTTTATATTTATTGAATTATTTTATATACCATTTATTGAACTTTTTAATAAAGCTACTGCTAAAGATTGCTTAATTACAATGATTACATTAATAGAAAAAAATAAACAATAGAAACGAAAATAAAATGTTAGGTTTAAATACATTTTTAGTCTCTTATTTTAACTGATTCGTAATTTTTGTGTTTCTATTTCTAATTTCTAAATTTTAGTCCCCTATTTTAACTGATTCGTAATTTTGGTCACTCTATTTTTAATTTCGCAATTTTGGTCTCTTTATTTTAACTAATTCGTAATTTTGGTCTATCTATTTCTTAAAATTGAGACATTTTGTAAATCTAATGAATCGCATATTTTATTTAATAAAATCTAATGGATTACATTTAAAAAAAATATATAATATTAAAAAATATTAGATACTTATTTAAAAAAAAATATTTTTTATTATAAAAAACTATTTAACAAATATTTTTTAATTATTTTAAAACTAATTAATTCTAAAAATAGTTTTATTTATTATTTTTTTTAAACTGATTTCAAAATTTATTATTTTAAAACCTATTTTTAATTATTATTTTATTAATTCTTTTTTTAAAATAAAATAGTATTTCTTATTATATTTTTAATATATTTAATATATTAAAAACAGAATTACATGTATTTTTTGAAGTGGCTAGAATATCACTAGAAGGGGGGTTGAATAGAGATATTCAAGGTTTTTAAAATTTTGTTTACTATTGTCCTCCTTCAGAGGATGATTATCAGATGTTGAAAGTTGAGAGAGAGAATAATGACACACAAACTTTTATACTGGTTCACCCAAATATGGCTACGTCCAGTCCTCACACTCTTGTGAGTTTTCACTAAGTATCAAAAGCTATCAGCCTCTCACTGAGGTTGATTACAAACTGTGTATTCTTTAGCTTCACCAAGCTTACAATTCTTTCCTTCTGATTTCTCTTCAAGTGTTTCTCACTTGAAGTTCTAAAGATGATATGAAGTAGTTTGATAGGATTTACTTTCTACAAAGATTAAACAATGATCTAGTGTAAGATTATAGAAAGCTTAAAAGGAGATTGATAATGCTCTTGATAGCCTCTGATATTTTTCTGTTTTTGCTTATGTAGTTGTGTGTATTTGCTGAAGAAGAGCAGCCTTCCTTTTATAGGGAGAAGGAAACTTTCTCTTCAAGAAAATTTTCCTTTCTGACCGTTTTTTCAAGATGTAATGAACCTCACTGTTGTTGCAGATTTACAGCCTTGCCATTCTGTCCTTTTACAGCCTGGCACATGGGAGGTTACTTCTTTGCTTGGCTTTCCAGGAGGATAGATCATTCCATATGGTTTTAACAATTGGTCGTGTTCTTTCTGGTTCCAAGTCATGACCCTTCTCTAGTCGTGGATGATGCAGCTTTTGATACACTGGAACTGTTAGTTGTTCTTAATGTGAGAGGATGAATGAGCAGCTGGAAATTATCCTTTGGTAATTTCCTTTTGGTGTCTGAAGTTCACCTTATAGTATCTGACTTCTGATGTTTTACCTTCCAGAGTTTATCTTCTGATATTTATCTTCTGGTGTGTATTTTCTGGAATTCATCTTCTGATGATTATCATGTGAAGTTTGTCTTCTGAATTTCTGATATTCATTTTCTGGTGTATTTCATGTGAAGTTCATCTTTTGAGTTTTATCCTTTGATGTTCATCTTTTTATCCTCTGATATGTTTCTTCTGAAATTCATCTTCAGATGTATATCTTCTGATATTCATTTATGATTTTCATCTTCTAATATTGGCCAATCTGGACTAGCAAATTGGTCTGCTGAGATCCTCTGATCTCGGCCAACACTGGACCATTTATTCTGTCCTTCTGGTTTCGACCAACACTGGGCCATTTATTCTGACCTTCTGGTTTCGACCAACACTGGGCCATAGTCTGATCTTCTGATCTTGGCCAACACTGTACTGGGTCTGGATTAGTTATGGACAAAGGATATTTCAGTCTGGACCTTTTAGCTTATCTTCTGATTAATCCAGAACTGTTTTTTCACTTCACTGTCAGGCCATATTCTGGTCAGAAGAACTTGTTGAATAAGTCTGACTTATGATATCTTCTGGTTTGGATCCAGTCTTCCTCTGGCAGGCTTCCTTCTGGTATGGTCCATGTCTCCTTCTGACTTTGTTTCCTTCTGATATGGGTCAGCAAAGATATCCTCTGGTATCTTCTGGATGCATTATTTGGTGTTTTCAACTCTTAGGTTTTCTGCTTTTAGCTTCTGGTTTTTTGTTCCAGATGTTTTGCTTCTGGTTTCTCAGATGTTCTGCTTCTGGTGTTTTCTGTTCCAGATGTGCTACTTCTGGTTTCCCAGATGTTCTGCTTCTGGTGTTTTCCAGATATTCTGCTTCTGGTGTTTTCTATATGTGTTTCTTCTGGTTTCTCAGATGTTCTGCTTCTGGTGTTTTCTGTTCCAGATGTTCTGCTTCTGGTTTCCCAGATATTTTGCTTCTGGTGTTTTCCAGATATTCTGCTTCTGGTGTTTTAACTTCAGATTTTCTTTATGGATTTAACAGCTTTGTTTCAAGCATTCATTCAATCTTCTGGACAGGAGGTTGCGATCTTTGGATCCTGTTCCTTTCTTAGTACAAAACTTAAATGCACGCATTAGTGTAATCATAATCTTAAGATAATTTTGTTATCATTAAAATAGATTTTTTCTCAACATTTTTAATATATTTTTATCATTTTTAACAGAAAACAAAATTTAAATAAAAAATTATTTATCATAAAACATAATTTTTCTAAAAATAAGATATTTTCTTAAGAAAAAAAACATATTTTTTTAAATAAAAAACAGAACTTAAAAAAATTTCATTATTTTAAAAAAATGATAATTTAAAAAGTACTAATCATTAATTAAAAACCGATTTGAATTAATAAAAATAATAATTAAAGATTCTTCTAAAAACAGTTTTTAAAAATAATAAATTTTGAAATCAGTTTTTAAAAATAATACATAAAACTCTTTTTAGAATTAATTAGTTTTAAAATAATTAAAAGTTATTTTTTAAATAGTTTTTTATATGAAAAAAATATTTTTTGAAATAAATATCTAATATTTCCATAATATTATATATTTTTTAAATGTAATTCATTAAATTTTATTAAATAAAATATGTGATCCATTAGATTTATAAAATATCTCAATTTTAAGAAATAGAGGGTCTAAAATTGTGAAATTAAAGATAGATAGACCAAAATTACGAATCAGTTAAAATAGAGGGACCAAAATTGCGAAATTAGAAATAAATGAATCAAAATTATGAATCAATTAAAATAGGAGAGTCAAAATTGCAAAATTAAAAATAAAAGGACTAAAATTATGAATCAGTTAAATAGGAGAACTAAAACTGCATTTAAGTGAAAATGTAAGGATAACTCAAATAAAATAATTTTTAGAAGTTTTTGAAATTAAAATATTTTAAAAAAAACTTCAAACAATACTCTTGTAATAAAAAACTAAGTTACACCAAAATAGTGTGTTATCTTTATTATCAGTATTAATATAGATATAGATTAAACTTGGTTTTGGAGTTTTTATTTTCAATACGTGGCGTGAACTATCAACTAAATAATTCACTTATGAACAATTTTTATACACAATTAGATTATAATAAAGGTTTAGATTAGTTGGAAACATAGATGAGAAGAATTTTGTTTATTTCCTCACACAATCCCTTGCCTCGCCATCTCTCTCCCTACTCATCCCTTTCGCTCTTCAGTTTACTTCTTTAGCCATGAAAAAAAGATAAAATTCCATTAATAAAAGCATAAATCCCTTGAACAACATAAGATTACATTGCACCACATAACATCGACCATACTTTAAAGGTTTTTCACTTCTTTAATTTATTTTTTCGGAGTAAAAAAATCTTATGAAAAAATGTGATAAGCCATAGCCATGATTTTTACTGTGATGATCACCATGTATGAGACTTTCTTGAATGATAGGGTTTGAGAGCAATTGCGCGTAGGTTTGTAATATTGAATGAATGGGTACGGGTTTCTAGAGGTAAAAAGAGAGAGAGAAAAAACTATGAAGAAAGAGAACTTGCGTAGAAGAAAGTTGATGGTAGCCATTGATGAATGGTTAGTTGATGGTAGATGAATGATTATTTTGGATCGATTCCTATTCACTAAACCTTTACGACATTATCTCTTTTGATGGACAAACTTACTCGTATGAAAAATTTATGTGATTCCTCGACCGACAAAATTATATTTAAGTCTTAAATATATTAAATATAATAGATAATTTTTTTGTTTACTTTTGTGATAAAAAAATAATTGTATTCAAAATGTCTCATAGAAACTTATTTCATAGAAATAAAATAGATACGTAAAAACTGAAATATAAATTAATTGAAAAATATTTTAAGAACGATATCATTAAAATAATTACACTTACGCAATATTTTATCTTATAATCAAATTTGAGATTTTTGTCGCTTATATTTAACATCGGTTTAGTGCTTTCCATGCTTGGCACAACAAAAACCAATTAAAACCTTTTGTTATTTTTATAGTCATGTTTTTATACCATTATTAAGCAATTATGTATTTTCTAATAATAATATAATCCGTCCATTGTATTTTAGCTCTGTCATTCAATCAGATTATCAGCAAAACATAATGTTCCAATGGATGGATCTTCGGTAAAACCTACTGAAATAGATAACAATTCACATTATATAGTCTAGCTTCCAAAACCAAAGAAATTGTTTGGTGGAAAAACTATGCTTTGAGCATGACTTGGTTATTGATTTAGAAGATGTTAAAAATTTCCAGCATCTTGAACTAGCTTATTCATGCTCCATTTTGTATTTTAAAAAGTTTGTAAGTGTAAAATTGCATTAAGACAAGAACAAGAACTTATTAGATTAAACCGTTCCATTCGTCGTAAAACTCTTTCACAAACTCTTCCATGAACTTGTGCCTTTTCTCAGCCCTCCTTTGTCCAGCCTGAAATAGATAGCTTAAATTAAAATTCAATGACAGATTTAAAACATAGGATTCATTTGATATACAACGTCAATCACAACCGTTAGATCCTTAAAGATATTTAACTTTTACTATAACTACTTTAAAGTCATACAAATGAATGGTTGCGATGTGCTGATAGTGTAGTGCATGACAATTAAACTCTTAAAACATATTTTTTTTTTTTTTAAGAATGCATGAGAGAAATTTGAAACATGAAAATAAAATGCACACTTGGGTGTTTTTGGTTGAAAATTTGATAAGGTTATAAAAAATTATAATTAAGCTGTACCTTGGTTTTCATCATATCTTTAAGCTTGAGAAGCTTCTCATGAAAATGATTAATTGAAGTTTGTTCCTCTTTGTTCATGTATTGTTCCTTGGATAAATTAGATCTTGGCAAAATTGCAGGATCATGCAGCATCCTCTTCTTATTCCCGCCAAAGGTGAAGCAACGTGCAATTCCTGATATTGAAGGCAGGCGAAGAAATTAAATTAAGTTTCTCTTCCTTGTTTTCATTTTCACCTCAACTAATAAATTTTGTATAAAAGAATATAGATCCAATACATTTCTTATTTAAACAGATCTAACAACTGATAGAACAATGCAAATTAAGAGGAATGAGGGCCCAAAGAGTGGACCCCACTCACCCAAGTCACACACATTTAGTTTCTAGTATGATGAATGCTGAGAATAAAAGCTAGTTAATAACGTCTTTTATTCTAATAATATTCCATTAAAGGAATGAGGGAAGGGGAAGTGGAAAGACATTCAGTTTCAAGAAGGACGAATGAAGAGAATAAAAGCAAATTAATAATGTCTCTTATTTTATGTTATAAGAAGGAGGGAATGGGAAGAGGGGAAATACGCATAAAATATTTTAAGAACTAAATAGGGGAATTATTTCTCTGGTTAGGAGCAATTCTGCTCTGCTTTAGGAGTTCTTAGAACTCTGGTTTAGTTTTTCTTTCGGCATCCTTTCCCAATTTCGTCATTGTAAGAGATACTACTCTGAATTTTAAGAAATAATATACTTTTTTCTTCCATTAAAATTCTGAGTTTTATCAACAACACTATTTGCATTATTTTTAAATATACATTCTTCCTAGTTTGTCTTTCATCTTCTCTCTATTATAAGTTTTTTACTACACTAGTCTTCCATCTGTTGTCAGCGATTTAAAAATGAACAAAAATTTACTTCACTGAAAATGTTTTCAGAAAGTAAATGGGACCTAAGTATATCACATTTAAGTAGCCCTTTAAACATTCCTCCTCTTTTGAAAAGCCTACACAATTAATTTCATAGAATATGAGAGGTTTGTTATTGTTAGTTAGTTACTTAGGTTGAGTTAGTTAGATGAAATAAATAAGGCATGTATGTTGCCTATAAATAGAGAGGGTGGATTAGAGAGTGGCATGCTGTAAATTGAGAGATTAAGGGCCTTTTGGCATTGGGAGGTGGACAAACCCTCTAAGCTATGAAACACTAACATAAACATGAAGCCAGATACGACACTGACATTGACATGTCAATATCAATAATAATTTGAGAAAATGGGATGGTTGAATGTAACTACATGTGCCGATATCGGAATTCCATACGTGTCTGACATGAGACACGTCTGCAATCAATATGAAGTATCGGTGCAACATAGCTTCAAAGAGCTGACATATTTCTGCAATCAAAGGGAATTCTTCCCAATTTTCCAGCAATAGGATACAAGATTCTATCAAATACCTATAGCACCAATGGCATCAAGTCTATCAGCATCTTGCACAACCCCAAATTCTGGAGAGCATTCAGTATTTCCTTTTCCTGCCACCTCCTCTTTGAAACCTGAATATTAGAAGCAGCATCAACAATGAGTACTATTTTGCAATAAATAAGCATGGGGAAGTAGCAAACAAAACAACACGAACAAGTTACTGTTAAGAACATAAAAGTTTAAGTTTGAGCAACTTACCCATTTCTTTGATGATCTTCAAAATTTTGGATTTTTTTTTCTCCTCGACTCCTTGTTCCTCAAGAAAATTTTGAACAGTTTTTTCCTCAGATGGATCCCTGAATGAAAAAGTATGAGCTCAGAGTCATAAAGTTTAGGTTTAATAATAAAAAATCATATGATTATGCAAACAAAATATGATTATTATGGTTCAACAAACATTAATCACACAGTAGATAATAGTTACTAACCTCAGGTATTTGTAGTCACCTGCAGTTATGAACAAAGAAGTAAATAGTAGGTATAGGGGGAAATGAAATATAAAATATAAAAGAGAGTTGATTAGCTACATATATCATGGAGCAATGCAGCAAGCTCAACCTGAAATGGAAAAATGAGAATAAGGCAAGCATGATATTACAGTAGAAGAAGTAGGAAGAAGAAGGTAGGGACTAGGGGTAGTTACGATTTCCATGGAATGTGGATGAGAAGAGAGACCTTCCTCAGAAGCAAGTGAAAGAGCAAGATCACGAACTCTCCAAACATGAGCAGCATCGTGTGAAGCATCATTCCCTTTCATCGTTTTCTCAACCAAAGCCTCAGCAGCCTTTCTTACCTTCTCCATCCTCTGCTCGCTTCCACCAACTCCACACCTACCTTCACGAATTAACAACAATTTTTAAGGAACCTAAGTAGTTGAGCATGCAAAACGCAGGTATGGTTAGCGTTTTATACAGAACATGTATGGAACTAAACCCTAACCCAAATGAGGCATAAATTGGGATGAAAGATATCAGAATTTAAATTGAAGGTAGCATACCAGTAATTACTAATTATTGATGCTTGATTCTCATTTATTCACCAACGATCTTTCCTTCCATTTACAAAATTAATTGGTCATGATAAATTCAATACGTCAAAACAAATTTTTTAATTTAGTTTTCGGGTCAAAAAGTTAAAACAGAATCCTTATGCTACGTCGTTTTGAGGTTGCAGTGAGTTGTCCTCTCTTTCTTCAATTTCAATCCAACAATCTCAATTCTAAATTGTAATGTTGTTGTTATCTTCGGTAGCCAACAGCGGCATCATTGTTCTACGCCACTGCACTCTCCTTCCTCTTCGTTTTTCAATTCGATCTCTCAGCTTCTTTTCCTTACCTTCAATGGACAACAACAACTTTGTCCCTTCCTACGCTCGCGCCAATTCAAAGTAATTAATTGCTTCTTCACCCTTCCTCCTCAATCCTCACAAACTTTGTTGTTGACCTAACCGAGGTTTTAAATAGCTGTTGCTATTGTGATCGCGGCCGCACTAAGGATTTCCCGATATCGGCTAATACGAAAGTTGCTTTACGTCGAAATCACTTTTAAATCTCCTTACTATTGTTCTTAATCGCTTTTCTGTTTTAACCATGCATACCAACCATTATGTATTGGAATTTCCTGTTTATTCTACCGATTCAATTCTAAGGATAAGTTTGTGTCATTAATTACTTTGCATTTTATTCACATATCAGTAGCTTCCAATACAGAGTCAAGCTGAGAGTTTTATGCTTTTTCATATTTTGTTGGCAGTTCTGGCAATGGCAGAGGAAGGGCTTTTGATACGAGAAATGATAGAGAAAGAACAAGAGGGCGTGGTAGTGGTGATGGGAGTGGGAGTGGCTCGGGAAAGGATAAAATTGATTCTCTTGGTAGGCTCCTGTAAGCACTACTTCACCCTCTGATAATTATAATTTTTTGTTTCATTAACATTTTTTCTTCCTTCATAGCTTCAGAATGCGAATTTGTTTGTTGTCGTTCTTCTATTTGTAAAATAAAGTGGATCTAAGCAGCAATTCACTCAAATTATGCTGTTCTTTTAATATCTGCAGGACGCGAATTTTACGTCATATGGCATCTGAATTGAATTTGAATATGAGGAGTGATGGTTATGTGAACATTAATGATTTGCTAAAGCTGAATTTGAAGACATTTGCTAATATTCCTCTACGGTCCCACACTATTGATGACATTAGGGAGGTCGGTTGATCTAATCTTTTTCCTGTTTCCACACCTGACACATTCTCATTCCATTTGATATGCTGTTTTAGTTAGATTCTTGTGTTGTGTCTCATTATCTGAGAATCATTTTGATGAGAATATAAAAAATAAATGTATAAAATAAACTCGGCTTGTTGATATTAGCCAGACTCCAATATGTTGTTTGTTGTTATAAAACATAAATATGATTGCATCGATCGATGACACTTTGAACATTCAACAATATTTTACTTGTTATCCTTGTTTTGCCTCCTTTGAAGTTCCCTTTCTCACCCCATTCTTAGAGGATAGAAGATTGATTCTTGGATGAATAGTCAGACTATGGATTAAGAATTTACTCATCCATCCTTTCAGCAACTAAGTCCGCTATAAATTAATAATTTAGTAAATTGACCAGGAACATTTACATGTTGGTTGTATTGTTACTGACTTACTCTGCTCATAAATTTTAACCTAGTTCTGCCTGTGCCAATGCTGCCTTTGAATAATTATTTGTGCCTATAATGGCCTGTTTTTTCTGTAAATTCAACATGAATGTCATTTTCATTTGTTGGAACATATTTAATGTGTGAGACATACTCTTAATTTGAATAAAGGGAATGATTACCAAGGAACCTTTATTCCTTTTGTAATCTGTTTTATTTTGTAATGTTGTTAATCTGTTATGCTGATTAGTAGCATCATGAAAAAGATTGTACATGAAAAAGATGAGAAATACAGATTACAGTTTTCTTCTTCCATGTTTGTTTCAGCTAGTTATTACTCTTTACTGTATTTGTTCGTTTCATTTTCATATGAATTTACTGAAGAAAAACATTTTATTCTAAATTATCTCATGATTATCCTCAGGCTGTTCGAAAAGATAATAAGCAACGTTTCAGCCTCATAGAAGAAAACGGGGAGCTACTAATACGTGCAAACCAAGGCCACACAACAACGGTAAAGTATTTCTTGTTCATAAAATGTTGACTCATCTAGTTTTGCTATGAAGTTTGTATAATTGAAATGATTGGGACTGTATTTCGCAACACATTCAACGGGTATGCACCTAATTATTTGTTCATATTTGCTTTACTCATTGCCGTGTTCAGATGCCATCAATGAAAAACTCTTTAACACCTAATGTCTTGCTATGTTCATTCAATATTCTTATGTTATGTTGAGCTTTTTGGTTGTGAATTCATTCAATATTCTTCATCTGCTCTTAAAATACAGTCTTTGACATTGTTGATTTGCAGGCTGTTGAAACTGAAAGCTTATTGAAACCAATCCTTTCAGCTGAAGAATTTCCAGGTGCATAATTATTGAAGTTTTGTTGCTATAGAGTATAGACTTCATTCATGGTGAACTTCATACTTAGCAACATATTAACCACTAAATTATGTACATATTTTTAATTTAAAATTGTCTTTTTAATGGTTGATATGTTGGCATATACTATTAGGTTTACCATGAAAAATATCATATCAACACAATTCTATTTCAACTAAAGAGCTATATATACTGTCTTAAAAAATCTTATTTTGTTAAAAAAAAATCTATATTGCTATTTGATCTGATTTATATCTTAATTTTTCCACAATATGCAGTTTGTGTGCATGGAACGTATAGAAGGAACTTAGACTCAATTCTAGCTTCTGGTCTGAAACGCATGAAGAGATTGCATGTTCATTTCTCTTGTGGTTTACCAACAGATGGAGAAGTAATAAGTGGTAATGTGATATATATTATTGAAAAGAATCCTATTTACCTATGGAAAAGTTTAAATCTGGATATATTTTATTTGTTTCATTATGGTTAGGCAAGTTGATTTTCTTTCTGGAATATTAAGGATAGTGGTTGGGTTCATAATATAGAAGGAATGATGAAAAAGACAAAGACTGGTGTGAATTATAATCTAGCTTTGAACCAAATGTGGAATCCTAAGGCTTTATTTGAGAGTTAGGAGGGGAAAGGAAGGCTTTGAGATAAATGAAGGAGGAAAGCGAAGGGGAAGGTGATAGTCCCCACCTTGCATGAGGGGTTTACTTTTCTCCATATAATTATAAATTTATAACTCTTCGTTCAATAGGGATCAACCAATGTTATAAAAATCGGATCAGAGATCGAGGCCAGTGAGACCTCCTTGGTCATGGTTTAATTAGTTGAACTAAATGACTAATAAATGTTAAGTAATATTTTTAAAAAAAATATGAACATAGTTTAACCAACCAACAGACTGGTCGGTTCCTGGTTTAATTGGTTGAATCGGCCGGTCCAATTCCCCCTCGTAACTTCCAAATAAAACGCCTTTGACCTTTTGCATTTACATAAGGTCGGGATAGTATATATAAATAATAGTCAATCATTCATAGTGTTAATGTGGGTGTAGTTAAATCAGTTAGTAGTAACTCAGAACCAAATGCATGTATACTTAATTGCTGTATCAACAACTCATCATTTCTCTGCAAACGATTTTATCAATTTATAGATGGTTGTTGGAATTTAGAAATCCAATCTCTCTAAGAAATACCATTAATGAACACAGAAGCACGGCTTGGACGTATTGGCACCCCTTTTCATAACTTAAACTTATATGTTGGAAGATGAAGACTTTTGAATTTGGTTTGTGTGGGAATATTTGTGTGGTCTGAAATTTGTATAAGAATATTTAAGTTCTTGCATGGACAATTTTATTCAATATTTTTTTTAAGATGGTCTTGTCTTATGAAGAACTAATATGTAGCTTGTGATGTTTTAATAGTTAAGTTATTCCCTTAGATGCACCTACCTAATTTCTTTTCTATTTGTACTTTGTTCCCAGGTATGAGGAGAGATGTCAATGTTCTGATATTTCTTGATGTTAGAAAAGCATTGGAGGGTATGATACTATTCTAAACACCGTCTCAATGTGAAACCAGTTCATCTATATATGTTCAAATTTTTTTGTTGATAATAAATAAAATGGTAAATATATTTTTAGTTCATATAAAATTAGAAAAAGTTATTTTCATCCTTACTAAAATTCTATTATGTTATTAATCTCTAAAACAAATGGTGTTTTCTAATAATTATGAGGAGTCAAAACATTATTTTTGTTAAATGTAGACCTTAAACGTTTTAAAATTTTGGATTTAATATGATTTCAATTCATATAATTATCACCTATTTTATTTGTAGTCTTCGTATCCACTTTTCGGTTTCTACAAATTATAAAATTGTTTTACTCTAGTCCATCTTTAGGGACTAAATGCATGGGGTTTTGTAATTTTTAGAGACTAAAACGTGGATACACGGACTAAAAACCAAAAATGAAAAATTCAGAGTTTAAAAATATATTCAAGAATCAAAATTATTTTGTTTGTCAATCTTATAAGAATAAAAAATATATTTAACCCTAAAATCTACTACAAAAAAGGCTATTGACTTGTTTGTTGCTTTTTTCTATTATCCTTAATCTCATTTTCAGAAGGTATGAAGCTATACATTTCTGACAACAAGGTGATCTTGACAGAAGGTTTTGATGGTGTTGTTCCACACAAGTATTTCCAGAAGATAGAATCATGGCCTGGCAGAGAACCTATTCCTTTTTAAAAGCTATGCCATATTTTTGTTTTCACTTATGTAAAGATTATAAGCGGAGGATTAGTAAATGGTTGTGCATCCTTATAGCAAAATCTACACAAGCTTCAATTCAAGTTAGTATTGGATTACATTGATTGATTCCCAATTTTTTTAATGATTTAGATGAGCTTACTTTGTTTATGCTAATAATTTGTATAGAACTATAGATTAAGTACAATTATTAGAACTATTTGCTTATTTTTTGGGATATAAAGTTGACTTGGTAGCTGAATTGAGAGTTAAGAAAATAAAGTGATAAGAAGGTTCAAGATTTGATTTTCACTCTCACCAAAATACTAACAATATTAACATTAATACCCGTTTTTAACCTCAACGCTCTTTTACATATTTTCAGTTACCGGTCTAGTTTTACATATTTTCAGTTAAACTTCGAATTACAAAAACTTTTTTTCATGAGAACTAGAGGGTGTTGAAAATAAAATTGGGGTGTTGAAAAAAAAAGAAATGTCGAAATAAAGTTGGGGTGTTGAAAAAAAGAAATGCAGATTGTTGTTAAACATTAAATCACGAAAACTCAATAATAAATTTGTTGGCTAAAAATATTTAAAAAAAAATAGATGTGGAAAGATATAATAGAGGATGATAAGCTGTGTATATTTGATGTGACATTTGATAAGAAATAAGATAATAATATAATATATTATTTATTTTTAATTTGATGTGCATTTGATAAGAAATTAGATTGATATATTATTTAATTTTTAATATTTTTATTTAATTTAAATATTTTAATTTAATAGATTTTTCACTTTTATACATCATATAAAGCAACATAACTGTCTTTGTGATAATTATATATTCTATAACTTTATTTTAATATACATTTATCGATGTATATTTTTTTGGATTTTTATTTTATATTTTATAAGAGTATATCATGCTCCACTTTTTTATTTATTTTTTAAATAGTCAATGTTTTAATTACTTATTACTTGTTAATTTTAACAGAAGGGTGAGTTGAAAGCATGAGAGAGAGAGATAAAATGTGATTAATGAGTTAAGCCATATATAAGTGGTGGCATTTAGTCTAGACAAGTAAAAGTGTTGTCCACCATGAGTAAGTGGTACAATTACTCATAGTTATCGGTCTCCACCTGTAAGTTTTTAAAATGTTTTTGTTACATAAAAATTAAATGAAGAATAAAATAATACTTTATAATTTTATTGATACACCCCCTATTCAAACAAAACATTTATAACAAGAACAAAATAGATTTATATACATAGAAAACATGAGTTGTCTGATGAACTGAGAAGTACAATGAAGAACAACGAAGAAGACAAAGACGAACGAAGAAAATGGAGAACAAGGAAGAACACGAAGAACAACGACAGCGAAGAACATAAATCCTAGTTCGATTTCATATCCGAATCAACCATTGTTATTGTTTTTGTGTTGATAATGATCATATTTGAGTTACTTTTTGGTGTTGGATTTGATTTTCGTCTTCCCCCGCACAAAATCAAAGGTAATTTTTTTGATTTGGATAGTTATAGATTGGGCTTATATAACATAATTGTTAGATTTTGTGTATAGATCTACTATTTCATTGTCATTATTTTTGATTAATTTTTTTTGAAAATATTTGTAGGAGTGTTTAATTGTGGGTATGAATCGTGATGAAATTATGAAGCTTTTGCAATCATCAGTGGCAACAGAAATTGTTGAGAGGCATGAAGAGGTGAGTAATATTTTTCCTGAAAATTTGAAGATTTGTTTTTATTTTGTGAAATTAATATGCATATTTAATTATAGGGAGTTGGTGATATTTCGTTGTCTGAGAATTGTGGTAGTGGTAGTTCATATGAGGAAGAAGTGGAAGAAAATGACAAGGGGGATTTGGATGCAAATTTGACGAGGAACATGTTGTTAACTGCTTTGGTGATGTAGAGAAAATGAACTTCAAAGAAAAAAGTTCTGATGAAATAATGAGGTACCATTTTCCTGATCGTGAGGTTGCATTTATGTTTTATAACTGGTACAATTGTTTAAATGGATTTGCTGCTAGAAAAAGTAAAGTTGTTAGAAATTGTAATGGTGAAATAGTTCAACAAACGTTTCTTTGTCATAAGGAAGGTATACGAGATGAAAAATACAACAAATTTGTTAGTATAAAACAACAACATAAACCAATTAGTAGGTGTGGTTGTGAGGTTAAAATACAAGTACATATTGAATTTAATAGTGGACATTGATACATTAAATTGTTTGATGATGTACATATCCCAATTGAAGACCATGAGAAAATCTGGCATCCCAACCTCACATATATATGGTTATTTTGCTTCACAAGCTGGTGATTATGAAAATTTGGGTTATTCAAGAAGAGACATGTACAATGAACAATTCAAGGAAAAAGGAAACAATTTTTCTGATGTTGATGGTCCACTTGAGTTTCTTAAGGGTATGCACCTTCCCAGAGTTCAGTCTCCGGGGAATTTTTATTTTTTTATGATATCATTGGCAATCATAAAAACACAATTCCCTTTTAATATAGCTATTTGTGCAACTATTTTACGATTAAGAAGCAATTAATCAATTACTTCTTGTACAAATTATACATAAAATCACTATAAATATAGTATACGTTTTGTATTTTCTGGCCAATTATTGCATTTATTCGACTTATTCACAAAGCGCGAAATCCCTTTTTTCCCTATCTCTATCTCAATGAGACGAAACCAAAGCTTTTATTTTCTGTTGCGAAATAGTTCGAGTAAGTTTTGAATGAGCTCCGCGAAAGCTTGATGTAAATAAACGAATTTTGGTCCTCCGTTTTCAAGCAATAGATCCTCGTATAATTCTGGTCATTGAATAAATGAGACTTTAATGACATTGAGGGACGATATGATGTATTGGAGGTACACTGTTAATGATGATGGCATGCTTCCACATTTGTTTCGGTGTGATGGTGTAGGACGCATGGACTACTCGTTGTTTAGTGATATTTTGGCATTTGATGCAAAGAATAGTAAACTTAGATATAATACTCCATTAATTAGTCATATTCTCTGTTGTAAACCATCACAGTCAAAACATTGTATTTGAAAATGCAATTGTTGGTGACGAAATAGAAGAGAGATATGTATGGCTGTTGAAAAATTTGTTGGAATCAATGGGAGGTAAGTGTCCGATTTCTGTTATAATTGATGGAGACTTGGCAATGAAGAATGCAATTAAAAGGGTGTTTCCAAATGCTCATCACCGTCTTTGTGTTTGACATTTGATTAGAAATGCAACTAGTAACATTAAAAGTTCTAAATTTATATCAAGGTTTAAGCATTGTATGTTAGGTGATTTTGATGTTAATGTGTTTGAGAGTAAATGAGAAGCGCTTGTTAGTGAATTTAGGTTGGAATAAAATATTTGGATTTTGGATATGTATCAAAGGAGAAGTATGTGGGCTACTACTCACATTAGAGGTAAGTTTTTTGCTAGCTTTAGGATAATTTTGAGGTGTGAAAATTTGCATTCATAGTTTGGAAAATATGTTTTTGTTCTATCCAATTTGCTTATTTTTTACAACAATTCTTCAGATGGCTAAATTACATGAGATTAAGAGAAATTGAGGCTGATTATGCATCATCTTATGTAGAAATTGTTTTGTAAACTCAACAAATTGGGTATTTGTTGTGAACATTTGATAAGTTTTTTGATATATCTGAATATTGTCGAAATGCCTGAATGTATTGTCATGCAGAGGTGGACAAAAGGTGCTAAGGATTTAATAAATGCAAAAAATGCGAATAGTTCATGTCAACATGTTCCAACATTTATAATGACTTATGTTACATTTGTAGAGCGTTGTAAACGGATGGTTAATGACGCACTTGAGTGTGGTAAACTTGATTTTTTGCGTATCACTATTTAAATGGTGGAGAAACATACCCATTTGTTAGAAGTTGTGGGTAGAGGTGAGGATATTACATCACCAAGATTTGGAATAGAAACTGAAGTAAGAGTCGGTAATCCCACCACGAGTTAGGAGAAAAGGGGGATTGGTTCTTCATCATCAATTAATCGCATCACAAAAAAATAAGGAAAACACCAAAGTGTGGTTTATGTGGAACAATTGGTCACAATAGGAAGTCATGTGATGTTCGGATGGAGTCACAAACCACAACGTTAGATTTATAGGTTAACATTGAGGATGAATTTTGAGAAGGCAATGACGGCTGCAACATTGATATGGTATGTATGAAGTTTTTGTACATTACAATGTAAAATGATGTTATAGTAATATAAAATTTGATTGAAAATGATGATTGGTTGGATTTTAAATTGTAGAATGTTGATTAAGGTGAAAAGAATAGTCCAACAAATACAAATAAAAGGTATAATTGTCTTTCAATTTAAATTTTTAATGATGTTATTGCCAAATTTTGAAATGAAGTTTCGAAGTTAAAATTTTTAATGATTATTGCAAAAAGTGAATAATGCTGTAATGTGAATGAGAAAAATGAACGTGAACTACTAAAAGAGGAGTTGTGTTATTTGTGTTGAATTATACTTTGTGTACAATTATATAATATAAACCAAGTCAATGTTTTTTTATGGAGATGTTGTTGTTATGTTATCGTTTAAACTTTTGTTAGTATCATAAAAAAACAATTATGTGGATGGATTTATATTAAGTAGGCTAATTTTGGGATTAGGAATGGTATGAAATAATATTTTTACTAAACATTAAATTTCGAAGTGCAAGTTACACACAAAAAACAAAAAAGTAAATAAAATTAATAATGAAGCATTGTATAATTTTGAGAAATAAGAATTAAAAATAATTTTTATTTGCAACCAATTAGTATGTTCAAATGTTGATTTAAGGATATACTAGGTCACAGTCGAATATCATATTTTTGTCATGCTTGTCCAAGACATATCTGCACATGGGTTACAAATATGATCCACAATCCATTTAAACTAGGGTTTGCTCTATTCACCAGGTATAAATCAGACAAAGTCAGTCAAGGTCTTTATTATCTACTTTACCACTACCAGCGCCGTAATGCCTCCCAAAACTAGGTTTTTTTTTTGTTTGTTTGTATATTTTTTAACTTTTATCAATCACATGTTCTCTCTCAACTTTGTCTTAGAACATTCAAGGGTGGGCCAATATTGTCGTTTTCATGTCCTCAACCTTCGTCGTTTTCATGTTTTGTAATGTAGTATATATTGTTAAGGAAATTTATTATTTGTGATTATTTTGTTTACTTTTTTCAAAAAAAAAAGTTTATCTTATTATTTTTACCATGCATGTTAAATTTGAAATTTTGTATTTACAACAAAGTGGGTCTGTTGAAAAAAATTTATGTTGTTACTATGTTGTTTAGATTTTTGTAATGAATTTATCATGTACTAAATTTTATTGTTCTATGGTGGTAGAAACGAAAGTGTACGAAGAACTTCCAACGATGAAGAAATAGATCATGACTTTGCAGAATATCTAGCTAAGTATAAATCATTGACCAAAGATGTTTCTAGTAGTGAAGAGAACGAGGGAAGTGAAAGTGACAATGATCCTAATAATATTTGAAAAAAAACTGTTACGAGTTCTTTTGCAAAAAGGTAAACAGTGTTTGGTAAGTGTATTCAATAATTATTATTTTAGTTTATTTATTTAGTTTAAATTTTAATTTAATTTTAGTCTTCATATAGATACTTAAGTAATTGAGTTGGCATTTAATATTATTAATTTATTACATAGTTAATTGTATTCTTACAAATGACATATTTTTAATTAATTACTTTTTTGATTCTTTTTATGTAGAATATCCCATTTCATATTGTGAAGTATTGGTTTGATGAAAATCAGACATCAATTATTGTTGAAGATGATTAGACTGAAAAAATTTACCCTTGTTAAATTATTACATCTAATAGAAGAATTGATGAAAAATATCTTGGAATTAGGTGGTATGAGTATGTGAAAGAGAAGAAGCTAAAAAGAAGGGATGTCTTCATTTTCCTTGTTGTTGACCTTCCTAGAAGGATTAGGGTCTTCACGCATAGAGAGGACAAAAAGTGATAGGGTTTTAATGTAATTGTAAGTAAAATATATTAACAATGTTAGTCTTTTTTACTTGTACGGTATTTTGGTTTTTAATTCTGTTGTGTAATGTACTATAACAAAATTATGTTTATGTTTTAATTAATTTTTCGTTACATGTTTCAATTTTTTTGTATTACTCATAATTATAGAAAATTAAAATTTATGTAGCATTTATTTCAAAGATATAACATATTTGTACCTATATATAAAAGAAACCACAAATCATGTCACATGCCATAGAGACTATTTAAATAATTCAAAATACTTGAGGATAGATTGGCAATTCATATTACTTGTGGTGAGGTCATTATCTTTCACTTTTGTTTGTTTGTTGTTTAAAATATGGCAAGAATAGGTGGTGATGATAGTCCTCCTCGAGGGGGAAACAACAAATTGTTAGTGGAAGTTATAATTGCTCAAATGCAAAGGATGTTGAGGGAGCATACTGAAGATTTACATACTAGAATTGAGCCGTTAGAATCATGGTGATGATAAGAGATATGCAAAAGAGAAAAGACATGTAGAATATAAAAATGAAGATCAAGAAAAAAAGAGAAGTATATCATATCATAAATACATTTGAAATTTTGTATTCGATCCAGAGTATGTAAAATATCTTTACGAAAATGAATATGCAAAAAAGGCAAGAAAAGTAGAGAAGCTAGCCTTAAGAGAGAAATAGAAAATCAAAGAAAAGAAAGAAGAAGAGGAGAAACGTTTGAGAGACAAAGGGCAACAAATTGACTCAAACTATTTATCTCACTTTGACAATTCTCTTATGCAAGTGCTTGAAGAAGTGCCTCTAAAGGATAAGTTTCATCAATATATTGATTTTGAAAGCAAAGAGAAAGATGATAGTAAAATTGAAAGTCTCTTTAAACAAGAGAGTGAAGTGAATGAAGCAATGTTAGTGCTTGAAGGTGATTCGTCAAAGGTTCCTCAAAAGGATGCTTTCAAGGAAATTATTGAGTCGCCATTTTTTTGTGATGAAGAGAACGTCCATGAGATTCAACTTGCTTTGAAGCCTTTGTAAATTCATAGTAACATATTGTTTGCCACAAATTTCAATCCAAAGAAGGTAAATTTGGTCATGAAAATTAACTTCAAAAGTTCTAACTTTATCCCCATCTTTAGAATATCTTACCTTTACCATAAATGTGATAAGATCTTAATTATTCAAGATGAAGATGTGTTTCATAGACATATCACATTTGGTGACTTTTTCAAATTTTCATTTGACTCTGGTGGATGTGATGAGCTTGTGATTTATTTGGATTATTTCTTCATGTACGATGTAACACTCTAAATTTTATAATAAATTATTTTATTAATTAAATAGGATTCTAAATAGTTAATTTGATGTTAAAATTATTTTAAAACATATGTTGATAAATTTTGTGACTAATTTTTGTTATATGGATGTTTTCTATGATGTGTTAATTTGATACACATTATATTAAGTGAGTGATATAAATAATAAATATTTTATTTTTTTATTTTATATATTCTTCTAAAAATAATAGTATTTTAGTGTAATATTTTAAAGAACAAGATTTTATGCGATTTAACGTGTATATACGTGTAACCAATTAATGTAATATTTTTCTGTGCGTTTGAATGAAGTTAAGTATGCACGTAGTTTATTTTAATTATTAATAACTATTTTTTAATTTTAATTATTTATTTTATAAATAATTATCTTGGAACAGTAGTGATATTGTGTTTAATTTCCTTTATTTTTATATATAATAGTTGTTATGACATTGTGATTTTATATATATTTATTATGATTTAGTAATTAATATAATGTTATATTTATTTATTTTATAATTTCGACTATTCTCTAATGATGATAATATTTTAATTTGAGTATTTTAAAAAAATAAGTATTGTTAACGTGAATATTTGGAATATGAGAATTTTGGTTATTAATGTATTTTAAAAGATTAATTACTTTAATTATTTTATTTTATACAATATTAGTTTTGAAATATTAGTAATATTTTAGAAATTAAATTGTGTTTAAAAAAATATATATTAATAAAAATTAGTTTTGGTAATTGTTGGTTTTATTTTAAAAATATAAATAAAAATAAAACAAAAGAGTAAAATGTGTTTTATGGGCTAACCCCAACCAAAATCTAATAAAAAATAATAAAATAATAATAATAATAATAATGAAAAAAAAGAAAAAGAGAACAGAGAACAACAAACATGTTCCCATCTTCTTCTTCCTTTACGCCGCCGCTTCCTTTTTCTTCTCCTTCTCCTCTCATCGTCCATGACCATTATAGTGGGTGTCGTGCAAAACTGAGACTACATTCTCAACCTGAATTGCAAATTGAAACGCCCGATTACTCTTTGTCAAAAATCACACCTCCACATTTTGATCAAGATTCCGACCACCACGAATATCACCGACGAAAACCGAATTCATATTTGGACTCCACAAAACACCCTCTTCTGTTACCTATGCTTGAAATCGCCAACCATAATACTTCAAAAAAAGGGTTTTCACCCTTGTCGCGATTGTGTTGTCGAATTCCAGCCAGCACGTTCGTCGTCCTGAAAAACTGACAACATTTTTGGATTCCTCTCGTGGAAACCTTCAAGTACCCATTTCCTTGTTTCGGTGAAGTTGACGTCATCTCTTGTCCGCGCTACAGTATGTCAATGAGACCTTTTCTAATAACTTGTTTCACAACATTTTGAATATGTTTCTTCGCCTAATATTTTTATTAATTATGTAACACTGATTTTTATGCCCCGTGTAAATTATCAGCCATGTTTCATTGACTTTGAAAATTCGTCGATGCTTTTGGACTTGTTCGTTGCGGGTTGTAGACATCTTATGGTTGCTGAAAATTATTCTTGTCCTTATATCTTATGAAAGCGTCAGAAGGAGGTGAGGGGTGAGAAATCGTTCGAACTCATTAGTATAATATATTGTGAGATGAACGGAAAAACCGTATTTCCCCACGATTCATCCGGAGATCGCTACGTACGACAATAGCCCTTTGAGAGGTAAATTAATTAATGTGAAAATATGAGGATTGTGAGATTAAAATGTTAAATAGAAATATTTATAAGCTGTTGATTGATTTAATTTTTGATATTTGTGTGGTATTTGATATTTGATATTATTGTAATGTTGGATGTCGAATGAAAATTTGTGCATATGTTTGATTACACAAATTTGTGATGAATTTATATGATGATCATGATTATGTATGATTAATGATGTTATAAAATTGTGATGAGAATCTTGAAGTACCCCATAATGGATGAAATAGTGATGGTTCCAACTTGTGCTAAAGATGATGCTCTTAATGGAGTAGTTTAGGCTAACGAGGGGAGAAAATAAATGTTGGGAATATTTGAAGTTGATGTGAATTTTTGAAGTGGAGATTAATTTGTCATCATATAGGTAGGGCCTGATAAGTCTAGTGATTTTGGGGAAGTTCAACTGAATGAGCCTGATCGTGGCAGTCTGCTGTTGAGCCTTAGGACAAGATTGTTAGACCTTGGAGGTATTCGGGTGGGGAATTCCTAGGTGACTTGGAGGTAGCACTCTAAATGTCGGGATCTACCATGCAACACACGTTTACCTTGACTGTCACGTATATGTGTTTCGGGTTGAGTTGAGGGGATCTATGAGTAAAGGGCAAATTGGAATTGTCCGTCCACCGGGATGGTGGCATAGTATCAAGCCTCCTAACCAAATACTTCAGAGTTAGAATGGTACCACATTGTGAAGTAGATTTTAAGCTCATGCATAACATTGCATCTCCTTGTGATTGTTTTATTATGATGAATATTTACGGTGTGCAATAATAATTTCTCTCAGATGATTTGATGTTATAGTGAAATGTATTGATTTCTATTTGAGTGATTTTGAGTTTATTATGTGATTTTTTTTCTAGCAGAATGTTTATATAATGATACAATTTATTATGATTAATTGGGTGTTCTTCTTACTTATATTATACTATAAACATAATTTCAAACTCACCTCCTTCGTTGTTTATGTTTGACTGGTTTGGCCCTGCGTTTGTGAAATCGCAATTATTATAGGTTAATGAGTCTTTATATTCAAATTTGGGAGAAACCCCACTCTGATAGGTGATACCGAGAATTAAGAGTTGTAATTTGTATTTTACTTTCACTTATTTAATTAGAAAAGACTTTTTGTATGAAAACCTTATAAGTACTAATATGTTTTTGGAATTAAATCATGAAATTATAGTTAAGTTAAGTTCATTAAGATTGCATTGTTTTAATTAAGGAATAAAGTTGAATTTTTATGTGTGTATTTAGAGGAACGTGATATCCTAAATTAGTTGTAAAAATTCTCATTTTCTTGAAAACATATTTTCTTTATCCGCTGCGAATTTTTGTTAAAAAAAACTAGTATAAATTACTATATATGTTATTTTGGGGTTTAAGGTGTGAAATTAATGGTATCAGAGTAGATCTGTCTAATCAGGCCGAGTGGGTTATGTTTCAATCGTCTGTTAGTGAATTGTTAACCTTAAGCCAATTGTGTTTACTCATGTTCCCTGTTAAATGTTGAAACGCTTACCTATTATTCTTGTGCTAAGTGCTATGTAATTTTCCATTGCAATACATGATTTCTGAAAGATGATTGTTCATTGTTAACTACTTGCTTATTCCTGTTATGTGGTGGATTCTCTTATTTTTGAAGATAATTGTTAACGTAAACTGGTTGCTCGTTCTTGTTGTATTGTGTTTTTGTTGAGATTTGATTTAATTTGAATTGTTGACATGATTACGATAATTACTTATTTAGTGGACTTGTGGCTTGTTTTCTGCTATGATAATTACGATGATTACGATGATTACGCCTAACTATAATTTTCTGCTATCTTGTTTAATATGAATAGTTAAAAATAAATTTTTTGATTAGCTAGCTATATGTTTTAAATTTGACTAGAAAGTTCTTATTTTTGATTTTAAGTTGGCTTGTGTGAAAAAAAAATTCAATTTTAAAGCATAGATTTTAATTTTAAATCACTTGAAAGTGTCGATGGTTGTATCTAAATAATTAATGTTTTTATATCGCTTTTAAAATCAATTTAAGCCGTTTGTCATGATTTTGAAATAGTATAAAGATTCTGTAAGTGTGCATTAAATGTGGTACGTATCTTGGTTATTCCACTCTAAAGTAGCATAGTTAAATAATCATAGCCTAATAGGAACCACTTTTATCCAATGGCAGTTGTGTTGTAGCTTTACAAGGTATCATATATTAAACGGTTGTATATGTAAAAAGAATAAAGATTAGGGATTGGGAGGATGTGCTATTATCGTTATATAAAGGATAATATCAGATAAATATGCATCACCATACCTTGTACTGGCAATCATAGCACCAAGTATAGGCATACCAAAAATCTTATTGTGGCATTTTTTCTGGACATTCACTCTAGTATGACAAAGATCTGAATGTCAGCATATCAATGATTCCATATGCTGTATTCTATATGGAATTTGTGATTTCTAGGTAGCTGCTAAACTGGGAATATGACAAGGACTAGGACTTATGTGGCAGTGGCATACATATTGAAACTGTTGAAACTGTTTGAGTTTATATTCATTGAAATTTGTGATAAATTTATTTAAATCTGAATTGATTTTAAGAGTTTTTAGTCATATCAAAAGTAGTATTTAACTTGCTTAACTCCTGGTAGTGTTTGATTAATAATGTTTAATGCTTTAAATAGGGATAAAATTACTATATGGTATTGGCTATAAACAACAACAGAGCTATAATAACAAAAGAAAATTTAAGGATGTGATGAGATAATAGATAGACATTTTCTTATAATTTTTCTAACATAAAATTCTTGTTAACCCACTTTAAAAAGACTAGACTCTAAATTTGATTTTTATTGATCATGAATTCATATATTCTGAGAGCTCCTATGACCCCATTACTAGCACACGATAATAATGCTATTGTCTCTGCTTAAACCAGGACTCCTAACGAGTAAATTGTGAGTAAAGAGACAAATATTTCAATATAAAACTTGTTGCACAAAAATTCTCTGTTGACTTCTAGTTACAGACTATCCTTATATATTCCTGATAGTAGAAATTCAATGCATTGTATTTCTTGAAATTACAGGTCTTCTATGCCTGCATCTGCTAGCAAATCCTCCTAGTTCAATAAAAAAAAAACAAAATAAAAAAAACTTCAATTTTATGCATGCAATGTGATCCCATTCTTCCTAACACCATTCATAATTTTATAATATTGTAATCAACTTTTCATTTTTCATTGATATCATGATTTTTTTTCCAATATAATTTCTTAATCTGATGGGTTGGTGCCTTGGTGGTGGGAAGTGTAATATGCATAACACTAGTTTCTGGTTTCTAGATTTTAGGGGGTTATGATTCTCATCACTATTGTAACTAGTTGTAAATTACAAATAAATTATCGGGAATGTGTAATTAAGTGGATTTTTAACTTGAAGTAAAGAGTAGGAGTTGTGGCGCCGCCTCCGCACTCCCAAACCACGTTAAATATACTCTTAATTACCCATGTTTGAATTTGGATGACACAATTATGGGTACCCTAAGTAGTTGACTACATGAGTAAGAGGGACTAGCTACCCCGATGACTCATCTTCGATAAAAGATGCGACAATAACCTGATGTTATTATTGTTAGAAATACTTGTTAATTTTATTTTTGAAATAGTTAAAAATCATGTTCATCTCTTATACAACTTTGAGTGATTATGAGTCTTATGTGGCATCAATGTTGAATGCTGATAATTGTTTATGTGGCGTGATTATTAGGTTGGAGGTGTATACTTAAATTAAACATTCAATTAAGTATGTTTGATCTTCTAAGTAACTCACTTAAAGTAGATAAGTGCATTGTGTTAGTATCTTATTTGTTCTATATTATCTCATTTGATGAGAACCTAGAACTATTTTAGGAGTTCTATATATGAATCTAGTGTATAAGACTTTGAAATTAAGTTAGACCCTCAGTGTGTTTGAAACTATATGTGAAAATATTTGTCCTATTCCACTATGTCCTATTCCACTATGAAAATATTTTTAGTTATTTATTTTATAAATAATTATCTTGGAACAGTAGTGATATTGTGTTTAATTTACTTTATTTTTATATATAATAGTTGTTATGGCATTGTGATTTTATATATATTTATTATGATTTAGTAATTAATATAAATTTTTGATGTTATATTTATTTATTTTATAATTTCGACTATTCTCTAATGATGGTAATATTTTAATTTGAGTCTTTAAAAATAATAAATATTATTACCGTGATTATTTGGAATATGGGAATTTTGGTTATTAATGTATTTTAAAAGATTAATTACTTTAATTATTTTATTTTATACAATATTAGTTTTGAAATATTAGTAATATTTTAGAAATTAAATTGTGTTTTAAAAAATATATATTAATAAAAATTAGTTTTGGTAATTGATGGTTTTATTTTAAAAATAAAAATAAAAATAAAAGAAAGGAGTAAAATGTGTTTTATGGGTTAACCCCAACTAAAATCTAATTAATAATAATAAAATAATAATAAAATGAAAAAAATAAGAGAACAACAAACATGTTCCCATCTTCTTCTTTCATTATAGTGGATGTCGTGCAAAACCGAGACTACATTTGTGATCGTTGTGATCTCCTATTTCATTCTCAACCTGAATCGCAAATTGAAACACCCTATTACTCTTTGTCAAAAATCACCAACCATTATACTTCAAAAAATGGGTTTTCATCCTCGTCGTGGCTGTGTTGTTGAATTCTAGTCAGCACGTTCATCGTCCTAAAAAACTGACAGCAGTTTTGGATTTCTCCTCCGAAACCTTCAATTACCCATTTGCGTGTTTCAGTGAAGTTGACGTCGGAGCATGTCCGCTCTACAACACGTCGGTGAGACCTTTTCTAATAACTTGTTTCACGACATTTTGAATATGTTTCTTCGATTAATATTTTTATTAATTATGTAACGCTGATTTTTATGCCCTGCGTAAATTATCAACCCTGTTTCATTGACTCTGAAAATTCGTCAATGCTTTTGGACATGTTCGTTGCACGTTGTCGACATCTTATGGTTGCTAAAAATTATTCTTGTCCTTATATCTTATGAAAGCGTCAGATGGAGGTGAGGGGTGAGAGAGCGTTCGAACTCATTAGTATAACATATTGTGAGATGAACGGGAAAACCGTATTTCCCAACGATTCATCCGGGGCTCGCTACAAACGATAGTAGCCCTTTGAGAGATAAATTAATTAATGTGAAAATATGAGGATTGTGAGATTAAAATGTTATATAGAACTGTTTATAAGGTGTTGATTGATTTAATTTTCAATAATTGTGTGGTATTTGATATTTGATGTTATTGTAATGTTGGATGTCGAATGAAAATTTGTGCATATGTTTGATTAGACAAATTTGTGATGAGTTTATATGATGATCATGATTATGTATGATTAATGATGTTATAAAATTGTGATAAGAATCTTGGAGTACCCCATAATGGATGAAATAGTGATGATTCCAATTTGGGCTAAAGATGATGCTCTTAATGGAGTAGTCTAGGCTAACGAGGGGAGAAAATAAATGTTGGGAATATTTAAAGTTGATGTAAATTTTTGAAGTGGAGACTAATTTGTCATCATACAGGTATGGCCTGACAAGCCTAGTGTAAGACCCTTAAATTTAAAAAATTAATTTTGGAATTAATGTCAAGGGTATTTTGAGAATTTTTGTAAAATATTTAATATATGTATGTTTTAAGTGATTATATATATATATAAATATTTATTTTGTAAAAATGCTGGTCTGTGAGCGAGTGCACGAGTGCTGGTCTGTGAGCGAGTGCACGAGTGCTGGTCTGTGAGCGATTGCACCTTGGTCATGAGGGCCGTTAAATTGTGCTGGTCTGTGAGTGACTGCACCTTGGTGATTCCAAGAAAATTATGCATGAGCATATATGCATTACATTGAGGGATTTGACTGGTGTGTCACGATTGTTTATATGATGAATGTTGGAAATTAATGTGTGTGAGTGCTGTCCAGAATCTGAAATTCTGAATTAATGGTTGTGTTTTGTTGATGTGTGTTTGTACTTACCGCATACTTCATAATCATTAACTGCTGTGTTGAAAAGGCATGAAAGTCATAAATTTTCAAATGAGTATGATTATTTCCTCATCATCATGTGTTATACCATGATTATACATGTTGTTGTGCAATATATGCTATGTGATTATCTGTTATTTTCGGTCGGTGACCCCTTGCTATATATTGTGGACTTTGGGCTTTGCCCTCAGATGTTACCCGAACCCGTCCTACCGACGGATACACTAACGACGGAAACGTCGTTAGTTTCCCCTGATATTTATGTACGAAGTCTACGTGGACAACGCAGAGGGACGGACGGTTGGCTAAAGACAAGACTTATAGAGGATACGGTGGAGACCGTGCTACTGTAGCTTAGTGCATGATCAGTCTAGGCTTTTGTATAGGGTTTTGAATTTTGGGAAATGTAATTTTATTTTGGGAATTAATGTATTACTTTTTCTGCTGTATTTTCCGCACTCTGACACCGATTGGGTGATAATCTTTGAAATGAACTGATTTTATTCTAATTCCCTTGTTATTAATTTTGAAAAACTCATTTTAATTATTTAAAAACAAAATGCACCCGCGCTGTGTTTTAAACTCGGGGTGTTACACCTAGTGATTCTGGGGAAGTACACCTGAATGAGCCTGATCATGGCGATCTGCTGTTGAGCCTTAGGGCAAGATTGTTAGACATTGGAGGTATTCGGATGAGAAATTCCTAGGTGACTTTGAGGTTGCATTGCAAATGTCGGGCTACCATGCAAAACAAAGCTATAGTGGAAGGCTCAATATGTATGTCACACTTACATCGAGAGACAACATATTTTTGTTCCCACTATTTCAAAACAATCTCTTTGTTTGATAGAAGCCAGCGTAATGAAGCTGCAAAATTAAATGACGTCGTCACAACAACACTATCAATTAGCAATCAATTAGGACGTCCTTGTGGGAAGGCCCAAACACATTGGTTGAGTGATGCTGAAAGAAGATATGCTCATGGACACATCCTCATCAATTGCAACGAGGTCAAGCCATATATTGAGTAAGAAGCCTGAAAACACACACCCCACATATTTATCAAATATATGTAATAACAATTTTATAATTATTGCCAGCGCCTTTTTGCACTCTAATTCCATTGTTGAAGAAGACCCTATATCTCAAACTCGTATACATGGAGAATTCCCAGAATGGTTTTGTGCGTATGTAAGTGCTTTATTGAAGTTTGTTGATAATAAATTAGAACTTCTCAATTAACTATTATGAATATCATGTTTGTATAGGCCAGTGACAAGGCAAATGATGTGACCGACCCTAACTTGTTATCATTAGCTTGGGGTCTTGAGTCAATGGTCAAAAGTTGGCACAAGTATTACATTGATGGGTACAAATTTCACACCAAAGATTGGTCTCAGGGTAAGAAAACCATAAATAGTGGAGTTTATGTAAAAGGGGTTACTGGAGGAGGAGAAGATGATTTCTACGGAGTCATCCAACATATCGACGAGTTAGAGTATTACAAATTGCCTCACAATGTAGCCTTGTTTTATTGCCAATGGTTTGATCCTAGACGGAACAGAGGAACCAAAGTGCATCCACAGTATGATATTTTAGATGTCAAGATGAATCGGAAATATGATCTCTATGATCCCTTCATAATTGCACAAAAAGCTAGACAAGTGTATTATGTACCTTATCCTGAAATGCAAACCGATAAACGTCACTGGTCTGCAGTTATCAAAACAAAGCCTATGGGTCATGTAGAGGTGGACGGCCTCGATGAGGACATACCATATCAAGATGAAGATATGACACATGTTGAAAAATTAACTGAAATTGAAGAATTGGTTGGCTTGCATGATGAAACACATAGCGATGAAGAAGTCAATGTAACGTTTGTTTCAAATATCCCAATTGATAATGATAGTGATATGGATGATGAAGATGGGGATGATTCTTCAATTGACGTTTGAATTTTTAGTAAGTATATATCTTAGTATTTGTGCTTTTAGTACTGTTCATCCTTCTATTTATTGCTTTTAATGCCATTCTCATTCTGCCATTATGCTATCTGCAATGTGTTTTGCTGTTTTGCTGTTTTTCTGTTTTTCTGTTTTGCTGTTTTGCTATCTGGCAATGTGCATTTCTTTATTATTCTACTGTTTTTCTATCTGCAATGTGCATTTTTTTTATTATTCTGCATTTCTTTAATATTCATACAAACTATTGTGTGTGCTAATTGTTTTTATTCATCTTATTTTTTTATAGATGGCTCCAAAAGAAAAGATTAGACTCAAGCTTCATTTGAAGAAAAATCGCATGATTTTACCGCATAAGGTAACTCAAGCAGCTCAGCGGGTACAAGCAACAATTGATCAATTGGCACTAGATGCCAATGTCACTACACCAACCTCACAATATGTGGGACATTCCACCCAACAACATGTGGAGCCTCCTACCCAACAAGTTGCAGTGCTTCCACCCCCACCTAGTAAGGTGAATCAATCTAAACCGATTATAGTGATTATGCCCACACCGCATTTTGTCCCAGAAGACATCATTGTAAGAACAGAGTTGCACCTAAGAGGGGGGGTGAATTAGGTGTTGGACAATTTTTCTATTTTTAGAGTTTTCGAGATTGTTTAAGTGACTGTTTAAAAATTGTTTAATCTTGCTGTGTTAGTAAAAGAAAGCTGTAAATGGCAGAAGGTAAAAACACACAGAGATTTATCCTGGTTCCCCTTACAACCAAGGGTACATCCAGTCCTCTTGCACACCAAAAGAGATTTTCCACTTTCTGTTAGAATAAGTACAAGTCTAACCCTAAGACTTCAATTACAAATTCCTAACAATCTTCCTAAGATAGTACACCACTATCTTAGTTTACAACACTTGAAGAAAATACACCACTTTCTTCAAACAATAACTTTAATGAGTTTTACAACAATGTTCTTAAATAAGAACAACAGAATATAACAGATTGTGCAAGGATACCAATCCAAAATACTTTCAAGTACAATAGAGACTTTCTCAATGATATGAAAATGTAGAGCATGTAATTGAAGTATGAAAATATAACTTTGAAAAGATCACAAAATATTTCAGAAAGTTGTTCAAATTTCGTGGTAGGATTGATTGGTTTAAAACTGAAGTTTTTGAAGTATTTATGTTCCAAGGTAACACTTCAGATCAATGGCAATGATTCCCAAACGTTTTGATGAACTTGTGCAATGTTTCAAAACTAAAAAGTTGCATTGTTTCGAAGTTGTATTCGAATACAGTCTAGGTGTATTCGAATACACATCTATAACGTTCTATTTGTACTTGAAATTTGAACCTTGTAGTCGAATACAACAACTTGTAGTCGAATACAAGTACGGGATTTTTGCCACTGACTTGAGTTGTATTCGAATACACAAAGCTGTAGTCGAATACAAATGTTTAAAAATAGCTACTGACTTGCAATCTGTATTCGACTACGACACTTCATATTCGAATACAGATCTTCAGTTTTAGCTTCTGACTTGTAGTCTATATTCGACTACAATACCTTGTATTCGAATACAGATTTCCAGTTTTGTAAAAACTTTATTTTCAAACAAGTTTAAGTTATTAAATATTTTCATAAAATATTTTAATGCATATGCTATTAGAAGGTTCTCATAATATTGTACTTAAACTGTATTTTGATTTAATATCAAATGCTTTTACCTAAATATAAATTTGAAAGATAAGTTGTTGCCTGAAATCCTTTTTCTTTTTGATCAAGGATCTTTTTGTCTTCATCAAAAATGTAGATCTTTAAATTTCATTCTCCCCCTTTTTGATGATGACAAAAATCTTGTTGCTTGGATTTCAAACGTCTTGAGTTCTCCCCCTAGATGTATGCTTACTCCCCTTTGATAAATATTTTTCTCCTTCTTAAGTGTTGGAGGATCTGTTCAACATAAATAGCAACAACAATATATATACACTTTTTCTCCCCCTTTTGACATTATCAAAAAGGAAGAGGATATCACATAGCAAACAAGATATGCACAAATGTAACAAATAAACAGATGCAACACATGATATCTGGAAGAAAACAACTTAATTAACGATGTTCAAAATTACAATTAAAATAAACTTAAGAGTATTTAAAACAGGGAAAGTCAAACAGTAACAGAAACAAATAAAAAACTGTAAATAGCAAACTTTAATCATCTGATTTTGGTGGGATATGTAACTGGTCAACTTTATCGGTCAGGTCACTAAGTTCTTGATGAAAAAATGAATGTTGTGTATTGATGGTGTTTTCAAGATCTTGGAACTTGTGGTTGAAGGCAGCAGTCATGTTCTGAGTTTGAGTACTGAAAGACTCATTCAAATGTTGGAATTGATCTGTGACAAAAGATTGAAGGAAGTTAAGTTTATCCATGATCATTCTGTTTGTGATGATGTCTTCAGCATGTGCTAAGTTATCTGGTTCTGGGGCTACTGCTGTTGCTGCTTCTGGTGCATCTTCTAGTAATGCTTCTGGTGCTACTGCTGGGCCTGTTGTTGGTTCTGCTTCTTCTGCTTCTTCTTGGGCAGTTGATGTACTTTGTCCAAGATCACCCTTATGAACATAAATTTGAAGTGATTCACTCCAGACTATTTTCATATTGGGCAACACACTTAAGTCCAGCAGATTGTCTTTGGTGGTCTGGTACAGCACCTCACCTGAGAAGTCAACCTTAAAATGATCCAGAATTCTTGTGACTTCTCTGGCATAGGGTAAAGCTATAGAATCTTTTGAAGCATATAGAACTGAACGAACAAAGTATGCCCAATTTAAATCAGCACCTTTAATCATAAAAGTCATAACTTGAAGTTCAAATTCAGAGATCTGTGAGTAGTTCCTTGCTTTTGGTATCAAAATGTAACTTAAGAAATAATGTAGTAATCTGTTGTCAACAGTCAGATTACCAACACCATATCTTTGTCTAGCATACTTCAATCCAGACTGTGTGCGTTTTCTTTCCATAGTGTCTTTGTCAAAACGGCACAATGAGATATAGGCATCATACTTAGTAGTGTTTACCCATTCACATAGATGTCCTGGACACATCTTCTGACCTTCACTAGGTATGTGCAGAATTTCCCCAATAAGCTTAGTCTCTAAATTGATAATCTTCCCTTTAACTTTAGACACTAATCTATTCCCATCCTTTTCTAGGTTACAGAAGAAAAGCCTAACTAGGTCAGGATAAATGGGACCACTGTATCCAATAAATTCTTCCAATTTTTGAGCCTTCAGCAACTCAGGAAATTTAAATTTAGAAAAGGAGTCAAGCGTACCAATTTTGGGGGTTACCAGTTTTTTGTCAGAGAAGTGGGTTCTGAATCTGTCCAGTTCTTCTGGGGAATGAAGTAATATGGATAGGTCAGCCATGTTGTCGTTTCTTCGTTTCTTTGAAGGACCCACAAAAGCAACCTTGGTTCTTGGTCCTCTTTTGCGTGCATCCATTTTTGAGAAGATGAAGTTTACGGTGTTTGGGGAATTTAGGGTTTTGATTTTGATTTCACAGTAATCTCATATGTAATGGATGATGAGGGGAAGGTTTAGATATGTCTGTATTAAGGTTTAGGGATAGGTTTGGATGAAGATTTTGAAGAGAAAAATCAGAGACTTTGATTGTAATTGGCTACCAGTTTTTGTATTCGTAACCTAAAACTGTTAACATTCCCTTTTATATATAAAAAAAAATTTTGAAACTGTAGTTGACTACAGACTTGGCGTATTCGAATACAGATTTTTCTGGGAACGTGTATTCGACTACAGCCTATCTGTATTCGAATACGACAGTAATAATTTCGTTTCCAAAGTGAAATTTTTAACAATAAGCAGACCAAAAATATTTTAAACATGTAGAAAAATATACAAAGATGTCAAAGAATCATATATCAAGTAAAAAAAATAAAAAAAAATTTAGAATTAACAGTGATATGACTTACAGATCTTTCAAACCTTTTTAAGATCATTCTTATTTAGAATGCTTAGTTCCTTCTGGATATTGTAGAATGAATCTCTAGGTAATGGCTTGGTAAACATATTCGTTATCTGAATACCACATTTTTTAGGTTCTTGTGTGTATTCCTGCAAAACAAGTTTATTTGGTACCTAGAGTGCTTTGGGTCCTTGAATGCTAGTACCTTTCTTGACCCACACATAATGCCCTTGTGGAACACCAATGTTCCTAAAGTAACAAGCATTAGGTGTGTGACCATTAAGACCACAATAAAGACATTTTGGACTTGTTTTAGGAAAGCAAGGTTTCTCTTGAATAATACTTTTCTTAGAACAAAGATGATTCTTTTGAACAGCCATTACTTTCTCATCTTTAGATTGGTTACTTACTTTTACAAAGATAGTTTTACCAATACTTGGTTTATCAAATTTTGAGTAACCAAGTCCTCTTTTGTCATTTGAATATCTTTGCATGCTAAGTATATTTTCCAAACCAAATTGTCCCTTTTCGTACCTTTCTATAACTCTATTAATTTGGACAATTTTAAAAGAAAGTGAATCACATTTAGTGCATGTAGAAATCTAATTTTGTTTTTCAGAATTTTGTTCCATAGTGTCAATCTTTTCATTAAGGGATAAAATCTGTTTCTTTTGATTTGACACTACTTTGTACAGATTTTTACATTCATTAAGTTGTTCTTTAATGGCTTGTTGTGCATCATTATCTTCAGCACAAGAATCATCATTATCATAACAAATAGTATTACTACTAACCTCTTCTTCATTATCAGAATGATGAGATGCCATCAAAGCAACATTAGCGCATTCGTCATTATCCGAATTTGATGAAGAACTTACTTCATTATCTTCCCACACTATGTATGCCTTTTTGAGCTCCTTCCTTCTGTTAGCATTTTTCTTGATAAGATTAGGACATTCTGCTTTCATATGTCCTTCTTTCCCACATTCAAAGCAAGTGACATTCTGATTTGTAGTGAAGACATCTTTCTTCCTGGAGGTTTTCTTCTTTTTAAATGTTTTATCGTTTTGAAGAAACTTACTGAACTTTTTAACCAGGGAAGTGATGTTTTCATCTTCATCTGAATCTTCTTCATTTCTCATTTCTTTTGATTCTATTTTCAATGCTATATTCTTTGTTTTCTTCTCTAAATTCTCATTCTTTTCCAGTCTTTCTAATTCTATTTCATGTTCTTGTAACTTTCCAAAGAGTGCTGAGAGTGACATTTTTGACAAACTTTTCTTTTCAGAAATTGCTGTCACTTTTGGCTGTCATGCTCTGGTTAATGATCTTAGAACCTTTAGGTTCAATTCATCATTAGTAAAGTTCTTGGCAAGTGCTGTTAAGTGGTTTGTTAAATGGGAAAAACGTTTCTGCATGTCCAGGATTGCTTTTCCTGGTTGCATTCTAAACATTTCGTATTCTTGAGATAAAGTGTTCAGTTTTGAACGTTTTACCTCAATTGTTCCTTCATGGGTTACTTCCAGAGTATCCCATATCTCTTTTGCTGTTTTGCAGTGGGATATGCGAAAGAATTCATCCATACCCAATGCTGATTGTAACATATTTTTTGCTTTCTTATCAAACAGTACTTTTCTCTTATCATCGTCAGTCCATGAGGCTTTTATTTTTATTTCCTCTTTATTGTTGATAACTGTTGTTGGAACATACGGACCGTTTTCTACTGCCTCCCATATGTCATCTCCTTGAGCCTCAAGGTATGCTTGCATACGTATTTTCCAAAAGTCATAATGTTCACCAACAAAGCAGGGTGGTTTGTTACTGCTACCACCATATCTAAAAACAGGTTGTGCAGAAGCCATGAATCTAGGAGCAAATTACCAAAAACCTGCTCTGATACCAATTGTAAGAACAGAGTTGCACCTAAGAGGGGGGGGGTGAATTAGGTGTTGGACAATTTTTCTATTTTTAGAGTTTTCGAGATTGTTTAAGTGACTGTTTAAAAATTGTTTAATCTTGCTGTGTTAGTAAAAGAAAGCTGTAAATGGCAGAAGGTAAAAACACACAGAGATTTATCCTGGTTCCCCTTACAACCAAGGGTACATCCAGTCCTCTTGCACACCACAAGAGATTTTCCACTTTCTGTTAGAATAAGTACAAGTCTAACCCTAAGACTTCAATTACAAATTCCTAACAATCTTCCTAAGATAGTACACCACTATCTTAGTTTACAACACTTGAAGAAAATACACCACTTTCTTCAAACAATAACTTTAATGAGTTTTACAACAATGTTCTTAAATAAGAACAACAGAATATAACAGATTGTGCAAGGATACCAATCCAAAATACTTTCAAGTACAATAGAGAACCTTTCTCAATGATATGAAAATGTAGAGCATGTACTTGAAGTATGAAAATATAACTTTGAAAAGATCACAAAATATTTCAGAAAGTAGTTCAAAGTTTGTGGTAGGATTGATTGGTTTAAAACTGAAGTTTTTGAAGTATTGATGTTCCAAGGTAACACTTCAAATCAATGGCAATGATTCCCAAACTTTTTGATCAACTTGTGCAATGTTTCAAAACTGAAAAGTTGCATTGTTTCGAAGTTGTATTCGAATACAGTCTAGGTGTATTCGAATACACGTCTATAACGTTCTGTTTGTATTTGAAATTTGAATCTTGTAGTCGAATACAACAACTTGTAGTCGAATACAAGTATGAGATTTTTTCCACTGACTTGAGTTGTATTCGAATACACAAAGCTGTAGTCGAATACAAATGTTTAAAAATAGCTACTGACTTGCAATCTGTATTCGACTACGACACTTCGTATTCGAATACAGATCTTCAGTTTTAGCTTCTGACTTGTAGTCTGTATTCGAATACAGATTTCCAGTTTTGTAAAAACTTTATTTTCAAACAAGTTTAAGTTATTAAATATTTTCATAAAATATTTTAATGCATATGCTATCAGAAGGTTCTTATAATATTGTACTTAAACTGTATTTTGATTTAATATCAAATGCTTTTACCTAAATATAAATTTGAAAGATAAGTTGTTGCTTGAAATCCTTTTTCTTTTTGATCAAGGATCTTTTTGTCTTCATCAAAAATGTAGATCTTTAAATTTCAATCATTTCCCCGACTGTTGATCATTCTCCGTCACAACCATTAACATCTGTTGCCTCACGACATACTTCCATTTCTGCTAATCCAGCATCTTTAATACCTGTTGCTATTGGTAATAACACTCAAGGCTCACGATGCTCCAATTCTAGTCATGAGGTTGCGCCTGATGGGAGAACAATGATATGGCCGAATGGTCGAGGGTATGTAACTAGTTCCGATTAAGTTTTCATTACAACATGAGGTTTATGGTTCGTTTCAAATTATTTTCTAAAATTTGATGTTGTTTGAAAATTGTTTGAAGTTGGTTACCGTGTAGGGTGGCATCGAGGGCCCTCACCTCAGTCATTACATCACAATATGTTGATCTGTATCCTACATGGGGAGCAATCCCAGAATTAATTTTGGAACGTTGGTTCGACAAATTCGGTGTAAGATTATGTTATATATCTTGTTAATGAGTTCAACTATTGTGTAGATACTAATTAGTGCATTATAACTTATTTGTAATGTAATGTTGCAGGAGAAAGTTGTTTGGTTGCTTGAGCACAATTTTCTGATTAAGAATATCTTCAATACAAAAGGATCAATGCGTCTTTCTGATATGTTGATGCAAGTAAGAAAGAAACGCAAGTGTCCAAATTGGATGGGAGAAACTGTTTGGAATGATCTTCAGAAGATATGGATGGATCTGTCATATAAGGAGATATCAAATCGAGCTAAGAAAAACCGTGCTTCTTCTAAAGGAGGAGCTGTCCATACTGGTTGATCTATATCTGTTGCTGAACATACCAATCAGATGGTACGTTTTCTATGTCAAAGTCTTCACTGTATAATCATTTAATGTTTGGCTCAAGGACATGCCTAATATTTACCAAGAAGAATTATAATGTCTTCACTGTTGCTGTTTTTTATTTTTTGTAAGGCTGAAGAGTTAGGTAGAGACCCCACATTGGATGAGGTCTTTTTAAAAACTCACACTAAGAAGAAGGACAACTCTTGGGTTGATGAAAGAGCAAAAAAAACATATGTAAGAAATATTAAATCATTTTTTATTTCATTTGTATTTCTTGTAAAAGTAATTTGATTATGTTACATTATTTTCTATTTGAGCAGGAAACATTTCAAGGTAAGTTGCAGCTTCACACCAAAGGTGGGGAAACATCTAGTAGTTGTAGCCAAGTGGTTAATTCAGAAGCTCGCTTAGACATGTGGGTCCAATCTGTTGGGGGAAAGAATAAAGGGCGTATTTATGGTGTTGGAGATAGATCCTCCCTTTATAGACCAGGTGTCGCAAGTCTGGTCTCAAATTCTCGTCCATCTAGAGGTTGCACCAATGTCTTGTCTCAGCACTCTAACGAGATAGCTGCACAGAACAAGAGGCACGAGAGGAGCTAAGGAAAGCAGAGCAACGTCGACAATAGGAGATTCAACAAACAGAGCAGCGCACTACAGAGTTCCAGATGCAGCTAGCAACATTGGCAAAAAGTGTTGCTTCCATACAGACCGAGTCCTCCCGTCGTCGTCGTCATCCAGATTATGAAGAGGATGATGACGTCGAGTAGTAATACTGATTTCAGTGTCAGATTTATTTAGTAGTTATGACTACATATTTTGCTTAGACTTGTTGGCATTATTGATATATATTCTTACGACAGTGTCGTTATGTGTATTTTTACACTTATGGTAGTGACAGTGTGCTTATTTTGAGACTTGTGGTAGTCACGATGTGTATTTTGAAAACACTATTTATATAAAACTTCACTTTGTTTTGACAATGATGTTTTAATATGCTTCCAATTTATTTTAAAAATACATTTAAAAAAAATACAGGAATCAGTAGGATACAAAATATAATGTAAATCATATTTTCATTACCCACAAACATTCTATGAGTAAATGATAATTTACCTACGGAATATCTATGGGTAATTTTATCTACAGAAAATCATTTACTCATATTACCCACGAAAAATCTGTGGGTAATTTTCCCACGGAAAATCTGTGGGTATTTTACCCACGGAAAATCTGAGTAATTTACACTCGGAAAATCTGTGGGTAAATTACCGACGGACATTCCTTAGGTACTCATATCCTACTGATTGTCCGTGGTAAATATTTACCTAGGAGCGAAATAGCTACGGACCCGGGTCTGTGGATAATTTTGGGTTACCTATGGACTTGCTGTGGGTAAAGCTAAAATCTGCCGTAGGTAATAACACTTTTTCTTGTAGTGATAGTCGGCATTATTTGGTTTGAAGTTGATTTTTTAATTTGAAATAAATGAACACTACAACAAGACGTAAAATCAAATAACGCTGCATTCAGATGACAAACAAAATAATGTCGGACTCAAACGAATAAATCACAGGTGAAATACGGAAGAAAAAAACCTAAACTTAAACGGTAACCACTTACTTAGATAAAAATACAGAAGAAAAAAATAATTTTGATGCGTGATTTTAGATTGAAAAAATGGTCATAAATCACACATCTTCAATGGGGAAGAAGAAGAACAAATGTGGGAGTGGGGAGGCTAAGTTATTTATGCGGAGACTAAGTATTTTATCTCACACAAATTAATCTTCCATTATCTATTTTTACAGTTCAGTTGGATATATTAGATATTAGCATATTGATCTCTCAAATTGGGAAAACTTCTTTTGTTTAATGAATTATAAATTATAATTGTTATTAATTCAAATAGATTGGCAAAATTTACATTTAAAAATTAAAAACTATTTGTATTTGGTTTTTTTATATTGATGTTTACAATAATAGATTAAATTTTCAAGAATTGGTTTTAGTACGCCATTAAATCGAATGAGTATAATTTAGAACGAAGATCTAATGGTGTTGAAAAATTATTAAATAAAGTCTATTATTTATTCTCTATAATGGATTGTTAGGTAATTTTATTTAAGAATTTGCATTGGACCCAATTGCCTATCTATTTGGTCAATAAAAAAAAATTTTGTTGCCTTTGAGAAGTAATCGAAAAAACTTATTATAATTTACGTAGATATTTTCCAAAATAAATTATAGGCATAATAACTCTCGTGGTCCCTTAACTTAATTTCAGGTAAAGTTTTAGTTCTTTATCTTTTTTATTTCTTTGCTATTTAAGTGTTTTATGTTTTTAAATAATTATAATTTTACCCTTTAAGTGGATTTCCGTTAAGACAACGTTAACGTTTTCTTCCTGTTTTCTTCTCTGTCACATTTCGAAAACCATTGTTCGGTTATGGTTGACTGTCAATTGGAGGATTTGGTAAATGCGAAACATCGTCATATTTTAGAGGTGTGGTTGAAGATTTTCAAATGTTAAATTCACATCTTGGACTTGGCTCATGAGTAAAAGATGAAGAACGATTGTTTTGTTTTTTTCGATTGATGTAATAATTTGTTGGTGTGCCTACATAGTTTTTAACATCTCTTAACTTACAGCAAATCCAACAAACCCATATTTTGAACCACATCTAACAAACATATATAAACAGTTAAATTAGATTTTCATATTTTATTGTTGCTTTATGTGCAGATTGTTGGATTTGGTTCATGTTTGGGTTTTGTTCTTTATCTGAGAATTGGTGGTTTGAAGAAGAAATATGAGGTTGAAGATAGTGATTTTTTTAATTGCTTACTGCTGAGTTTGAAACATTCTAGATTTTAGTTTGTAGGTTCTGTTTAAAAGATTTTGGATTTGATAGAACTTTTCTAAATTAGAGTTTGAGTTTGAAGGTTTTGGAGTTGTAGTTCATAGCCAAACAATGGTTTTCAAAATGTGAAAGAGAAGGAAACAATAAGAAAACGGAGCAAGAAATTTTATAATATATTACAATCTATATGATATTTATTTATAGATTAAATTAATAAATATCATTGACTCAAAAAAGTAAATTGATGAATATCATTTATTATATTATTCATGTAAATTCTAAAATATAATATCATTGACTATGTAATCATATATATATATATATATATATATATATAAAAATTAAAATGATTCATACTTAATTAAAACAATTTAAAAAAATAATTCATTTAAATTTATACGAACAATTACCACACCCGTACTTTGCCCAGATTTCATACTATTACATTATTAAATATAATCAATGGTTGGGTGGGTGGTGATACCAACAATTATGTGATTACATCGATAAATCTTGACGGCCTCATTTGTGTCATAATCTCGACATCGATCTAATGCAGCATAAAGTTTGAATTGGCTACTCCATCATAAAATTGTGGGAATTAAAAAGTAGGTAATAATTTTATTAAATTTGTTAAAATTTATTTTGTTTTTTTAAGTGCACCTTTAATTGAGGGAAATAATTCATCTTTCCACTATAGTATTTACGGAAATTGTAAAAAAAAAGAATATTGTTAAAATTTTTAAATAAATATTATAAATAATTAGTTGTCAACTGCTCAAGTTTTACATCGAGGGTTTTTCAATGTTGCTACCCACACCCCCATTTTTGCTACTCATACCCCTCAATTTTTTATAAAAATTAAATATCTAAAATATCCTTGTCTATTTGTAATATTTTTAACTCTTACGTGAATTCAATTCACGTAGATTTCCATAAATTCAATTTTTGTGTACCTACGTGAACTCAATTTAAGTAAACCTATTGAGATCAAGTATACGTGAACTAAATTTACGTACGTTAACGTGAATTGAGTTCACGTACATTTACGTGAATTGAATTTCCGTAGGTGTACGTGAATTGAGTTTACGTAAAAAAATTTACTTCATAAAAAGGTCTCAATTTTTTTTTTTAGTAAAAAAGGTCTCACATTCTAATGTTCTTAAAACTAAAACCTATAAATTTAAGATTATCTCAACAAATATTACATCAATGGACATTATTATCAATTATCAATAATCCATTATCAATGGACATTATAAATAATCTAATATATAAATGTCAACTCGAAAATATGAATCAGATTATTCAAAATTACAAAAATAAAAAAGAGCTCAAATTTTTATTGAATAAAAAGAGTTAATATAGATATTTTTTATAGATGAATTGATAATTGATAATAATGTCCATTAATTTAATATTTGTTGAGATAATGTTAAATTTATATAAGATTTTATAGGTTTTAGTTTTAAGAATATTAGAATATGAGACCTTTTTTATTAAATAAAAAAAATTTTAAGGCATTTTTATTAAGTTAATTTTTTTACGTAAATTCAATTTACGTACGCTTACGTGAATTCAATTCACGTAAGCATACGTGAACCCATTTCACGTAAACGTACGTGAATTTAGTTTGCTTACGTAAATTGAGTTCACGTAGGTACACAGAATTTGAATTTACGTAAATGTACGTGAATTGAGTTCACGTAAGTGTTTGAATTCAATTCACGTAAGAGTTAAAAATGTTATTAATAAGTAAGGACATTTTAGGATTTTGCTTTTATAAAAAAAATTGAGGGGTGTGGGTAGCAAAAATGGGGGTGTTGGTAGCAAAATTGAGGGTTTTTTTATGTAGAGGAAGTTAGCGGCGTTAGTTTTGTTCTTGTTCTTCATTGACGTGTGGTTGATATTGTTAAGGTGCAAGGGACGGTGATCGATGGTTCGTCAAGTAGGAATGGCAATTGATAGAAATTGAGTAGGGTAGTATAGTACCCATCTCCATGCCCGCAGTTTAAAAAAAAATATTTATACGCTTTTGAGTATCAACTTTAATACTGGTACCCTTGACCCTTGTCCTTTGGGTACTTAAGTGCCTGTATCCATTACCCGTACTTTAACAAAAATATATCGATAAATAATAACTATTGTTGTAATTAAATTTAAAAAATTGGTATAGTAGAACGTCATGTAAATTGATATGGATAGAGCATCATGTAGCTTGATATGTGTATAAGGACTAAAATTTATTTTTCCAATTTTTTTAATTATTAAAATTGCACTTTTTTTTTTATTAAGAACCCAATTTTTAAGATTAAAAAAGGATCTCTAAAATCTATTACTAGCATATTTTCGTGATGATTTATTTATATGTTTATTTTTTAAGAGGATCCGAAAATTATGAAATGGAGGACCTAAACTCATTGATTTGTTTGGAATAAAAAAGAGAGGTAGAGAGACATATGATAGTAGAGAGTGAAAGAGATAGTAGATAGAGATTGGAGAGGAATATAGAGATGCATAAGAGAGTAGAAAAACATGTGTATTTAGAAAAATCATGTATTTAAAAAAATTATTTTTATATCCTTTATGATAATTTTGTAGTTTTAAAAAAATCATTTTTATAAAATTGCATACAAACATGTTAAAAATCATTTTTTTAAAAATATCTAAAAAATAATCTCTAAATTATTTAAAACAAAAATCATTTTTATTTAAGCTCAAACAAATGCATCAAATAATAATAATAATAATAATAATAATATATAAGTGCGGGTGTAGGGCGGGGTAGATACTATAGTACCCGTACCCGTACCCATACCCATTCAATTTTACAGGTAATTACTCGTCCCCATATCTATACCCATTATGCGGGTTTTTACCCTATCCATTGTGTTTTTTTTGCAGATACGTTTGGATCTAATTGTCATCCATATCGTCAAGTCTTTAAACTTTCTAACATGTAGTGTTGAAGAACAAGAGCCACATCAAGTGCTAACAAATGTTGGATCCAATGAGTTGATTCAAATTCAGGGTCGGTCCAACACATTTAAAGACTTAAAGCGAATTTCAATATGATATTTAAAGTGGATTTTTAAAATTTTAACACGACATCACCAAATTAATATAATTGATATCATTTAAGATTTCTTTTTCAATTGATTTAATATTGTTTAGACAATATTAAATTTAGAAAATATTTAATTGTTTTAATTTTAAAAATATTAAAATCATGTCTTTTTATTAAGTATATTTTTTTTAGATCTTTTAATAAAGTAAAAATATTATTTTTCATATTGCTTTAGTGGCCTTACTCATGCCAACCTTGTTGAAACTCCTAAACATTATCAAAGGAGTACATTGATAGAAACTGGTACCAAACATTTAAATTTAAAAGAAATAAATAACTTTTATTGATGATAAAATAAGATAGCACAACATACTTCCAAAAAATTCTAGAGTTTTGGATGTCTTCCTTCTAAAAATTTGAGAGTGTAATCTCTTCCAACCAATATGCTTTCCCAATTAATTACCTACTGAATTTTACTTCAATTTTCCTATTTATAATTTTTTGTTTGATGGGAGAGATTGTCCATAGATGTCTTGCTGGTATTATGATACAGAAAAGTGAAAGTTTTGAATATTTAATAGTGTGTCATTATATACAATATTAATTCAATTAAATCTATTAAAAATCAATTCAATTGTGATTTTTTAAATTATAAGAATCATAAATTAAATATACAATATCAACTCAATTTCGAAAATTATTTGTAAATGAAAAATCTAAAATGTGAAGTATAGTAAATATACTATGTGGTATATGATAATTTGAGTATCATATATATTACAATTATTGGCGAATACTATGATGAATCAATGTTTAAGAGTCCTCAATAGTTGTTATAATTTCACTAAATATGCATGAAGTTTTAAGTTCAAACCTCGTTGCTTCTTCCATTTAGGCCACAAATAAAAGTCACAAGAATTAATGTTGTTAACGATTTCATCAATTCTAACCGTCTAATGAAATGTTCTCTTACAATTCTGACCGTCTAATGAAACGTTCTCTTATATGAATTCTGCATAATTAGTTTTAGTCATGTAGTATCTTGAGATGTCTCCTTTCTTCTCCAACTCTTGTTTTTACATACAGAGCAAAAGCACCATGAAAATTATATTAAAAAACCAAGAGTATTTGTTTACAAGAGTATTTCTGCCATTTAATCACCTTTAATGTTGAATTAGGTTAACACTCGAATTATATTTTAGACATTTACATTATCGTGTTACATAAAGCATTAATTTCTTCAAGATATGTACATTCTTGCGTGAAATATTGAGTTAAAATAAAAAATTTGATTTGCTACTATTTAGGGTCGAATTGTTACATATTATATATATAAAAAAACTGATATTGATATTCCATAATTTAGAGATTATTAGTTAAATTTTTTTTAAAACAATAGAATTTATTTTTCTAATTGTTTATTATAATGAAGATCACATTTTTTTAAACAATCACTTATCAAAAATGATTTTCGTGAGAAGTTACGAAAAACAGCTTCCAATTTGAAGCAATTTTTAGATTATTTTTAAATTTTAATTTATTTTTTTAAAATTTGTAATAAATAGAATGAAAAAACCCTTAAAATTAATTATATTTTAAAATAAGTTGTTACAAACATGCTCTGTCCCATGCAAATTAAGGAGTAATTCTTAAAAAATTTCAGGCAACATTGATTGGTAATTATAAGAAAACTTTATCCTCCGAACTGTTAAGACAAAATCTCAAATTAATGTTTTGATGAAAACAAACAAAAGTTAATTAAGACTTCTAATTATGATTCTAAGTGTTTTGTTGTTTTAATGTGTGCTTTTGAGTGTGATAAATCCTAGATAGGTACTAAGCAAAGCAAACAAAATCAGCTTAAGGAAAAAGCAAAAAATGAACAACCTGAACCAAGAACGTTCTCGACAAGATTCTAGAAAACCAAGAATGTTCTCCACGTTTTTCATTTAATCAATAAAGTTCAAATCATCTGTTAATGCAAGGAAAACTCCTGCAATTTATAAATACATTTCCAATACATCTACAAGAAATGTACATCTCTCATATTAGCAAAAGAAACATTCCAAAAGGTCAAAGGTTAAAAGGCATGACTTAAAGCAAAAATGACAAGATCATTCTCCATGTTCAAAGAATGACTATCCTCCAGCTTCTGAGTTATTAATCAAGAAAGTTCTTGAAATATATGCTTCAACATATCCTTGATATATAACGCAGACGTGATGATAGAACCTTGATTCACTTCAAACCGTTTTATATTTAAAAGGTGAAGTGTAAAACTCATCTATAAAGATTGAAAGGTAATATGTGTAAAACTTTTATGGGTGGAAAGGCAGAGCTGTGTAACAGATCAAGGTTGATCTGAACTGGTGGTGTCAAAATCAAGAACGTTCTCCATTTTGAACAATTAGTAAAAAATCTCACATATGTGAGGACTGGACGTAACCCGGTTTGGGTGAATCAGGATATATCTCTATGTAATATCTCTTTCCTTATCCCTATTTATTTTCAGCTCTTTGATTATGGAATTAAATAGATAAGTTAAAATTGTGTGTTATTTACTAACTAAGAACGTTCTCCGTTTTCTATTTTCCTAACGAAGAACGTTCTTCGTTTTCTGTTTTCATAACCAAGATCAATCTTGAGTTAAAATCCTCAAACTTTAACATGATACATTAAAAAGACGAATTTACAATTGTTGGAACCAAGTTGGTTTTACATTTAGAGTTTTGATGTTAACAAAAGTATTTTATGAGAACAATATATTTGACTTCAAAGAGTATGAAAAAAGATTCATGTTTTTGATGAAAATTTAAAATAAGATTTTATTCAAATTTATAATTGAAGAAAATCTAAAATAAGATTTGATTCAAAATTATAATTGATGAAAATCTAAAATAAGATTTGATTCAAATTTATAATTGAAGAAAATCTTTGACCAAGTTGAAAAGAAAATATGGTCAAGATTTGAAGATGTAATTAAGATTTGAAGAAGATTTAATTATGATTTGAAGAAAATTTGATCAAGATTTGAAGAACATTTGATGAAGAAGATTTAATTAAGATTTGAAGAAGATTTGATCAAAATTGGAAGAAGATTTGATCAAGATTTGTTGAAGATTTGAGCAAAATTTATTTACAACAAAATATGAATAAAATCAATCTGAAGAATTTACAAACTCAATATAAACATAATACAAACAGAATCAATCTGAAGAATTTACAAACCCAAATTTTAACTATAAATAGATACTCAGGGTTGAAGAAGAATAGCATCGAAAATTAGAAGAGTGTAGAAGAACTCAAGCTCAAATTCCAAATTCATCTAACAGTTCAAAGAGTGAAACACTTGTTCGAAGGAGAAATATTTTATGAGTGTTCTTTTCTTAGAGTTTGGGAGTTATTATTATTATCAGCTTTGTTATAAGCAACTACTCAAGTTCCAATCTTTTGTATCCAACTCGGTAGTGGTTTAGTTCCTTCTTCAATCTGAGGTTGTCAGGTTGTTAGGAGAAGACTTGGCTTGTAGGGTCAAGGTGGTTTGTTCCTCAAAAGTATGGGGTTGTTAGGCTGTTTGGGAAGACTTGGCTTAAAGGGTCAAGTTGGTTTGTTCCTCAAAATTCTGGGGTTGTCAGGCTGTTTGGGAAGACTGGGTTGGAGGGTCAGGTGTTTTGTAATTCAAGGTACTTGAATTAGTGGATGAAAGCCTTCTGAACGAGGGGACTGGATGTAGCCAAGTTAGTGGTGAACCAGGATAAATCTATATGTCCAAATATTTATGCTTTCATTATTTGCTGCCTCTGTATTTGATTTCTTCTTATCCAAGTAATCCATAAAAACCAACCAACCTTCATCAAATCAGCAAAAAGTGTTCAACTTTGGCAAACAAAATTCAACCCCCTTCTTGTTGGAACCAAGTTGGTTCTTTCAATTAAAGTTTTGATGTTAACAAAAGTATTTTATGTAAATTGTATTTTGACTTAGAAGAATGAAAATCAGAGGATGTGCAAAATCAGAGGATGACATCACTAGAAGATACACCAGAGGATGACGTCAGCAGAAGATACCTCCAGAATATACAAATCAGAAGCAGAAGATGTCACCAGAGGATGACGTCACCAGAAGATAAAAATGCCACCAGAAGATTCAGCCAGAAGATACATCCAGAGGATACTAGAGGATGCATCTAGAGGATACCAGAGGATGTCACTAGAGGGTACTAGAAGATACCTCCAAAGGATACCAAAGGATATCATGAATTAGAGGATATCATCAAAGGGAAGAAACAATAACATCATCAGAGGATAGAGTCCAGAAGGAGACTTGCTCTAGACCAGAAGGAAGTTTGTCAGAAGGAGACTTGGTCCAGACCAGAAGGAAACATAAGTCAGACTTGGTCCAGACTTGTTCCAGACCAGAAGATAGCATGGTCTAAAACAAAAGACTTGGTCTAGACCAGAAGATAGCATGGTCCAGACCAGAAGATAGCTTGGTCTAGAACATAAGACTTAGTCCAGACTTGGTCCAGATCAATGGTCCAGATCAGAAGATCAATGATCCAGATCAGAAGATCAATGGTCCAGATCAGAAGATCATAGAATGGTACATATCAGATCACATGGCCCAGAGTAGGTCGAGATTAAAAGATCATACGGTCCAGAATTTAAATCATGATGCAGATCAGTGAAGACTTGATTAAAATTTGAAGAAGACTTGATTGAATTTTGATCAAAGTATTAAGGGGATTTGATTCAAAAAAAATCACTGAAGACTTGAAAGAAATTTGAATGCAATCTGAAGCTAAAAAGATACAATTTAAAATTCAGAGAAACAAGATTGGTCAACAAAATTTTCAAATGCAATTTGAAACTAAAAAGATACGATTTGAAATTAAGTGAAACACGATTGGCCAACAGAATTTTTAAACGAAATCTAAGCAAGATTTATCTCGAATTTAAGCTTGGACAAAACCCTAATTGTAGCTATAAATTGAGGCTTCATGCTGCAGCATTAAGCATCGAAAATACAAGAACTCAAGCTTCATATTCAACATAATCTAAGAGTTCAAAAGAGAGAATCACTTGAGTGCAAAAGCAATATTTTCTAAGTGTTTTCGAGAAAGAAATTCAGTGCAGCAATCAGCTTTCCTGAAGCAACAAAAGAGTGTGAAAGTCATTGCAACAATGAGCTTTCCAAAAGCAACTTTGCAGAGTTCCAAACCCTTGTAATCTAACCTGATAGTGGTGTAGATTCCTTCTTCAATCTGGGGTTGTCAGATTGGTAGGAAAAGACTTGACTTGTAGAGTGAAGGTGCTGTTATCGTTCCTCAAAAGTCTGGGGTTGTCAGACAGTTTGTGAAGACTGACTTGGAGGGTTAGGTGTTGCAATTCAAAGTGTTTTGAATTAATGGATTAAGGCCTTCGAAGTGAAGGGACTAGATGTAGCCAAGTTAATGGTGAACCAGGATAAATTGATGTGTTCTTATGTTGTTATTATCCGTTGCTAAGTCTGACTACTTGTTCATCAAATAATTCGCATCAACATTCAACAAAACACCAAAAGAATTCAAGTTTGACAAACACAATTCAACCCCCTTCTCGTGTTTGCACCTTCAATTGGCATCAGAGCTTGGTCTCAAGACTGAGCACTTTACAGTGTTTGAGGAAAGATCTAAGGGTTCAACATGTCTGGATTTAATGAAGAAGCTGTTAGAGGAAAATTCAACAGACCACCTCTGTTTGATGGGGAACGGTTCGAGTACTGGAAGAACAGGCTGAAGAGTTTCTTTTTTTCACAAGATCCCAAACTTTGGGACTTGGTGGAAGATGGCTATACTGCTCAAGAAGATGCTGATGGTGTTAAAATTCCAAAAAAAGATATGGATGCTGACCAGAAGAAGATGTTCAAGTTGCATCACAAATCCAGAACGTTCACGATCAATGCAATTACATTCAAGGAGTTCGACAAGTGCACTAACAAAGAAACAACAAAAAACATCTATGATAGTTTGATTCTGACTTACGAAGGCAGCAAGCAAGTTCAAGAAGCAAATGCCAACATTCTAGTCAAGAAGTACGAGCTGTTCAAGATGGAAGAAGATGAAGACATTGAAGCAATGTTTTCCAGATTTCAGACTTTGGTTTCGGGATTAAGAGTACTCAAGAAAAGCTATACCACTGCTGACCACGTGAAGAAAATTCTTAGAAGTGTGCCAACTAAGTGGAGACCAAAGGTCACTGCTATTCAAGAAGCAAAGGACTTGAAAACTCTGAAGCTAGAAAAATTAACTAGCTCCCTCAAGTCACATGAAATAGAGCTAGAAGAAGATGAACCCAAGAAGAAGAACAAAACCCTAGCCTTAAAATCCAAACGGAAGAAAGTTTTAAAAGCAGAATCAGAATCAGAAGATAGTGATTCTAAGGACCATAATCAAAAACCAGAAGAAGAAGACATTGCCTTCATAACCAGGAAGGTTATGAAGATGTGGCAGAATAGAAAGAAGAAGTTTCCCCAGAGGTATTCCAAGCATTCCAACAGAGGAAAGGATGAACAAGACAAGAAGAGTATCATCTACTATGGATGCAATGAACCTGGGCACATCAAGTAAGAATGTAAAAATCTGAAGAAAGGGAAAAATCAGAAGAAAAACTCCAGACCCAAGAAGAAGAAAATGATGGCAACATGGGATGATTCTGATGAATCTTCTAAAGATGAAGAAGCAGAATTAGCCATGATGGCTCACATAAATTCTACCTCTGGATCCAATATAAAATCTGGCTTTAGAAGTGAATCAGAAGAAGCAGAATTGGCTCAGACAGTTCGCAATTATTCTGCCTCTGGATCCAACTCTAGAAGGAAATCACAAGAAGCAGAAGTGGCTCTGATGGCACACATTTATTCTGCCTCTGGATCTAACCCAGACTCTGATTCTAGAAGTGAATCAGAAACAAAACTGGCTCTGATGGCTCACACAAGCTCTGCCTCTATATCCGATACATAATCTGATTCTAGAAGTGAATCATTAGAAGATGAAAAAGAGGTATTTTCTGAACTCACTTGATCTGATTTAATTACTGCAATGAATGATATTTTAAATATCAATAACAAACTGTCTTTCAAACTGAAAACACTTAAGGAAGAAAATAAAATGAAGGTGCAAACACGAGAAGAGGGGTTGAATTGTGTTTGTACTACTTGAATTATTTTTGAAATCTGAAATATGATCAAGTAAAGTTAGTAGCGGATAAAGTAAAATAAACAACACAAGGATTTATCCTGGTTCACCATTAACTAGGCTACATCCAGTCCCTTCAACTTGAAGGATATTTCCACTAATTCAAAACATTTGAATTACAACAGTACTACTGACCCTCCAAGTCAGTCTTCCCAAACAGTCTAACAATCCTAGACTTTTGAGGAACACAACACCTTGACTTCTCAAGTCAAGTCTTCTCCTACCAATCTGACAACCCCAGATTGCAGAAGGAATTACAACACCTTGAATCTAATTGCTAAGTCATCTGCTACTTCTTCTGACTCTTCAGATTGTAGACTCTACTTCAACAATATAGATTTAACACATGGGAACGAAAAACACGAGTACTTGCTTCTGGAAAGTTGAAAATCACAATTAACCTCACCGAAAACTCGAGTGTTTGCTTCTGGAAGTGTATGACTCTTTTACTGATTTTCGATCTAAGTCTTCTGCCTTCAGCCTCCTTTTATAGATGAAAATTAGGGCTTCTACCATGATCAAATTCGAGCTGTATCTGTCCAAATTCTCTTGCAAAAATAACTTGGCCAATCGGGTTTCACTTAAATAAAAAACGTATCTTTTTAGCTTCAGATTGCATTTGAAAATTCTGTTGACCAATCTTGTTTCTTTTAATTTCAAACTATATCTTTTTAAGCTTCAGATTGCATTCGAATTTCTTCAAGTCTTCAGAAATTTTTGAATCAAATCCCCTTAATACTTTGATCAAATTTCTATCAAAATTTAATCAAGTATTCTTCGAATTTTAATCAAGTTATCACTGATTTTCATCATGATTAAATCTGAACCATATGATCTTCTGATTTCGACCAAATCTGGACTTTATTATCTGATCTGCACCAATTCTGTGATCCTCTGATCTCAGCCAACACTGGTCCATACGATTTGATATTCTGATCTCGGCCAACACTGGGCCATGATGCTTAAATCTGGACCATTGATCTGAACATTTTCCCTCTAATCTGGACCAAGTCGGGACTGAGTCTGGATTGAATTTGAATTAAATCTGGACTTGTGATATTTTAATCTGAACATTTATCTTCTGATCTGGATGAAGTCTGGATTAAATCTGGACAATCATTTCTTCTGATCTGGACTGAGTTTTATGTTGTGGACCATTCTATTTTCTGGTCTGAACCAAGTCGGGACCAAGTCATAGTTATCTTCTCCTCTGGATCAAGTCTAGACTGATTCATATATTCACGACCAAGCTATCTTCTGGTCAGAATTATTTATGGACCAAGTATGTGTTATGATTCCTTCTGGTATGGACTAATTCTCCCTCTGACAAGCTTTCTTCTGGTCTGGACCAGGTCTCCTTCTGAACTCTGCTTCCTTCTGATCTGGGCCAAGAAAGATATCCTCTGATGATGTTATTTGACCTTTGATGACATCCTCTGATATCCTCTGGGTGTGTATCCTCTAGTGTCTTCTGGATGCATCCTCTGGATGCATTATCTGGCCTAACCTTTTGATGTCATTTCTATCTTCTGGTTGCTTCCTCTGGATGTATCTTCTGGTGGTGTTATCCTCTGATTTTGCACAACTTCTGATTTGTTATTCTAAGTCAACATACTATTTACATAAAATACTTTTGTTAACATCAAAACTAAGTATAGAACCAACTTGGTTCCAACATAAAACTCTAACCAAAGAAATTGATGTTTTAAAGAATCAAAATACAGAATGTAAAATAGAAAATGCAACTCTTAAAACTGATATTGTTGAGCTTAAGTCTGAAAACCTAACTCTAAACAGTAATCTTTGTTCTACATCAAGTAAAAATACTGTATGTAATTCTGATATGCATGAACAAGTTTTACAAGATTTTATTGTTAATGGTATGGAAAGAAGCAAATATGCTTCTATGGTCTATGGAGTTAGTAACAATGGTAAAAGAGGCATAGGGTTTGATGAATCTGTAACTATAACTGAACATACTCCCTCTGATGTTTTGTATGCTGCTTGTGCTAAGAAAGGTCACTCAAAATTGTCTTGTCCCATGATAAAATCAAGGAAAGACAAGAAACCTTTCAAGACTAACAAACCAGGACCCAACCAGATTTGGGTACCAAAAGATAAAATTGTTTATGTTGCAGATGCTCTAAACAATCAAATTGAAACACCAGTCATGGTGCCTGGTAAATGGATGCTCGCAATATATGAAGGGAAAAAGGTCTATGTTCCAACATCTACCAAACAGAAGCAAATTAACTCTAGTGGAAGAATGACTGGTCAACACAACACATATCAGAACCAGAACCATATAGAACCATATAATGAACTAGAAATATAAGAGAAATCGCACATATCAACAAAGCTGGAACTACCAGAAGAATCAGAATTACCATCAGAGGAACCTGATACATCAGCAGAAACAAAAGTGGCAGATTAAGAATCAGAATCAGGAGACTTATTTGAAGACTCCAATCAAATTCATCAAGACTGCAAACCTGGAAGGGAATTCAAATTCCTTCATCCAGACTCTCTAATCAATGAATATGCAAATTCAGAATCTGAAAACCAGAAAAGAAGAAATACGAGGGTTTTCAGAGTGAAACTAAAACTGGTCATATAGGTTATATCTTTCTTTAAATACTATTATTGTTTGATATTTATGTTTACTGTGATAACAAGAAGTTTGATCTTAAAAATCAAAGCTAGATAAGTATTCTGCAAGTTTTCAAACAGTTAGAGGAACCAAGTGATCCATGTGATGTGAACACTTCAACAGAAACAATATTTCAGTGGTTTCAAAAACAAGCAGAAACCACCAGAAGCAGAATTAATGGTTTGGTTGTATTGAGTTCATTTTTAAATTATTTGATTTGTATTATGTTATATGACAAATAGCTTGACCTGAAAAGTCAAAGCAAGATGAAGCTGATGCAGGTTAACCAGAACCAGAGGAAACCGAAGCTGGTTTACCAAAACCAAAGGAAACTGATGCAGGTTTACCAGAACCAGAGGAAATTGATGCAGGATTATTAGAACCAAAAGCTGATGTAGATCTACTAGAACCAGAAGCTGATGCAGATCTACTAGAACCAAAAGCTGATGCAGGTTTACTAGAAGCAGAAGCTGATGCAGATTTACCAGAACCAGAAGCTGATGTAGGCAAAAAAACTTGAAAAAGCAGAAGCTACAGGCAAGAATACGAAAAATCTTCAAAGGATAAATCTGAAGATGAGTCAGAAGAAGGATATAGATGGAGTCTACCAATGCAAGAAGAGCTAAATGAATGAGATTTTGGATCTAGTTCCAAGACTAGAAAAGAACATTATTGGAACCAATTAGGTTTTCAGAAACAAGATGAATGAAAAAGAAGAAGTTGTCAGAAACAAGGCACGATGTGTTGCACAAGGATACAGTCAGCAAGAAGGTATTGACTACACTGAAACATTTACTCCAATGGCCAAGTTAGAAGCTATTTGTATCCTACTTTCCTTTGTTGCTTATAATAACATTTCATTATTTCAAATGGATGTTAAAAGTGAATTTTTAAATTGTTATATATGTGAAGAAGTCTATGTTAAACAACCCCCAAGTTTTGAAAGTTCTGAATTTCCAAACCATGTTTTTAAACTTAAAAAAATCTTGGTATGGTTTAAAAAAGCACCTAGGGCATGGTATGATAGACTCATTTACTTCTTACTTAAAAATAACTTTGAAAGAGGACAAGTAGACAATACACTTTTTAGAAAATCAATTAAAGATGAGATTCTGATCATTAAAGTTTATATTGATGATATTATCTTTGGATCTACTAATGGCACTCTCTGCCAAGAATTGTCTAAATTGGAGCAGCAGGAATTTCAAATGAGCATGATAGGAGAACTTAAGTTCTTCCTAGGGATTCAAATTCAGCAAAGTAAAAAAGGTTTATACATTCATCAAACAAAATATACAAAAGAGCTTCTCAAGAAGTTTAAGATGAGTGATTGCAAACCTATGGATACCCCAATGCACCTTACCAGCTCACTTGAAAAAGGATGACTAAGGCCAAAAATCCTACAGAGATACCTAAAAGGCACTACCAACCTCACCTTGTTCTACAAGAAAACTCCTACATATCAACTTAGTTTATACTATGACAACACTTCAGCCATCAACTTAACCAAAAATCCTATCCTACATTCTAGAGCCAAACACATAGAGATCAAACACCAATTCATAAGAGATTATGTTCAAAAAGGGGAACTTCACCAAACCCCTACCTGAAGATAGGTTTGACTTCATCAAGAAAAACCTTAACCTTACCTTCATCCCTAACAAAATAGCTTAGTTAAATTGTTTTTGTTATATGTATTTTATTTCTTATTATTATTTTTGTGTACTCGTGTTATTCAAAATATAAAAAAATAAAATAAAATAAAAAAAAATTCAGTGGATCTCCTTTATTTCTTCAATCCTTTTTGTTTGATGACAAAGGGGGAGAAGATGTATTTGATAAAGTATATGGGGCATTATACTTAGGGAAAAAATTCAAAGTAAAGCTTAGTCTTAGGGGGAGTCAAAGTCAAAAGAACGAAAAAGTTTTATCAAAAATACAAAGTTGTGTCATCATCAAAAAAAAGGGGAGATTGTTGGAACCATGTTGGTTCTTTCAATTAAAGTTTTGATGTTAACAAAAGTATTTTATGTAAATCGTATTTTGACTTAGAAGAATGAAAAATCAGATGATGTGCAAAATCAGAGGATGACATCACCAGAGGATACACCAATGGATGTCATCAGAGGATGACGTCAGTAGAAGATACCTCCAGAATATACAACTAGAAGATACCTCCAGAAGATACAAATCAGAAGTAGAAGATGTCACCAGAAGATAAAAATGCCACCAAAAGATTCGGCTAGAAGATATCACCAGAGGATACATCCGGAGGATACTAGAGGATGCATCTAGAGGATACCAGAGGATGTCACCAGAGGGTACCAGAAGATACCTCTAGAGGATACTAGAGGATATCATGAATCAGAGGATATCATCAAATGGAAGAAACAATAACATCATCAGAGGATATTATTCTTGGCCCAGATCAGAAGGAAGTAGAGTCCAGAAGGAGACTTGGTCTAGACCAGAAGGAGACTTGGTCCAGACCAGAAGGAAACAGAAGTCAGACTTGGTCCTGACTTGTTCCAGAGTAGAAGATAGCATGGTCTAGAACAGAAGACTTGGTCCATACTAGAAGATAGCATGGTCTTGAACAGAAAACTTGGTCCAGACCAGAAGATAGCTTGGTCCAGAACATAAGACTTAGTCCATACTTGGTCCAGATTAGCAGATCAATAGTCCAGATCAGAAGATCATAGAATGGTACAGATCAGATCAAATGGTCCAGAGTTGGTTGAGATCAGAAGATCATACGGTCCATAATTTAAATCATGATGCAGATTAGTGAAGACTTGATTAAAATTCAAAGAAGACTTGATTGAATTTTGATAGAAATTTGATCAAAGTATTAAGGGGATTTGATTCATAAAAATCAATGAAGGAAATTCAAATGCAATCTAAAGCTAAAAAGATACAATTTAAAATTAAAAGAAACAGGACTGGTCAACAGAATTTTCAAATGCAATCTGAAACTAAAAAGATACGGTTTGAAATTAAGTGAAATTGGATTGGCCAAAAAATTTTCAAACGAAATCTGAACAAAATTTATCTCGAATTTAAGCTTAGACAAAGCCCTATTTGTAGCTATAAAAGGAGGCTTCAGGCAGCAACATTAAGCATCGAAAATACAAGAACTCAAGCTTCATATTCAACATAATCCGAGAGTTCAAAAGAGAGAATCACTTGAGTGCAAAAGCAGTATTTTCTAAGTGTTTTCGATAGAGAAATTCAGTGCAGCAATCAGCTTTCCAAAAGCAACAAAAGAGTGTGAAAGTCATTGCAACAATCAGCTTTCCAGAAGCCACTTTGCAGAGTTCCAAACCCATGTAATCTAACCCGATAGTGGTGTAGTTTCCTTTTTCAATCTGGGGGTTGTCATATTGGTAGGAGAAGACTTGACTTGTAGAGTCAAGGTGCTGTTATCGTTTATCAAAAGTCTGGGGTTGTTAGACTGACTTGGAGGGTCTGGTGTTGTAATTCAAAGTGTTTTGAATTAGTGGATTAAAGTCTTCGGAGTGAAGGGATTGGATGTAGCTATGTTAATGGTGAACCAGGATAAATTGCTTTGTTCTTATGTTGTTATTATCCGCTGCTAAGTCTGATTACTTATTCATCAAATAATTCGCATCAACATTCAACAAAACAGCGAAAGAATTCAAGTTTGACAAACACAATTCAACTCCCCTTTCTCGTGTTTGAACCTTCAACAATTCAAACCCCCCTTCCTTGTAAATGGACATTACTACTTCAATTGGTGTCAGAGCTCGGTCTCTAAAAATTAACACCTAAAAAGTGCTAAAGAAAAAGATCTAGAAGAAAAACTGTGAAAAGCTAAATGCATTGTAGAGGGAGGATCTTCAAACAAACCACCTTACTTTGATGGCACATATTACTACTTCTGGAAAAACAAGATGCTACTATTTCTAAAATCATAAGATACAGGAATGTGGCGTATTATAACAGATGGAGATTTCATTCCAATAGTAAATCAAAATTATCCAACATGAGATGAAAAAAGAAAAGCAGACTGGACATCTGAAGATAAAACTAAGGCACTCCTAAACTCTAAAGCCCAACAATTTATATCTTGTGCTTTAAGCAGGGAAGTAAGTGAAAGAGTTGATGAATGCAATACTGCTAAAGAAGTATGGGACATGTTACAAACTCATCACGAAGGAACAAATCATGTGAAAGAAATGAGGATCGATATAGGCATAAGAAAATTGAAAATATTTGAAATGAATGAAGGTGAAACTATTGATGAGATGTGCTCAAGATTTACAACCATTGTAAATGAAATGCGCCCCTTAGGAAAAGCATACTCAGTACAAGATAGAGTAAGAAATATCATGAGATGTCTCCCAGTAATATAGAGACCAATGGTGATAGCTATAAGCCAGGCGAATAATCTTGAATTACTTGAACTAGAAGAACTAATTGGAACATTAAGAGCACATGAAATGTTGTTACAAGAAGACAAACCAATTAATAAAGGCAAAGTAATAGCCTTAAAAGTATCCCAAGAAAATATATCATTACCAACATATAAAGATTCAGAAGAAATTGGGATGGAAGATGCTGATGAAGAAATAGCCCTTTTTTACGAGAAGAATCCAAAGGATGATGAGAAGAATAGATCAGATCAAGAAGGGGTTCTCAAATAAAAGGGAAAATCCCAAAACAAAAGTCGACAAAAGTCAAGTTACATGCTTTGGATGTAATAAACAAGGAGATTACAAAGTTGAATGGAAGAAATCAATGATGGCTACCTGGGATGATTCAGATACAGAAGATAGTGAAGAGGCCAACATATGCTTAATGGCAGCAGAAGAAGACGAGGTAACAAACTCTGAACACTGTCCTTTATGTGAACAATTGAAAAAAGAATTTGATAATTTACTAAATGATTTAAATTCTCTCGTTCAAAAATGTAGTTATTTAAAAGAACATTTTTACAAAGAGAAAGAAGAAAAAGAGGAAGTACATGCTATGAATAATGAACTTAAAAAAATCATTCAAAATCTGAAAGAATCTCAGGTTAAAGATTTTAAAAATAAAAATTGAGAAAGTTGAGAATGTTCTGCAACACAAAAGGAGAACATTCTCCTTAAAACTAAAGTTGAACTTCTTAAGAATGACTTGTCTAATTTTATTAAAGTTACTGAAACCTTTCAAAAAATCATGGGATCTCAAGTAGGAATATTTGATAAAGCTGGTTTTGGTTTTGATAAAACTCAAAAAAAAAATGTATGAAAACTTTTTTGTTCCAGAAAGTAAAGAGGATAAATGCAAAACCAAATGTTCATATTGTAATAAAATTGGACATCTAGAATATGCTTGTTATTTTAAGAAATGAGATGAAAAAATTAGAAACAAAAAGTTTTTTAAAAACGAAGAACATTCTAGAAGTAAAACAAAACCTTCTCCAGAAAACTAGAAAAAAGGATAACGTTCTGGAAGAAAAACAAATTTTTATCCATAAAGTTTGAAAAAAGGAGAACTTTCTCCAGAAAGTTTAAAAAAGGGTGAATGTTCTAGAGTTTTATCAAAACTAGCAACGAAGACATTTAAAACTCATATTTTCAAATCTTCTCCAAGACCAAAGTGTTCCTATTGTTCCAAGATTGGCAACTGTGAGTCAACTTGCTATCTTAAAAAGAGTTCAAACTTTAAGACTAACTCTCAAGGACACAAAATCAAGTGGGTACCTAAAATGAATGAAACACCTTATGTAGGCTGGATTTCAAAGTGTCATGAAAAAGCCATGTTTTTTGGACAGTGGTTGTTCAAGGCATATGACAGGTGATACAAAATGCTTCATGTTATTTGTCAAGAGGCATGGAGGTTCAGTAAATTTTGGGAACAATAACCAAGCTCGAATCATATGTAAAGGAACCATATGTTCAAATAACTAATGTCCTAAACCCTAAACCCTGTTCAAAAAATTTAGGGTAAAGGAACCATATGTAAAGGAATCATAGGTAAGGAAAACTCTGCTCAAATAACTAATGTTCAATATGTTGAAGGTTTGAAACACAATCTCTTAAGCATAAGTCAACTATGTGACAATGGCTTTGAAGTTATTTTCAAACCCAATATATGTGAGGTCAAAAAGACAAAATCTGGGAAAGTCTTTTTCTCAAGAACCAGAAAGAAAAATCTGTAGGTTTTATATCTTGAGGAATTACCTGATGAATCTTGCTTCATGTCCATCGATAAAGACAAATGGATTTGGCATAAACAAACATGTCATATAAGCATGAAAACAATTTCAAAAATTTCAAAATTAGATCTTGTTAGAAGTTTGCCTAAACTAAATTTTGATAAAGACAAAGTATGTGAAGCATGTGCAAAAGGAAAACAAGTCAAAAGTAGTTTTCACTCAAAAGATTTCATATCTACAAATAGAACTCTTGAATTAATTCACATTGATCTTTTTTGTCCCATTAAAACAACTAGTCTAGGAGGAATGAAATATGGTTTTGTTATTGTTGATGACTTTTCAAGATACATTTGGGTTCTATTTTTAAAACAAAAAGATGATGCATTTGATGCTTTCAAAATATTTTGTAAAAAGGTTCAAAATGAAAAATATTCCAATATCATTTCTATAAGAAGTGATCATGGAGGGGAATTTATAAATGCATCTTTCAAAACCTTCTTCAATGAACTTGACATTTCTCACAATCTATCTTGTGCAAGAACTCCTCAACAAAATAGAGTTGTTGAACGAAAAAATAGAACATTACAAGAAATAGCAAGAACAATGTTGGAAGAATCTAATGTTGAAAAATATTTTTGGGCCGAAGCCATCAACACTTCATGTTAGATTTTAAACTGTGTATCAATAAGAATAATTATCAACAAAACACATTTTAAACAACAAAGAGAACCTTGGAAAGTTTGATGCAAAGTCTGAAAAGGCCATCATTTTGGGTTATTCAACTGATTCTAAAGGTTATCGTGTATTCAATCTAAGAACTAAAATTGTTGAAATCAGTATACATATTTTGTTTGATGAATTTGATGACTTGGATTTGAGTAAAAAAGATGACGATGAAGAAGAACATTTTGGACAGCAGCAAAACACTTCGCAGGAAACGGAGATTCATAAACAGTCTCTATTTCATTCTCCTTCTAAAAGCTGAAGAACAAATAAGTGATCACCCTCAAAATCAAATCATTGGAGATATAACTGATGGAATTAGAACAAGAATATTATTCAAAGATGATGTTAGAATAACATGGCAATGATCTCCCAAATATAACCAAAATCAATCAAAGAAGCAATAATTGATCAATCTTGGGTAGATGCAATGAAGGAATAACTTCTTCAATTCGAAAAGAATGAAGTCTGGAATCTTGATCCAGATCCACGGAATCAAACCATCATTGGAACAAGATGAGTTTTCAGGAATAAGCTAGATGAAGAAGGTAAGGTTATAAGAAACGAAGCAAGATTGGTTGCACAAGGATACAATCAACAAGAAGGCATTGACTATGATGAAACTTTTGCCTAGTTGCAAGGTTAGAAGCCATAAGAATTCTTCTTGCATATGCATCTCATAAACTTATTAAACTCTTTCAAATGGATGTGAATAGTTCATTTTTAAATGGATTTTTAAAATGAACAAGTCAACGTCCAACAACCCCCTAGTTTTGAAGATCAAACAAAACCATATCACGTTTTCAAACTCACCAAAGCCTTATATGGATTAAAACAAGCACCAAGAGCTTGGTATGAAAGATTAAGTTTCTTTTTAATCAAAAATGGATTTTCTAGAGGAAAAATTGACACTACACTGTTCAAGAAAACTAATAAAAATGATTTACTCATTGGTCAAGTGTATGTTGACGATATTATCTTTGGATCAACTAATGAGAAAATGTGTAATGCTTTTTCAAAACTCATGCAAAGTGAATTTGAGATGAGTATGATGGGGAATTAAGATATTTTCTTCGCTTGCAAATTAAGCAACATAAAGATGACATTTTTATATGTCAAGAATAATATACAAAAGACCTTTTTATCAAAATATAAGATGAATGAAGCCAAAATTATGTCTACTCCTATGCATCCATCTTTTTCCTTAGACAAAGATGAAAATAGAAAATCCATTTCTAAAAAGGAATACATGGGTATGATAGGATCCTTGCTTTATTTAACTGCCAGTAGACCCGATATTGTGTTTGAAGTAAGACTGTTTGCTAGATTTCAATCCGCACAAAAAGAATCCCACTTATCAACTGTAACAAGAGTTTTTTGATATCTTGTTGTTACTACTGATCGTAGCCTTTGGTATAACAAAGGTTCTCATTTCAATCTTGTAGCTTACTGTGACGCTGATTATGCTGGAGACATAATCGAAAGAAAAAGCACAAGTGGTACATGCCAATTTCTTGGAAAAACATTAATAAGCTGGTCATGCAGAAAACAAAATACAATTACTTTATCAAAAACTGAAGTTGAATATGTCTCAGCAACAAATTGTTGTTCACAAGTCATTTGAATAAAAAAATCAACTTGAAGACTTCTTTATAAGTTATTCTAATATTCCAATTTACTGTGATAACACAAGTGCCATAAATCTTTCTAAAAATCCTATGTAGCATTCTAGATCCAAACACATTGAAATAAAACGTCATTTCATTTGTGATCATGTAAATAAAAAGGAAATTGAGTTAATCTTTGTAGATACTCAAAAACAACTTGCTGGAATTTTTACCAAACCTATTGTAGAGGAAAGTTTTAATTTCATCAAAGAAAAATTAAAAATTGTCAAAAATCCAATCAGATCACATTAAAATTTTTTTTTGGGAAACCAAGAATGTTCTTGGTTTGTTTCATCATTCTTCGTTTCTCCCTCATCAGATCTTCGTTTTTCAGAAACAGAAAAGGTATCCCTTTTGCATGGCATTTATTGAACGTGTCTCTTTGCCTACAAAAGGTGACTGACGTGCTGTCATTTCCGCCCCGATTTTCCTCTGTTCCAATACTCAAGTGTCACTTCCTCTTCCCTCCAAAAAAGTCAAATTTCTATGTAACTCCTCCACTTCTTCATTTAAACTACAACTACGCAAAACTCATTCATCTTCCCCAAAACACTTTCTATCTCTCTGCATATTCTCTCTCAATGGCACAAACTAAAATGTCTGCTCGGAAAAACCCTCGCCCTAACACACCGTCGTCGTCATCATCTCCACCATCTTCACCCTTCCTCAATCGATCTCCATCACCACCACCTAGACCCACTCCTCCAAAGGAATCGTATGAAAGTACATTCTCAAACTATATGTCTTCGTCCCCTGATTCAAGACCTAACCCTATTACCCTAAATTCCCTATCAACTGTACTTCCCCCCTATACAAATTCCCATCTCCAACTATTCATGAAGTACCACCACACTTGAGAAAACCATCCTCAAAACCTACTGCCACCCAATGACGGTCCATGCGCGTCTTGGCTGGAAGCGAAACATCCAGAGCAAAACCCCCTAAATCCACTGTTTTTATCATTTCTCATAGTGAAAACTTTGAACCCGAACCATCTCAAACATATCTTCCTACTGAACCCTCTCAAACAACTTCTCCAACAAAACCCTTCCTCTCAACTCCCCCAAATCAGAAACGAAAATTCATCAACGGACTCGTTTCATCTTCAAAACCATCATCTCCTCCAAAAACAAAATCACCAACCTAAGAGTCAAAACCACTATAACCTTATCTCAATATCTGGCCAAAAACAAACTAAAAAACTCCAAAGAAAAAAACAAAAATCACTCGTCCTCAACCCACAACGCAAGAACGCTCTCCATCAATGCTTGCTTCTCCATAATGTTCTTTGTAAGACCTTTAATTTTTAATTAAAATTATGGAATTAATTTTAAGTGTATTTGGAGATATTTGTAAAATATTTAATATATGTATGTTTTGAGTAAATATATATATATATATAAATATTTATTTTGGAGGATGAATAAAAATTATTGGATGAAGATTAAATTAATTTAATTACGAGTAATTAAATTAATTGGGTAGTTAATTGAGGATTAGTGGCTAATTGCAAGACAATTAAGTGCTGAAGGATCCAACATTATTTTAACATTATTTTTGGGTGAGGTGGCACCACAAAAGCCTATAAATAGGAGTGAGAAGGATGGTGAAATCAGAACACCATCCCTCCTTCCTCACTGCCCATACTGCATGTAACAGCACTCTTCCCTCCCATTTTGTTTGCTATTTTCTGCCTTCCTCCATTTCCAGTCACGATTACAAAGAAGAAAAGAGGAAACTCTTCAAAGTGCCATTACTTGGACATCCAAGCATTGAAACACCAAACCCCAGTACAAAAGTTATTCCCCAGTTTCGTAGCAGCAAACGCAGGCTATAGTTTCATCGGTTTTTGGCGCAAAAACGGGAACGACAGTAGAAACGAGAGAAACAGTAGAACATGCAACAAGGGTAAGGGCACCTTCCACTTTCTACTTGCATTAGGGCTGTAAGTGCATAACTTTCATGGCATTACTAGTGTTTTCATTACTGTTTTGAAACTAGTTTGCGTGTTGCTTGAAAGAAATGAAAAAAATGCATTTTTTTGATGTTTTAAAAGCTCTGTGATGATTGCTGTTTGGGATGAATGCGCTAAAATTTGTGTTGTTTATATGGGAAAGTGGAAAAATGTCTTGTATGTTTTTTAAGCATGATTAAAATGCATGTTCATAAAACTGTTTTGAAAATGGTTTTGAAATGCAAAAAAATGCATTATGTTGGTGTTTTGCTGCTCTGTAATGCTTGCATGTTATTCTGATGTGTTGTGAAAGCTGAAATGCTTGCATGTTATTCTGATGTGTGGTGAAAGCTGAAAAGCTTGCATGTTATTCTGATGTGTTGTGAAAGCTGAAATGCTTGCATGTTATTCTGATATTGAGAAAGCTGAAATGTTGTGTGATGTTATGATGATTGATCATTCTGTTCTTTTTCTGGATGATTTGGTGTTGATGAGTCTGATTCCATTTCTGTTGTGAATGATTCTGGTGATGTTGATGATTTAAAAATAAAAGGGATTTTAATGACGAAAGTATTGTCTGGAAAAAGTGCTGAATCTGTTTTAATGTTTGGTTGTTTGTTTTTAAAAGAAAACAGTTTGAAAAGGGTTGAAATCTCAGGAAAATTTCACTAGTTTTCAAAGGTGTATTCGAATACAACATGTGTGTATTCAACTACAACCTGTCAAGTTTCTGTTTTACTTAAGTTTTCAAACTTGTATTCAAATACGAGCCCTTGTATTCTGTATTCGACAGAGGAAGGATTTTTGCTTCTGACTTAGCATCTGTATTCGACTACGACCATGTCGTATTCGAATACAAAAGTGGGATTTTAACACTGTATTCGCATCTGTATTTGACTACAGGCATGCTGTATTCGAATACAGAATGCAGATTTTCACTAGTTTCAGCTTCTATATTCGAATACAATGGGTATGTATTCGAATACAGATTTGTGTTTTTCCAGAAGCTCAGTTTTTAGCTTCTATATTCGAATACAAGGAAGCTGTATTCGAATACAGATTCGTGTTTTCCAGAAAATCAAGTTTTAAACACTGTGATATGCATTTTAAAGTGTTGGGAAACTTTGAGAGGATTAAAATGATTTAAAATGGAGTCCTTGAAATAATTTTGAAGAGGAGAGGATGATGTTTTGAAAACCATTAATGATCTGGTAGAAAATGTTGAATTTTTCAAGGTTTTGTCTTCTGTATTCGACTACAAGCATGCTGTATTCGAATATAGAATGTTAAAATTGCAGTTTCATGCTTCTGTATTCGAATACAAGGGGTCTGTATTCGAATACAGATTCGAGTTTTATGAAATTCCAAGTTTTTAAGAGTGTTTTGTAAACCCTGAGTGTTTGGGGGATATTGGGAATGTTGTGGTGAATTAAAATGGAACTTTTGGTGATATTTTGAAGTGGTGGTGATAAAGTGTTTAAGACTTTACTGATGTACTGAAAGATGTTGTTTTGTGCACTGAGACTGCCTCTGTATTCGAATACCAGAGGGCTGTATTCGAATACAGAGTGTAATTCTGCACTGTTTTTTGCTTCTGTATTCGAATATAGAGAAGCTGTATTCGAATACAGATTCGTAAAATTCCAAAAAATCCAATTTTAAACACTGTATTTGAATTTTAAGAGTTTGGGAAAACATTTCAAAATGTTAATGAATACTTGGCTGTTTAGTCATGTTTGTGATGATGATAATCCTGATTGTGCTGAGATATTTTAAATAAGATGGAAAGGCATGAATTTTCTGATTTTGCATACTGTTTCCAGAGAAGTGAAACACTGCATATTCATGCATTGCATAGTCAAGTGGTACCCGCGATGGGCTACAGAGTAATGCGCAACCACGTGCTGATATGTTGAGCGATTGCACGAGTGCTGGTCTGTTGAGCGACTGCACTAAGTACTGATCTGTTGAGCGATTGTACTTTGGTATATAGGTGCTGGTCTATTGAGCGACTGCACTGGTACTAGACTGTTGAGCGTCTGTACCCTGAAATGCGCAGCCACGTGCTGATCTGTTGAGCGATTGCACGAGTGCTGGTCTGTTGAGCGATTGCACCTTGGTATATGTCAAACATGCTGGTCTGTTGAGCGACTGCACTAGGTGCTGATCTGTTGAGCGATTGCACCTTGGTCTTCAGGGCCGTAAAAGTCAAACATATTGTGCTGGTGTGTTGAGCGACTGCACCTTGGTGATTCCAAGAAAATTGTATACATGAGCATATACATATTGCATTGAGGGATTAACCGGTGGGTCACGTTTGATTATATGATGAATGGTTGGAAATTGATGTGTGTGAGTACTGTGCAGAATCTGAATTTCTGATTTAAATGAATGTGATTTGATGAGGTGTTGTTTGTACTTACCACATACTTCATAATAATTGGCTGCTGTTTTTGAAAAGGCATATATGTCATTAAATTTCAAATGAGCATTATTATTTTCCTCATCATCATATGTTATACCATGGATATAATCGTTGCTGTGAAATATATGCTATGTGATTATTTGTTAATTTCGGTCGGTGACCCTTGATATTATATTGTGGAAATTGCGCTTTGCCCTCAGATGCCCCCCAAACCCATGCCACCTGTGGGTACCCGAACGACGGAAACATCGTTAGGCTTCCTTGATCACTATTCGCACACTGCTTGGGTATTTGACCCCATCTCAAGTAGGGCGACTTACACGGGGTGGTTGGAGAGGACGAGCAGGACCGACGACGTAGAGGATTTCGTGGAGTGCACTCATACGAGTATAGATTTTCCTGTGCCTTCCCGTCTGGTATTGGAGGCGCACGGAGTTTTCGATGATCCTGAGGAGTCAGTTAGAGGGGTTGAAACGGAGAACACCGTAGGAGTGGTGACTCCCAACCCGGTGATTGGAGGAGTTGTACATGAGTCTGAGGCAGAAGGGAAGAATGATGAGCCGAAGCCAGTAGCAGTTGAGATTCCGGGTCCGTCTAGGATCTCTGATGATTGTTATGAGATTCCGGCTCCGCCGAAGCGACCGAGACTATGTATTGATCTGACTTCTGAGGAGACCGACCCTTCTCTGTATGATGAGGAGGAGGAGGAGGTCACGTCGAGGCGAGCGGCAGATTCGGAGGAGACTTGCTTGGGATGCGGAGGAAATCCGTGCTACTGTAGCTTTAGCGCATGATCAGTTAGACTTGATGTATAGGATTTGAGCTGGAAATGTATTTTGTTTATTTTGGAAATATTTGTACTACTTATTCCGCACTCTGATATTGTCTTTTAAGGATGCTATGACATTGTTATCTTTTGAAAATGTCTTATTGTTTATTATTAAATTTCCAGAATTAAGTATTTATTGAGATTACGATGAATTTATTTTGTTACGTTCATCGATTAATCCACGACGTACTATTTTACGAAAAACTTTATTTTAATTCTTTTCGAATTAAAATTGGAAAACTCATTTTAATTATTTATTAAAAAAAAATGCACCCGCGTTGTGTTTTGTACTCGGGGTGTTACAATTGTGGTATGAGAGCATTTGGTTAAAGTTTTGGGATAAAGCTCTTATTTAAGTATCTGTTTTGAGTCATTAGCTGATCATGCATAGGAGCAAGTAGTTAAAGTGTCAAGTCTTGTGTAAGTTGTGGTGTGACTGAAGTGATGATGGTTTTGTAGGAAACAATGCCTCCACGAAGAGACGACATCGCAAGAGCCAATGTCAGCCGGGAAGATAGGATGGCTGAAGCAATGAACAACATGGCTGCGTATGTTGCTGCACAGATGGCTGCCAAGACTCAACGCGATCTGGAGAAGAGAGAAAGAGAGATTCGCGCTGCTGAATCTAGAGGACTATAGGAATTTCGTCGCCATAATCCTCCCAAGTTCAAGGGTGATGAGGGTCCAGAAAGAGCGGACCAGTGGATCCAAGAGATGGATAAAATCTTCAAGATGATTAACTGTCGGGCAGTGGTGAAAGTCAATTATGCCACGTACCTGCTGATAGGGGATGCAGAGTATTGGTGGAGAAGTACAAGATTACTGATGGGGTTAGCTCAAGAGGAAGTGAACTGGGAGTCGTTCAAGAAGAAGTTTTTGGACAAGTACTTCCCGATGAGCACTAGGACCAAGTTGGGTGATGATTTTCTGAAATTGTACCAGGGGAATATGACAGTGGGAGAATACGCAGCTAAGTTTAAGTCGCTGTCCAGACATTTCAGATTCTTCCGGGAAGAAGTTGATGAACAGTTTATGTGTCATCGCTTTCAGAATGGACTGAAGTATGAGATCCAAGATTCGGTCCTACCCTTGGGAATTCAACGTTTCCAAGTGCTAGAGGAAAAGTGTAGAGAGGTTGAAGAGATGAAGAACAGAAGAGCCAACAGAGGAGGGAACTTTAACTCTGGAGGGCCTAGTCGGATACATAATCAGAACAATAAAGGGAAGCAAGTTGCCAAGCCGTATAACCGGCCACAAAACAATAAGAGAGGCCAGAATCGGCCGGGAAATCAGACTTTTGGACGGCAATTGGGACAAGGAGTCCGGTGTTATCGATGTGGGAAGGAAGGACATGTCGCTACGGCTTGTACCGCAAGGGATTTGATGTGCTTCAACTGCCAGAAGCTAGGACACGTGGCGAGGGATTGCCGGGTTCCGAAGGTGGAGCCAACTGTGAACGCGACTAGGGCTACTTGTCCTACTGCTAGAGGCCGCGTTTATCACATGGGTGCTGAAGCTGGAAGACAAGACCAAAATTTAATCCAGCAAGATTGTGAGATCGCAGGTAACACACTAACTGCACTTTTTGATTCGGGGGCAACCCATTCTTTCATTGCTATGGATTGTGTGCATCGTTTGAAGTTGTCTTGTCTACTTTGCCTTTTGATTTGGTTGTTTCTACACCTGCAAAGACTTTGACTGTAAACTCTGCATGTTTACACTGTACTGTAACGATTCAGAATAGGGATTTCTTGGTCAATTTAATCTGTCTACCCCTACAATCATTCGAGATCATTCTCGGCATGGATTGGATGACATATAATTACGTAGTTTTGGATTGCGCTCGAAAATTAGTTCTTTTCCCCGAAATTGGAGTCGTTCGGTATTTGGCTGCTAACCAACTCGGAGTATCACTGAGAGAAGGAACTCAGGAATTTTTATCATTGGCTAACGTGGAGACCAAGATGGATGTGAACATAGAAGACGTGATGATAGTCAAAGAATATCTGGACGTATTTTCGACGGAAATTCCAAGATTACCCCCGGTAAGAGAGGTGGAATTCTTCATTGATTTGCACCCCGGAACTGGATCTATTTCCATTGCGCCGTACCGGATGTCGCCATTGGAATTAAGCGAGCTTAAGGGTCAAATTGAAGGATTATTGGAGAAAGGATTTATCAGACCAAGTGTGTCGCCCTGGGGAGCTCCGGTGTTGTTGGTTAAGAAAAAGGATGGAAGTTCACGTTTATGTGTGGATTATCGGCAACTTAACAAGGTGACTATCAAGAATCGTTATCCATACCACGCATCGATGATTTGATGGACCAATTGAGGGGAGCAGCAGTGTTTTCAAAGATTGATTTGAAATCGGGATACCATCAGATTCGAGTAAGAGAAGGAGATATTCAAAAGACTACTTTCAGGACTCGTTACGGACACTATGAATATCTCGTTATGCCTTTTGGAGTTACGAATGCACCAGCAATATTTATGGATTATATGAATAGGATCTTCAGCCCGTTTTTGGATAAGTTCGTGGTGGTATTCATCGACGATATTTTGATTTATTCAAAGGATGAAGAAGAACATGAAGAGCACTTACGCCAAGTTCTTGAAGTCTTACGCGAAAAGCAGCTATATGCCAATTTGTCGAAGTGCGAGTTTTGGCTAAAGGAAATGAATTTCTTGGGACATGTGATAACAAAAGAAGGAATCGTTGTCGATCCGGCAAAGATTGAGACAATTCTTGCCTGGAAACAGCCCCAGACTGTCACGGACATAAGAAGTTTTGTCGGACTAGCAGGATACTACAGAAGATTTATTGAAGGATTTGCTAAGATTGTAGCTCCTTTGACACAACTCACCAGGAAGAATCAGCCGTTTGCATGGACGGAGAAATGTCAGGAAAGTTTTCAGTTGTTGAAGGAAAAGTTGACAACCTCACCAGTATTGGTTTTGCCACAGCTGGAGGAACCATATGAAGTTTACTGTGATGCATCTCACCAAGGTTTGGGATGTGTTTTGATGCAACACAAGAAAGCTGTAGCCTACGCCTCAAGACAGTTGAAAACTCACGAGCGGAACTACCCTACTCATGATTTAGAGCTTGCTGCGGTAGTATTTGCGTTAAAGGTCTGGAGGCACTACTTATATGGATGCACATTCACGGTGTTCAGTGACCATAAAAGTTTGAAGTACCTGTTCGATCAGAAGGAATTGAACATGCGTCAGAGAAGATGGATGGAGACTCTCAAGGATTTTGACTTTTCATCGCAGTACCACCCTGGAAAGGCCAATGTGGTGGCTGATGCATTGAGTCGGATGAGTGTGTCATCTTCAATGATAATGGCCAGACAACAAGAGCTGTGGAAAGCATTTAGAGATCTACATTTGGACGTAAAGTTTGCACCAGGAATGTTACAGTGTGGAATGATAACAATTTCGAGTGGATTACTGGAGGAGATTGCAAACTTGCAAGATGATGCATTGATCCAAGAAAAGAGGAATCTGATAGCGCAAGGATAGACAACTAAGTTCAGTGTCGGCACAGATAATATTCTGAGATGTAATGGAAGAGTTTGTGTACCGGAAGTTGCAGAGATGAGAAGAGCGATTTTGGAAGAAGCTCCTAAGAGTAAGTTGAGTATTCATCCTGGAGCGACTAAGATGTACCAGGACTTAAGACAGAATTTCTGGTGGCCAGGAATGAAGAGGGATATGGCAGAATATGTATCAGCTTGTTTGACTTGTCACAAAGAGAAAGTGGAACATCAACGACCTGTTGGAATGCTGCAACCTTTGGACATACCGGAATGGAAGTGGGACAACATTTTCATGGATTTCATAACAGGACTGCCCAAGACAAGGAAAAAGAATGATTCTATTTGGGTAATAGTGGATCGATTGACGAAGTCCGCACATTTCCTACTGGTAAGGACCACTTATAAAGTAGATAAGTTGACAGAGATCTACATCGCTGAGATTGTGAGGTTACATGGAGTGCCATCGAGTATAGTATCGGACCGTGACCCAAAGTTCACATCTCATTTTTGGGGAGCACTGCATGAAGCTTTGGGAACGAAACTGAAATTGAGTTCAGCCTACCATCCACAAACAGACGGACAGACTGAGAGAACAAATCAGTCCTTGGAAGATCTATTGAGAGCATGTGTGTTGGATGACAGAGGGAACTGGGATGAGATGCTGCCATTGATTGAGTTCATTTACAACAACAATTTTCACGCAAGTATTGGAATGGCACCTTATGAGGCTTTATATGGACGCAAGTGTCAGACACCTTTATGCTGGTATAAGGACGGAGAGATCATGATTGTTGGACCTGAGATGGTGGAACAGACCACAGAGAAAATCAAGAAGATACAAGAGAAAATGAAGGCTTCGCAAGATCGTCAGAAGAGTTATGCGGACAAGCGTTGCAGACCTTTGGAATTCGAGCAGGGTGATCATGTATTTCTAAGGGTCACGCGTACAACTGGTGTTGGCAGAGCTATTAAGTCAAGAAAGTTGACTCCGAAATTTATTGGACCATACCAGATTACTGCACGTATTGGACCATTGGCCTATCGGATTGCTTTACCTCCCATACTGTCCAATATTCACGACGTATTTCATGTGTCGCAATTAAGGAAATACATTGCAGACCCATCACATGTGATCGAGCCAGATACAATTTAGCTGAGGGACAACCTGTCTTTTGAAGTATTGCCTGTAAGGATTGAAGACAGGAAGATTAAACAGTTGAGGAATAAGGAAGTCCCACTAGTCAAAGTGATTTGGAATCCGACTACTGGAGACGCGACTTGGGAACTGGAGAGTAAGATGAGGGAACAATACCCTCAGTTGTTTAGTGATATGTAGTTTCGAGGACGAAACTAATTTAAGGGGGGTAGTAATGTAAGACATTTAATTTTTAACTAAAATTATGGAATTAATTTTAAGTGTATTTGGAGATATTTGTAAAATATTTAATATATGTATGTTTTGAGTAAATATATATAACAAACCACCTTGCTTTGTCGGTGAACATCATGATTTTTGGAAAATACGTATGCAAGCATACCTTGAGGCTCAAGGAGATGACATATGGGAGGCTGTAGAAAACGGTCCATATATTCCAACAACAGTCATCAACAATAAAGAAGAAATAAAAATAAAAGCCTCATGGACAGACGATGAAAAGAGAAAAGTTATGTTTGACAAGAAAGCAAAAAATATGTTACAATCAACATTAGGTATGGACGAATTCTTTCGTATATCCCACTGCAAAACACCAAAAGAGATATGGGATACTCTTGAAGTAACCCATGAAGGAACAATTGAGGTAAAACGTTCAAAACTGAACACTTTATCTCAAGAATACGAAATGTTTCGAATTCAACCAGGAGAAGCAATCCTGGACATGCAGAAACGTTTTTCTCACTTAACAAATCACTTGACAGCACTTGGAAAAAGCTTTACTAATGATGAATTGAACCTAAAGGTTCTGAGATCATTAACCAGAGCATGGCAGCCCAAAGTGACAGCAATTTCTGAAAAAGAAAAGTTTGTCAAAAATGTCACTCTCAACACTTTTTGGAAAGTTACAAGAGCATGAAACAGAATTAGAAAGATTGGAAAAGAATGAGAGTTTAGAAAAGAAAACAAAGAATATAGCATTAAAAATAGAATCAAAAGAAATGATGAATGAAGAAAATTTAGATGAAGATGAAAACATCACTTCCCTGGTTAAAAAGTTCGGTAAGTTTCTTCAAAACGATAAAACATTTAAGAAGAAGAAAACCTTCAGGAAGAAAGATGTCTCCACTACAAATCAGAATGTCACTTGCTTTGAATGTGGGAAAGAAGGACATATGAAAGCAGAATGTCCTAACCTTATCAAGAAAAATTCTAACATAAGGAAGGAGTTCAAAAAGGCATACATAGCGTGGGAAGATAATGAAGTAAGTTCTTCATCAAATTCAGATAATGACGAATGCGCTAATGTTGCTTTGATGACATCTCATCATTCTGATAATGAAGAAGAGGTTAGTAGTAATACTATTTGTTATGATAATAATGATTCTTGTGTTGAAGATAATGATGCACAACAAGCCATTAAAGAACTACTTAATGAATGTAAAAATCTGTACAAAGTAGTGTCAAATCAAAAGAAATAGATTTTATCTCTAAATAAAAAGATTGACACTATGGAACAAAATTCTGAAAAACAAAAACAGATTTCTACATGCATTAAATGTGATTCACTTTCTTTTAAAATTGTCCAAATGAATAGAGTTATAGAAAGGTACGAAAAGGGACAATTTGGATTGGAAAATATACTTAGCATGCAAAGATATTCAAATCACAAAAGTGGACTTGGTTACTCAAAATTTGATAAACCAAGTACTGGTAAAACTATCTTTGTAAAAGCAAGTAACTAATCCAAAAATGGGAAAGTAATAGCTGTTCAAATGAATCATCTTTGTTCTAAAAAAAGTATTATTCAAAAGAAATCATGCTTTCCTAAAAAGAGTCCAAAATGTTTTTATTGTGGTCTTAATGGTCACACACCTAATGCTTGTTACTTTAGGAACACTGGTGTTCCACAAGGGCATTATGTGTGGGTCAAGAAAGGTACTAACATTCAAGGACCCAAAGCACTCTGGGTACCAAATAAACTATAAACTTGTTTTGTAGGAATACACACAAGAACCTCAAAAATGTGGTACTTAGATAATGGATATTTTTACAAAGCCATTACCTAGAGATTCATTCGACAATATCCAAAGGGAACTAAGAATTCTAAATGAGAATGATCTCTAAAAGGTTTGAAAGATTTGTAAGTCATATCACTTTTAAATTTTTCCATCTTCTCTTACTTGATATATGATTCTTTGACATCTATGAATGTTTTACTACATGTTTAAAATGTTTTTTGGTTTATTTACTGTTAAAAAATTTCACTTTGGAAACGAATTTTTTACTGTCGTATTCGAATACAGACAGTTTATATTCGAATACACGTTCCCAGAAAAACCTGTATTCGAATACACCAAGTCTGTAGTCGAATACAGATTCGAATTTTTTCATATAAAAGGAATGTTAAACAGTTTTTAGGTTACAAATACAAAAACTGGTAGCCGATTACAAATCAAAATCTCTGGTTTCCTTTCTTCAACAACTTCATCTAAACCGACATACAATCATCTCTAAACCTTCCCCTCATCACCCATTACATCTAAGATTACTTTAAAATCAAACCCAAAACCCTAATTTTCCCAAAAACCGTAAACTTCATCTTCTCAAAAATGGATGCACGCAAAAGAGGACCAAGAACCAAGGTTGCTATTGTGAGTCCTTCAAAGAAACGAAGAAATGACAACATGGCTGACCTATCCAGATTACTTCATTCCCCAGAAGAACTGGACAGATTCAGAACCCATTTTTCTGACAAAAAGCTAATAACTCCAAAAATTGGTACGCTTGATTCCTTTTATGAGTTTAAATTTCCTGAGTTACTGAAGGCTCAAAAATTAGAAGAATTTATTGGATACAATGGTCCTATTTATCCTGGCCTAGTTAGGGTATTCTTCTGTAACCTTGAAAAGGATGGGAATAAATTAGTGTCTAAGTTTAAAGGAAAGGTTATTAATTTAGACACTAAACTTATTGGAGAAATTCTGCACATACCTTATGAAGGTTAGAAGATGTGTCCAGGACATCTATGTGAATGGGTAAACACTACAAAATATGATGCTTATATTTCGTTGTGCCATTTTGACAAAGATACTATGGAAAGAAAACGCACACAGGCTAGTTCTGAGTTTGCTAGACAAAGATATGGTGTTGGTAATCTGACTGTTGACAACAGATTACTACATTATTTCTTAAGTTATATATTGATGCCAAAAGCAGGGAACTACTCACAGATCTCTGAATTTGAATTTCAAATTATGATCTTTATGATAGAAGGGGCTGATCTAAACTGGGCATACTTCATCCATTCAGTTCTATATGCTTCAAAAGATTCTATAGCTTTACCCTACGCAAGAGAAGTCACAAGAATTCTAGATCATTTTAAAGTTGATTTCTCAGGCGAGGTGTTGTACTAGACCACCAAAGATAATCTGCTGGACTTAAGTGTTTTGCCTAGTATGAAAATAGTTTGGAGTGAATCACTTCAAATTTATGTCCATAAGGGTGATCTTGGACAAAGTTCATCTACTACCCAAGATGACAATACAGAAGAAGCAGAACCAACAACAGGCCCAGCAGTAGCACCAGAAGCAGCACTAGAAGATGCACCAGAAGCAGCAACAACAGTAGCACCAGAACCAGACAACATAGCACATGCTGAAGACATCATCTCAAACAGAATGATCATGGACAAACTTAACTTCATTCAATCCTTTGTCACAGATCAATTCCAACACTTGAATGAGTCTTTCAATAATCAAATTCAAAACATGACTGCTTCCTTCAACAACCAATTCCAAGATCTTGAATCAACCATCACTAAACATCATACTTTCTTTCATCAAGAACTTAGTGACCTATCAGACAAAATTGACCATCTACATCTCCCACCAGATTCAGATGATTAAATTGGCTATTTGCAGTTTTTGTTATTTGTTTCTGCTAAGTTTTTGTTATTTGCAAGTTTTTGTTATTTGTTTCTGACTTTCCAAGATTAAACTCTTAGTTTCTTTTATTTTTATTACTAGACATGGTTTTGTTATAAATTCATTTGATTGCAAATCCTTCTATATATCATGTGATGCTTCTATTTTTACTTGTGTATGTTCTGTTTATAAGTATCCTCTTCCTTTTTTATAATGTCAAAAGGGGGAGAAAAGTGTATATATATATTGTTGTTGCTAGTTATTTTATACATATCCTCCAACACTTAAGAAGGAGAAAAACATATATCAAGGGGGAGTAAGCACACATCTAGGGGGAGAAATCAAGACATTGAAATTCAAGCAACAAGATTTTTGTCATCATCAAAAAGGGGGAGACTGAAAATTAAATATCTACATTTTGATGAAGACAAAAAGTTCATTAATCAAAAAGCAAAAGGATATTAAGCAACTCATCCTTCAAATTTATATTTAGGTAACTTAGGAAAATACTCTTCAAGTACAATATTATGAGAACCTTCTTGATAGCATATGCATTAAAATATTTTATAAAAATATTTAAAAACATAAACATATGTTTGAAAATATAGTTTTTACAAAAACTAAAAATCTGTATTCGAATACGAAGTGTCTTAGCCGAATATAGATTACAAGTCAGAAGCTAAAACTGAAGATCTGTATTCGAATACGAAGTGTCGTAGCCGAATACAGATTGCAAGTCAGTAGCCAAAATTGAAGATCTGTATTCGAATACGAAGTTTCGTAGCCGAATACAGATTGCAAGTCAGTAGCTAAATTTAAACTTCTGTATTCGACTACAGCTTCATGTATTCAAATACAACACACGTCAGTGGCAAAAATATCATACTTGTATTCGACTACGAGGTATCGTATTCGAATACGAAGTTCAAATTTTAAATAAAAACTGAACGTTATAGAAGTGTATTCGAATACACTAAGGCTGTATTCGAATACAACTTCGAAACAATGCAACTGTTTAGTTTTGAAACATCGCATGAGTTCATCAAAACTTTTGGGAACAATTGCCATTGATCTGAAGTGTTAAGTATAAATACCTCATAACTTTAGTTCAAAAACGAATCAATCCTACCACGAACTTTGAACAACTTTCTGAAATATTTTGTGAACTTTTCAAAGTTATATTTTCATACTTCAAGTACATGCTCTACATTTTCATATCATTGAGAAAGGTTCTCTATTGTACTTGAAAGTATATTGGATTGTTATCCTTGTACAAACTGTTATATCTTGTTGTTCTTAATTAAGAACATTGTTAAAAAATCATTAAAGTTATTATTTGAAGAAAGTGGTGTATTTTCTTCAAGTATTGTAAACTAAGATAGTGGTGTACTATCTTATGAAGAGTGTTAGGAATTTGTAATTTAAGTCTTAGGGTTAGACTTGTACTTATTCTAACAGATAGTGGAAAATCTCTACTTATTCTAACAGATGTACCCTTAATATTATGAGAACCTTCTTGATAGCATATGCATTAAAATATTTTATAAAAATATTTAAAAACATAAAGATATGTTTGAAAATAAAGTTTTTACAAAAACTAAAAATCCGTATTCGAATATGAAGTGTCGTAACCGAATACAGATTACAAGTCAGAAGCTAAAACTGAAGATCTGTATTCGAATACGAAGTGTCGTAGCCGAATACAGATTGCAAATTAGTAGCCAAAACTGAAGATCTGTATTCGAATACGAAGTTTCGTAGCCGAATACAGATTGCAAGTCAGTAGCTAAATTTAAACTTTTGTATTCGACTACAGCTTCGTGTATTCGAATACAAAACAAGTCTGTGGCAAAAATCTCATACTTGTATTCGACTACAAGGTATCGTATTCGAATACGAAGTTCAAATTTTAAATAAAAACTGAACGTTATAGAAGTGTATTCGAATACACTAAGGCTGTATTTGAATACAACTTCGAAACAATGCAATTGTTCAATTTTGAAACATCGCATGAGTTCATCAAAACTTTTGGGAACAATTGCCATTGATCTGAAGTGTTAAGTATAAATACCTCATAACTTTAGTTCAAAAACGAATCAATCCTACCACGAACTTTGAACAACTTTCTGAAATATTTTGTGATCTTTTCAAAGTTATATTTTCATACTTCAAGTACATGCTCTACATTTTCATATCATTGAGAAAGGTTCTCTATTGTACTTGAAAGTATATTGGATTGTTATCCTTGTACAAACTGTTATATCCTGTTGTTCTTAATTAAGAACATTGTTAAAAAATCATTAAAGTTATTGTTTGAAGAAAGTGGTGTATTTTCTTCAAGTGTTGTAAACTAAGATAGTGGTGTACTATCTTAGGAAGAGTGTTAGGAATTTGTAATTTAAGTCTTAGGGTTAGACTTGTACTTATTCTAACAGATAGTGTAAAATCTCTACTTATTCTAACAGATGTACCCTTGGTTGTAAGGGGAACCAGGATAAATTTTTGTGTGTTTTTACGTTCTGTCATTTACAGCTTTCATTCACTAACATAGCAAGATTAAACAAACTCAAAACAGTCACTTAAACAATCTCCAAAACTCTAAAAACAGAAAAATTGTCTAAAACCTAATTCACCCCCCCCCCCCTCTT